>MOWL01000027.1:0-456613 GCA_002110485.1 Emergomyces orientalis | reverse complement strand
GAATCACGCCGTGTTCGTGGTGTGCAGCTTCATGATTTGTCTTTATATGCTTCTTCACGATCTTCTCCTCGATCGCGCGGTCCAGTCGTTGCGACATTATACAAGCGAAAAGCCGATAAGATTCAACCTCTCGATGTGCCAACTACAGGTGGCGGGATTCCCGGCGGAACAGATAAGTGGAGAGAAATTCGCCAACAATGGTTCAAAGACAATGTGATTCCGGAGCAGGATCCGCCTTCGCCCTACGATCATTTCATTACACCCCGTTTCTCCGATTGCCCGCGAGGTTCGCGACTCACAGAGGAAAGGATCAAGAATCTGCGGATCGGATCGATGCTCACCCCACAGGAACGCGAACTTTTGATTGAGATTCTGCTTAGAAGAGAAAAAGCCCTCGCGTGGAGTTTTAAGGATTGCGGAACGCTTGCAAAAGAAGTCTCTCCACCTGTCAAGATTCGCGTTGCTCCGCATAAAGCATGGCAAGCGGCAGGATTTCCTATTCCTCGAAAGCTCGTCCCTACAATCATCAATATGCTTCGCGAACGCGTTGATTCTGGAGTTTATGAACATTGCCATGGTCCGTATCGAAATAAGTGGTTCCTCGTCAAGAAGAAAGAAGCTGGGAAATATCGCATTGTCAACGCGTGCATGG
Source organism: Emergomyces orientalis (assembly GCA_002110485.1). Classification (NCBI taxonomy): domain Eukaryota; kingdom Fungi; phylum Ascomycota; class Eurotiomycetes; order Onygenales; family Ajellomycetaceae; genus Emergomyces; species Emergomyces orientalis. The sequence continues at coordinate 455,961 of MOWL01000027.1, read as the reverse complement.
ACATGAACGCTGTCACTATTCGCGATGCGTATATTCCACCTAGTGCGGACGCGTTTGCTGAGGATTTCGCGGGAATGAAGATAACGAGCATGATGGATTTCTTTTCTGGATATGATCAAGTTCCTTTACACGAAGACAGCCGAGATATGACAGCTTTCCTTACCCCGATCGGGTTGCTTCGTCAGACAGCACTGCCACAAGGCGCGACGAATTCTATTGCGCAGTTCTGCCGAATCATGGCACGCATTCTTCGATCGAACATACCGCATCAAGCAGACAATTTTATGGATGATATTGGTGTGAAAGGCCCGCGGACGCGTTACAATGATGAAGAAGTGATGCCAGGTATTCGGAAATTTGTCCTGGAGCATCTGCAAAACTTAGATGCCACCCTCATCAGCATAGAACTCGCGGACACGTGTATCCAGGTTGGAAAGTCAGAATTCGCCTGCTCCGGTATGGTTCTAGTCGGATATGTTGTGGATGCTGACGGCAGGCGCCCCGAAGCTGCGAAAATCGTCAAAATCGTTGAGTGGCCGGATCCGACAGATGTCACGGGTGCCCGAGCTTTCTTAGGTGTTTGCGTTTACTATAGAATATGGATTCCGAATTTCGCTATCATTTCTATACCTATCTATATTCTATTCAAGAAGAACATTCCTTTTACCTGGGGTCTTGAACAAGTGAATGCAATGGCAATTTTGAAGAATGCCCTGACAACTGCCCCTGCACTTTGCTGCATTGATTATTCTGAAGATGCCGGTGATATCGTGATGGCCACGGATGCCTGTCTTGAAGGATGGGGTGGAACGCTCAGCCAACGGGATAAATTGAATGGAAAGCTACACCCTTGCCGATATGAGAGCGGAATCTGGAGCCCCACCGAAGCAAAATATGATGCAGGAAAGCGAGAATGCCGCGCTGTGCTCAAGATGCTAAAGAAATGCCGTTATTACCTGTATGGCGTTCACTTTATTCTGGAAACCGACGCGAAGACTCTAGTGGCACAGCTCAATCGATCTGCCACTGACCTGCCTGGTGCTCTCGTTACTGGCTGGCTTGCCTGGATTCGGATGTTTGATTTCGAAGTTCGACATGTGCCTGGTCGGAAGCATACTGCTGCAGATGGGCTATCTCGTCGACCTCCTGCTGAGGGTGAGGTTCCTGAGGATCAAGATATCGATGATTTCATAGATGCAGAACTCAACTATATTAGTGTTGCATCTTTGACGGTTCCTGATTTCGATGTCAGCGGCGTGGATGCTTCCGAGTCATCGGGTGTGCGTGTTCTTTCGCCTGATTATTCTGATCGCAGCGAATCAATTGCGAGGTTTCTCACCACCATGAAGCGGCCGGATGATATACCACGTTCCGTCTTTTCTAAATGGCGCAAGCATGCACTTCGATATATCGTCCAAGGTCAACATCTATTCCGACGATCAGGCAAGGGAATTCCTCTGAGACGCGTGGTTGATAACTCATCTGAGCAAAAGGATATCGTTGCTCGGATGCATGATGAATCTGGTCATAAGGGCCGCGAGGCCACAAACCACAAGATCACGCAGCGATATTGGTGGGAAGGCATCTGGAAAGCCGTCAAGAATTATTGCAAAAGCTGCACAGTGTGCCAGCTGAGGGATGGCGCTCGCTTGGAAGAACCACTATATCCAACAAGCCGCAATTATCTATGGGACAAGTGGTGTATCGATGTTGTCAAGTTTCCGAAGAACCGAGGCAAGCGATGTGCTGTTATTGCTCGGAATGATCTCACTGGCTGGGTGGAAGGCCGCCCTCTCGCTCGTGGAACAGCTGAGAACGTGGCGCAATTCATCTATGAGAATATCATTTGCCGACACGGCTGCTTTCGGGAATTAGTGTGTGATGGCGGGCCGGAGAATCAAAAATGGACTAAGATTCTCACCGCCAAATATCGTGTTAATCAAATAACCATCTCACCATACAATGCGAAGGCTAATGGCATGGTCGAACGCGGTCACCGCCCGATATCCGATGCGCTTTCAAAGCTAGCTGCAGATGGAAGAAGCTGGGTTAATCATTTCCATTCTGCGCTATGGGCAGATCGCGTCACCATTCGGCAATCTACTGGTGAAACCCCGTTCCGCCTGCAATATGGCTACGATGCTATCCTTCCAATAGAGCTTGACGTTCCAACTTGGCAAACACTTCCCTGGCAGACAGTGCAATCCCGTGCTGATTTGATATATATGCGTATTCGACAATTGGAAAAGAGAGATGAAGATCTGGAGGAGGCCGCTCATCACCTGCGCCGTGCGAGAGAGAAGAACCGAGATCTATTTGATGAAACTAAGCAATTAGTCCGAGAACCATTGCAGATAAGTGATTTGGTGCTTTTGCATGATACCAAGCTAGAAACGTCCTATTCTGCCAAGCTCAACTTCCGATGGCTGGGCCCGTATCGAATCCGAGAAGCAAACCATGAGAAAGGGACCTATCATCTGGAAGAGCTGGATGGTTCGCCGTTTCGAAATACTACTGCAGGTAATAGGTTAAAAAGGTTCTATCTCCGAGACAATCAAATGCCGGTTGCAGAGAATAATATCAATGAAGCAAATGATATTGAAGAGGAAGAGGTGGATATGCAAGATACTGATAAGAAGAATTCTTTGAGGGGGGGTCAGGATGACTTGCAGTCATGGATCCCTCATGGTAAGGAGTTTGCAGTCATTATCTGACTGCTGTTTTTCTTTGTATAATGATTTCCTTGTTGTTGTTTTCTTCATTCAAGTTGCTGTTTTCTTAGTCTCTATTTTTCATGATTCTGCTTCTTTCTTGCATGTTTTTCATGCATCATATCAGTTCCTTCTAATTTTAATCTCTTGATATTGTCTTTTCTTTGTTTTGTTTACTTTCTCTTTGATATTCAATTCTCTGGGTCAGATTGAAGCTGGCAGTGAATTTTATGAACTGCTGTCACCCTCGCTGCATGTTGACTGCTTTTCACATTATCTTCCAAAATTCACCTTGAGGAAGTATTATATTATTGACCTGCTCTGCCCAGATAATCATTTTTCTTTTTCAAATTGGCATTCAAGTCTCTTTTTCTATTTTTAATTCATTGATTTTTCCCTATATTTCCTTATTTCATTACAAAGATGTCGAACCCCTCTAGCCAACACACTCTGGTACCGAGACCAGCGAGCCAGCTCGCTCTTGTGACATATGATAACCATGTTTTTCATACGGCGATGGAGCTGCAAGCTTATGTCAATTCTCTGGGTCAGAATCCGCAGGTTCGCTACCAAGCACAATGTGAGATCGGTAATCTACTCATGGGGCGCCATGAGGCGGCTCAAGATGAGGTTGCCGCATTCTATGAGTGGATAAGAAATGATGGATCCTGGCGCCAGGTGGTGGCCCAGCAAGCATTTGATAACCAGACGGCGGAGCTTCAACGAGTTGCTGCTCAGGTAGCTGAACGGCGCGATCGCTGCGCCATAGCATATACTACATGCACCAGGATGTGGGGAAAAGTTCGCGTGGATTCGTTCTGGCATATCATGACTTCAGAGCGGATGCAACGCGCCTGTCAAACCCTGGCCCTACATCACGAATATGCTTCTGCAATCGGCCGGATCAATCAAGCAATGTGGGCTCGCATCACTCAGCCACCTCGACGAGGAGTTAAGCGATATAAGACGATCATGTTGGCAGATATCGAAGCAGCGGCCGATTCCAATTTTATTGGCCAAGAGATCACACAAGGAAATCTTCAAGCTGCAGGTCTTATCTTTGGTCCTGGCGGAATTCTCACTGAAGATTCTATGACAGTTGCTTCACCCCAGCCTCAAGAACGTGTCCTATCCCCTCCCGATCAACATATGACTGGCCAGTCTCCTCTACCTTCTCCCCGTGTGTTGAACGTGATACGCCCCAGTGCACCCTCGCTTGGATCTCCTCAAGGTTCTATACATAGTCCTCCTGTGCGTACTTCTCGCCGCGTCTCCAGCCAATCCTTGCTTTCGGACGTCAGCAGCCTGTCTGCAGCCTTGTCAGACACCCATCTTGCTGAACTTCTCAGCCCTGACCAAGTTGCGGAATTTGAGAATATGGGGGTTGATCAAGATAGCCCTGCTTTGGTAGAGGCAACTGACAAGCAGCATACAACAGTGAACAGAGGATGCCGGTGTTCTCCCTATGTCCCTGTGGATGTGAAAGCGCAGCTTAGAGATGCAAAGAAGATATTCTCTTCAACGGCAAGGGCAGTTCGCCGCAAGAATACATTGAGGAGTGGCGCAAGAGAGCGGTCACCGAAGGGATCCGGTGTTTCGAGATCATGATGGCTACAGAGGAGGAATTATTTGGAGAACGTAGCTGTTTCTATTGTCTGAAGAGGAACATCCCCCTCGCCTCAATTGAGGGAGATCGCGCTGTCGCCGAGGGCGAGGCTATGCAGATTCCGGTGCATGGCCGCGAGAATGCGCCCGCCGAATAGCCGCAGCCATCAGCCAATCATGTTTTCCCGGCCCCGGGCCGTCAAAAGATTGACCAATCACGATCGCGCTGTTGCCAATTTGCCGCATCTTGCCACTGTCGCTGTGTTGATCACATTCTGCTTACTTGTTTCCCTGTTTTCTCTTGTTCTTGCTTGTCTTTCTTTTCTCTGCTGTTCACTTTTTCTTTCTCTTTTCTATATTCTTTTATTGATTGTCTTTCATTTTCTTGATTCTTGATTGATTCTTTCCTGCAATTCCTTATTTTCATTCATTCGGATCGCATTCTTACTTGCCGGGTCGGCAAGCTATAGGGGGGGGAGATGTGTGGTGGGGAATCTCGGCGTGGTATTACTTTTCGCCGAGACCGCCTCATATATTTGTTTGGCATGGCTGCCTCATATTCCCATTATCCTTTGACACACGTGTGGATTCGGCGAAGATTGATTGTACGCAGAGCAGTGAGATTGCTCCTTTTTGATTGTGTGATTTGATATGTGATTGATTGCTTGTTCTTCTTCTATATTTGAATCTCCTACGTGTTCTTTTGTATTGCTATTTGGATAGCTCGTTGAATAGAATATTGTATACACGGCGAACTTACCAACCTCCTTACGATCCCGCTGCTCCTGCCCACGTGCCGCCAAAAGCGCACAACCCCTTATTCCACTTCACTATTATGAAAGCTTTTAAACTGATAGAAATAAAAGCTTCAAAAAGAAAAGATATGAAAGAAGCATGGATTTTTTCAGATAGTCAAGCAGCTTTGAAAAGAATTCAAAAAAATGAAATTCATAATGGTCAAATGAATATAGAAGTAATTCTAAAGATATGCAAAAGAATTCAATTAAAATATAAGACAAAGATATATCTGAGCTGGGTTCCTGCTCATATAAATATACATGGAAATGAGCTTGCTGATGAAGCAGCAAAGAAAGGAACAGAACTAAATATTGCAAGTTCAAAAATAGTTTCATGGTCTTTTATTAAAAGAAAGATAAAAGAGAATTGCTTAGAAAAATGGCATAAAATATGGGAAAAACAAAGAAAAAGTCCTCACTATCTTAGATTTGAAACTAAACCTAAATGGAAATCATGCTCTATTAAGTGCAAGAAGAAGCTTTTCTCCTCAATCATTCAATTGAAACTAGGTCATGGCTATTTCAAATCTTATTTGAAAAGAATATCTGATATTGAAAGTGAAAATTGTGAATATTGTGACTCTCTTGAAGACCCAGAACATATCTTAATGAATTGCTCATTAAATCAAGAACTTAGAGCTGAACTGAGATATAAATATAAGCTGAGAGAAATGAATATGAAACTACTATTTTCAACTGAAATAGGCAGTCAATATTTAATTGATTTTCTCAATGAAACTCAAATAGCTACTAGAAATCAATTCTATTTCAAAGATGAAAATATAAATGAATGAGAATCTGAAATATTCTTTATAAAAACTGCTAGATATTATATAATATCTCACTATTTCTTTTGTGTTAGAGTCTGTCTTTTATTTCCTTTGTATTCATGTCATGAGTTATTTTGTCTATCATTAATTTATTTTCTTTGTAATCACTTGAAAATTATATGAAAAAAAGAGAATATAAATAATCTTCAAAGATATTTATAAATAAATAAATAAAAAAAGAAAAATCAATTTGCTGACTATTCTGAGCTGGAATTCAAGTATTGCAAGTGCTATTTGTTTGAAGAAAAAATGTATAGTAATTAGTGTTAAAGTTAGAAAAATCCTGAGACTCTTTGAGTCTCAGGTAGATATCATAGTCTCTGACTGCATATATATCTATAATTGAAGAATAATAATAATAATAATATAAACAGAGTTATAGACAGATTAAAATTACAAATAGAAGTTCTCACATAGATCACACAGTCAACATGGAGCCTCTCTCTTCAGCAAGCCTGTAGAGTCTACAATGCTGTGATCAGGCCAGCTATCATATATAACATGCTGGCATGGCATCAATCACAGGCAACTCAACAAGAGCCTCGACAACAGCGCCAGCTATTAAAAGGTCTGGAGAAGATTCAAAATGAATGTCTGCATATCATAGCAGAAGTCTATAGAGCAACATCAATCATCTTGCTGAAAGCTGAAACATTTACACTATCAATAAGTGTGTATCTTGATGAAATGATGACTAAAGCAACTGAGCAGCTTAGAGAAACAGAAGTCATGAAACAGATACAGCAAGCATGTACACAGATCAGAATCAGACTTCAGTGTGAAGAAAGCAGACATGTGATACCAGTGAAAACTGTGCTGCATTCAGTAAAAATACAGCAGAAATGAAGTGTGCAGTGAATGAGAGAAACAAAACAGTTCAGAGAGAGAGAGTTAGTTAAATTATCTAATTAATTAATTCTTCAAAAGATGAGTATGAAAGAAATCAGTAATTAAATGACATAATATTTGAAGAGCATGCACTATATCATGAGAAGAACTGTTTGACAGATTCTCAGACATCAAGCAGCTAAAGTGGTATGAGAGTCTGAGCAAGGCTTGAAGCTCACTAATAGTTTAACTACACACAGGCAAGACAGGCCTGGCAGCATTTTTACATAGAAGAAAAGTGCCAGATTTTCCCACACCAGAGTGCTCATGTGGATATGAGCATGAAACTGTGCTTCATGTGATGATGCACTGCACACAGTTCAGCACAGAGCAAGTGGAGTTGGAACACAAAGAAAGAGTGAATAAGAAATGACTGTTGAACACAGCAGAGAGACTGTGCAGATTGATCACATAATAATTGAAACAGAGTATTCTTGGACAGTTCACTCTGGCCAAAGCTCTGAGTGAGAGACAGGACAGGCAAAGACATGAAAAGTGACAGACACTTTCAGTGAGAGATTTTCTATGTTGAACATTTATTACTGAGAGTAGTTGTGAATGATCTTGTCTTTCTTTTTGATATGAGACATCTCTTTCTCTAAGAGCAGCTGTGACTGCTTCACAGTATTTTGAAGATATTAAAGAGTGAAATAAATCTGAAGATCAGAGAATTTTTAGTTCAGTGACAGATCATGTCTGTTACAGAGTTTTTCTTATTTTGTATATTAAGCAGAGCCTCACATATCCTTGTGATTAAGTGGTGTAGAAATAATAATAATAATAATAATAATAATATTCATTTTGATAAAACTTAGAAGTGGTTGGTTACCTTCACTTTTATTTTGAGCCAAAAGCAGAACGAATAAAAAGAATGAATCATTTTATCATATTATTTGAAATCTTGGAAGACTTATTTTATTTTATTTTATTTTTATTTTTTGGTTGGGTTTTTAGCATTAGAAAATTCCTGGTGATGTTTTTGTATCACTTTTTTTCCAGCATACGAAGGGATGAGTTAAATCACATGTAATTCAATATAATATCTAGTTACACTTTCAGTAGAGAGTTATCCTTTTTATCTCTTTCTATCTAGCAAGCTGTATAGAGCCCTCATTCCCGGCGCGTCCACCGTTTACTATAGATAACAAGCTAAGTTTCTATGCTCTGGGGAAATTCCCGAGATGAAGCTGCATCGGTATTTGAAACAGCCATTTCATACGTTCCTAATCTCTTCTGTGAAAAGGACGGAGAGGTGGGTATATCCCCTCCAGAGTTGTCTAGTGTGAAGAGGCGGGCGGGCGAGTTTCTAACCCTATCCAGCACAAGAAGAGATATTTGAAGGAGATATAAAAAAAAAAAGAGCTCCAGTATTCTATCACAGATGATCCAGTTGCTGCAATCTGTCTGAAGACGAACGAACTAATTCCTGAGTGCTCCTCTATATGAAATACCCCAGCTATTGCTATTTCGCTGTAGTAAATATGGTGACGATAAAAATAAAATAAAAAAAGGTCCCGTTTTTCAAGCCGAGGCACAAGTTCTGTCACCCGGCAAAACGTCATCTGCGTCTGTTCCCCTTCGACTTTGCCGATGCATTCTCGTCCTGTATAAAACAAAACAAAAATTAAATAAAAATCATATCAAATTAAAAGGGGGACTGACCGCTTCAATATCTATCCACATGCTCGCATTCTTATACCTTTGATTTCCTTTATATATACATATATTCTCTCTTCGGTAAATGCTGCTGCGCTTGTCGTTTCCACTTCCGCTCCTTTATCATTTTTATTTATAAACTTGGTTTACCGGCGCTGTGTCAACGGCGACCACGGCATATATTATTTCGTATATATAATCCATTCGCAATCCGAACTCCCTAAAAAGCTATAATATACGCGATACCGCCAATATGTCCCAGCCTGTATCGAGAGAGCAGCAGCAAAAGGCGGTTGTTGTCGCCGCCGCTGCGCAACAAAGCGATAACATCGCCCATGCCCTCGCCGGTGCTGGAGGTGGCATCTTGTCCATGATCTTAACGTGAGCGCTCTTTATTTCCTCTTAATGCGAAACCATATAACATCCAAAATCCTTCACCTACATGCAAAAAGTATACTTATAAATGATAAACCCCCTCCCGGGCAACACAGCTACCCCTTAATAACCCTCTCCACCCGAGCCCAAGTAGAATCTAAACGTGCCCAATCCTCCGCCCTCGACGCCATCCGCCACATAATCGCCCGCGAGGGCATCCGCGGCCTTTACGCGGGGCTCGAATCCGCCCTCTTCGGCATCTCCGTCACCAATTTCGTCTACTACTACTGGTACGAGTGGACGCGCTCCGCCTTCGAGAAGGCCGCCGTCAAAGCCGGGCGTGCATCGAAGAAACTCACCACGGCCGAGTCGATGATTGCCGGTGCCATTGCGGGGAGTGCGACGGTGTTGCTTACGAATCCGATTTGGGTGGTGAATACGCGGATGACGGCGCGCAAGTCCGAGGACGAGAAAGATGGTCTTCCAGGCGGTGCCGGTGCGGCCGCGAAGCCGAAGTCGAAATCGACGCTGGCGACGCTGATGGAGCTATTGCGCAAGGAAGGCCCCACAGCGTTATTTTCCGGTGTCTTCCCCGCGCTTATCCTGGTGATTAACCCGATATTGCAATATACGTTCTTCGAGCAGTTGAAGAATGTCCTTGAGCGGCGGCGACGGATTACGCCAACCGATGCGTTCTATCTAGGTGCCATGGGCAAGTTGCTTGCTACTAGCATTACGTATCCGTATATTACGGTGAAGAGCCGGATGCATGTTGCAGGTAAGGAGGAGAAGACGGGCCAGAAGGCTAGTTTGAATGAGACTATGATGCGCATTGTGAGGGAGGAGGGGTGGGGTGGGTTGTATAAGGGTAAGAATTTGTTTATTTATTTATTATTTATTTACTTTTTGGTTTCTTCTCACCTAACCCCTTGGCTATAACCGGTATTGACAATTTTTTTAAATTTTTTTTTAGGCATTGGACCAAAGGTCAGCCAGAGCGTGCTCACAGCCGCTTTCCTATTCGCCTTTAAGGACGTCCTATACGATAGCATGGTTTCCCTCCGCCGACGGAGCTTGCGGAAGTGATCCACATATCCAAAGCAACAGAGCAGCGAGTCACGCCTCTTTTTGGCAATAATATATATAACCAGCCAGACGCTTAACCACGCATGCCTGTGGTATTTATGGCAGTAGCTACTATCTTTTCTTTTCTTCTGTGACTAGACAACAGCATAATCTTCTTCTTCTTGCTTCTTCCCTCTTTGTTTTGTTTTGTTTTTTAATTTAATATTTTTATATTCCCCCTGCCCCTGTATATAAATCAAACCAAAATCCTCGCAGGCCTACTTACTAGACGGGAAGGGGAAATATCTATCGGAGTGAGAAAGTTGAGTTGAATATCTATTATTCCTTTTTCTATTTACTAATAATCTTCACCTCCATGGCACCTTTTGTCTTCTTCTTCTTCTTCTTCTTCTTCTTCTTCATTTTCATGTACATACCTAGATTCATTCATCGGGGGAGGAAATAACAGAAGGCGAGGAAATATTTGCCATATAGACTCACTGATGTGAGGGGATTGAATATTCATACTTTTTCACTAGTTCTACTGTTCTCTGCATGATTGTCAAATAGATGGATGTCTATCTATCATGCAGTTGATGTGCAAGTTGTCAATTGTAGCTCTGACAATTTACTTTGAAATATTTTGAAATGTATTAAAAAACTTTCAATAACAATAAATGATGACTGTCTTTTGAATATATATATTTCTCAGCAAGGTGTCATATTCTCAATATGTAACTTATTTCTCACTCACTCTGTTATATACATGTGATTCATGATTGAGATATGGGTGTTGAGTCAAATAACTAACAGCGCATTAAACAGTATAACTAATATGCATGGGAAAGGACTAGCTCAGGAATGTGAACTCATTAATTAATTAATAGAAACTTCATCACACATATTTCAACCCAGCTGTTTAAAATCAGTTATTTAAAATACTACACTCTCTCTTTTCACATTATCCCTGCAATTTAGGGTTCTCCTCACAGAGAAGCCTGTGACTAAGCACCCTTCTCCCCCTGTTCTTTTACCGCCAAGTCCATGCCCCGTCAAGGAAGTTAAACAAACGCGCCCAAAAATCAATTACCTGATCACTTCTTCTCTTTGCCCGGCACGACGCGCCTAGCTTCATGTCGTCGAATGGGGCTTCAGGTAACTAAGAGGCCGGTAGTGTATGTCAGAGATGTGTTCTTTTGTTCTTTTGTTCTCTATTATTTGCATTCAAATGTGTGGGTGGGGGAGGTGGTGGTGGCGCGGTCCCTACCACCCATGTCTGCGCTGCGCATTCTTTGGAGGAGTGGGAAGGATGCATGGGTGGACTCTTTGCTAACTTTTTTCTGATATTTAGATAATCCCTTTTTTTTTGAATTTATCTACTTGCGATAGTCGAACTACCTACCTACCTACCTACCTGTATATCACCTGGCTTGGTTGCTAGACTTGGGACGCCGGCGCTTCCTCCTCGGCACACGTACGTCGTCCACAGACCAGGAGGATCGTGGAATATTGCACCGGTATTTTGCAGTTCGAGGTGCTATTTACGGAAGATTGGCGTATCAACTGCCGCCCAAACGAAACGTTGTGTGTAGCGAAAGTGATCGTTTCTGGTTCTCAAGACGGGTTATAGTGGGCGCTTCGCCCACTACCCAACGTGCGGGTTCAAGTTCCAAAAGCTATATGAAGAATATCGTCTTAATTCCACAATCTTCGCGCCCTATAGCGATACGAATAACCCCTCCACCAAAACAAAATATCCATGACACACCCCACTGCCAGACACGCCTGTGTCTCATCTTCAATTGAACATTGTTTTGTTGAATACACGACGAGCTGACAATGGTGACTTACTTTCCCCGTTCCCCCCTTCTTATTTCCGGAGATTGAAGTCGCCAAGAAAGATGTCGCAACATGTTCCTCCAACCAACGGGGCGAAACGCGCGGTAAGCATTTCAATTGTTTGATTTAACTTTTGCGCCGCAAAATTCTACCCAGCCGTCGCGCTAATGAGTATGTGTCAAATTGTTGTCCAGGCCCCCATGAAAGCTAGACGGGGAGGTATTAGCCTAGGTGGGAGGCGGAAACTGTCCCAAAGTGAGCTGTTTCGTCAGCCGGGGACTATGCATGTCGCGTCGCACCTTCAGCCCACCAACCACTGGAAAACGACTTCTATGAATACGCACCATACCCCTGCTGCAACAACATTAGTAGCTCCAGGTATGTTAAATGGTGTTTCGACAAATCAGCCGAATGCGGGTGCTTCTCAGCCAGAACCTTCGAGACAGCTCTCTCCAGGGCCGGATTTGGACGGTGATTCATTGGATGAAAAGGCGCGGTCTCTGCTCCATCAGTTTCTTTGTACAAGCTCAACGAAATCTCTGGACCAGACTGATTCTGGGATGAGCCCTGAGCCGAGTAATATACATGTACAACCATTTAATGGCTTAAAGCGGACCGCTGATGGTGAAATAAAAGAGGCTGTCTTCACAGAAGACATTCCTTCTGAAAAAAAAGAATCTGGTGGCTCAGGGTGCGAACTGACCCATTTTAAAATACTTTATCCAGATAATGGACTTCTAGAGAGATCCTGCAATCCTCAAAGCGCCAGTAGTGTGAAAGATACTACAACAGCAGCAATAACACCAAGCAACAATTCTCATTCACAGGGTAGGAATATTCAGCAGCTTTCAACAACACTTTCACAGAGTCATATACAGAGCCTCAAAGACAAACAACACAACACAATTGATACGACCACCGTTTCCTATTCTTTTAATGCATCTAGCGCCTCTAACGCCCAAAATGGCCTGCATGGCTTAGCGGCCACTTTCCCATCTTCCAATCCGTCTCCTGCTGTTGTTTTACCTCCGCTTTCTTCCTTCAGTGGTTTTGTCAAACCTGGGCTACCGGCAATCTCGACTTCATTATACGCGAACGCTGCAGAAAATCCTCCAAGGAAAAAGCCTGGGCCGAAACCGAAAAATACAGCCCCTGCGATGTGTCATTCTGACTCCGGTTCCAGCTATGTTCCATCGGATGCCTCAAGTTCTGCTACCCAACGACGTCCCCGGCGAAATCGTGGTGCGCCAGCCAATTACTATGCCAAAGTTCGTGGGTTTCGTGGCTACGAGGGAGATGGAGACGAAAAGGCGGCGGAGGAAGCAGAGATGAATCCCCCAGAATTTAACGCACCGCAGGATTTCACCACCCACGAAATCGTCCCGGACCAACAGCTCGTGCCAGTTCCTGAACCTACCGCTCCGATGATCCGCTCAGTATATCGCTCTGGTTATCTTCAAGTACAACAGGAGCTTCTGTCTTCGCCAGTTGATGAGCTATTTGAGGAATATGCGCCGTATTCTTCACAACCCTCTAGAACTGGGTATGGGGAAAGGTGCGCAAATGAGAATCTTGAAAGGGATGACCCCGACGGACGGGTGATACATGCAGACTTCGACCAAAGTGAAATGGAGGGGTTATTCTATGTTATGACGGGGAAGCCTCCAACTAAGTCGGATATCGCTTTACCAGATCTGCTTGTCCAAGCCACTCGGAAATTTTATCCTCGCCGCGACCAACAAAAGGCCCTTGCCCAAAAGATTTCAAACTTAAACTCTTTTCGCAAGTCTTTGCTCAAGATCACAAATACCCCATCCACATTCCTATTCCATCACCGCGACAAAGGAAGTTCTTGGCGGGAAGGCGATCGTGAAACTCCCAAGCGTGAGACGATACGACAGATTCTATCACATCTTCATATAGTCCTTGGTTTACCTGAACCTCCCAAGCGTGTTTATGATGTTGGCGATATCCTGCAGACTTTGCGCCAAATCAATAAGGACGAATTTCAATATTTGATATCCGTCATGGACTGTTTCAAGCACCGTAGAAAACGACATGTTTGTGCTTTTCTGTCTGATGCTGTGAATGGCCATATTTCCTCCGCGCCATACCTTCTGCGAGCTCTTTCATCCCACGCGAGTTATCCATCTCCTGATTTCGACCGTATGAGGCCTTCCGCTTTGCTTCGTGAACGTGAATTGGGTCAGAAGGTGTATCGACGGAAGACTCCTATCAGCTATAAACTCCAAACGGGTAAAAGCTTGGAGCCCTGGAAGCGATGGAAAGGCGCGTCGAATGATGTGATGGTCCTTGCTTGGTCTCCCGATGGAACCCGATTTGCTGCTGGCGCTGCTGCCCAGTCCGATGAGCACAATATGATATATAATCGGAATAATAATCTTCTTCTCGGGGACCTGACTTGCAACTCACTGAAGGAATTGCCTGATCACCGCCTCCCTCGGCCTTTACCAAACAATGTCACGGACCCCGACCTCTATATGACCGTCAGTGCGGTCCAGTGGTGCGGTGATTCACTGTATACTGCTAGTTATGATAACACCGTTAAGATATGGGATGTCTCTACACACGCTGGTGCTAATTGTGTTAAAACCCTGCGACATCACGGAAGGGTTATGGTTATGGCAGTATCTAATTCCGGCTCCATTGCAACCGGGTGTGACTCTACGCCCCATATCAAGTTTTGGACGAAGTCAGGTGGCCAGGACTATACACCTACCGATCTCACCTGCAATCGAACGAAAAACGTGGCAATGGTACCTTCTTCCCTAGCTTGGGGCCCAACATCAGCGGGCAATCTTCTTGTGGCTGGTTTGGCTGCACGCGATGATGAAAATTTCCGACACGGCAATCTTGCTGTCTGGCAGGTGGGACAATCAACTATCTCTCCCTTGACAGTCTCGCCTAATTCCCAGAATGTGTTTGATGTGGCTTGGCACCCGACAGCTCCTATATTCGCGACTGGCAGCACCGTCGAGTTCGCATCTAGTACCATGGGTCGTACAAAAACGACTCGTTCTCTTGTCCGGGTCTACGATCCTTTTAGACCGAGAGCCACCTGGGCAGCCCACATAACCTATGAATGCCCAGCTCTGGATATCAACGACGTCACGTTCTGCCCTGCAGATAGTAATTATATTACCGCCAGCTGCACGGATGGGGTTACATACGTGTGGGATTACCGCAAACCCGGTCAAATCCTTCACAGACTGGCCCATGGTGCACCCATATCCGAACAGGATTCAAATGTTTCTCGAGAACAACATGATACTGGGGTACGTTTAGCCCTGTGGAAGAACAATTGGATTGACCAGTTTTACACTGGAGGGTCAGATGGCGTCCTTAAGAAATGGAATATCCTCAGAGCACCGGAGGATGTCCTTGTTGAAAATACTGCATACTTTGACCAGGGAATTATGTCGGGTGCTTTCTCTCCTGACTTCACCAATCTGCTTGTTGGAGACAGCTGTGGTAGCATTCATGTTGTATCTAGCGCCCCGTTTTCTCGCGGAGATACCAACATGGATTATGAACCTGCTAGCAAGGAGAGAGTGTCGCAGGATGAAGACAGATTAGGCATCGAAACCGCCAAAGAGCTTCTATCATCTGGAAAACTGAGCCGCCACCCCGTATTTGGTGTCGGCCAAGGTCCGCGTTATGACGGCCCTTATGCCGCTTGGGCCAGACAAACGGGGACCCTCAAAGAAGCTCTCCGGTGTACACCCTTGCTGCCGGAAATCCAGGCCACGCAGCTTGATAACCCCCTTAATTGTCGACATCAGCTTGGGAGGGAAGGTAAAAATCAGTTGGATGCGCGGATCCAGGGGGCGATTGCTCAGAACCAGCAGCGTGGTAAGAACAAGCGGAAGGGGAGCCAAGATCTCACCATTACTTACAATTCTGTTTCCTCCTCCTCCTCTTCCCTTCCTTTGCGGCTCACTTCGTTTTTTCCGTCCATTTTTGTTTCTCACAAACATTCCGGCATCACCCATCAGTACATCAGCCTCCTTTCATCAGATGATGAATCTGGCCCTTCTTCTCCTTCCTTCCCTTCGTGCTCGAGCCGGATCAAGACTGAGTTCTCGGCGTCGAATTTGAGTTTCCCTGCCTGCATCGATCTTACAGGTGATTCCTCGGAAGACGATGCGGCGCTGCCGCACCAGCAGCAGCAGGACGCATTGGATGGAGCTTCGTCTGTGGATGATGAGGATGTTGGCACGCTATGCGAGTTGTTGGAGGATGATTACTGGTGGCCGCGCAGTTGCGATGTTGACCCTAATATCCGACGGGATGGGGCTTGAAAAGGATATGCGGAAATAGTAATAGACATTGTACAGGGTGGGTTTACGGGATATGTATGGAATGTATTTATTTGAATCAGGAGATTAGTGCATAGCATGCCTAGCTTGGTTATGTTTTTTAATTTTTTTAATTTTTTTTTTAGGGTTCTTGCCCCCAAGCCTCGATAATTATATTTTTTTTACTTCTTCCTTTTACATGCCTTGCAATGTACTGTTTTATGATGAGCATATTGAATTTACGTTTGTTTTGGTTACAGTGTATCACGCCTTTGTTATGGTAGTAATGTCTAGAAGTTTATGAAGGTGATTGATTCTTCTTCTTAAACAGAACCTCTCACTTTCCCCTCCTGGCGAAACTTCCGCTCCTCTAGGCGCGTTTTTCTTTTGAATACCACAACTTTAATCATACCCACCACGTCGCCCACACCCAAGCCGTCAACCCCAGCACAAACGGAATCATCACAAACGGTGAACCAATCGTACTCCTCAACCCCTTCCGCAAAATCTCAGCCTGGACCCTCTTCATAAACTTCGCAAACTCTGCACTCTCATTCAAGAACGGAAATTCCACCTCCGGGCCTGGAACGTCCTTGCCCAAAAACTCACACAGCGGCTCCCAGCCGCTGCCCAGTTTATACTCGAGAAGGCGCCCCCTGGGAACCAGCCGGCGGATCTTCTCATAGTGCTTGCGGTATGTGTCTCGCGCATTGCGCTCGAGCCCCGCGCGGTTTGAGGCGTTGGACATGGCGAGGTCCAGCTTGTGTATTAGTGTTGCCGGGCGGGCGGTTAGGAAGTATTCCAGGAAGTAGCGCATAATGAGGGCAGGCCAGGTGTAATTGGAGCTGATGACGTAGGTGCTGTAGGAGTGGTACCATTTTTCAATATCGCGGTCGACGAGGATTACTTTGGCCTGGGAGGATGAGATGTTATTATATTATTTTATGAAATGCAAAAAAAAAATATATATATATATTTTCATTTCATTCCTGTTTGTTTCGTGATGTTCTTCTGCCACACCTCCCTCAGAGGAAGAGCAGAAGATCTCCAAGGACGGGCGGGGTCCACAGATCCCATGGTCCCATACGTACGTCCGGATACATCTCAATAAACTCCTCCGAAAACCCAATGGCCGGAACATCAGACAGCACCCCAAACTCGCCGAGAAACGCATCGAAGTCCTCGCGCTCAAACGGCTTGCCCCTGCCATAGAATTTTGCATCAATTGCCTGCTCCCACAGTGCTTGGTCACCCGTCCGCTCGACGAAGTTGAACCCGTGGTATGTGGTCAACCCGAGGATTCTGTAGGCAGCCATCATGGAGACGGAGCCGGTACGGGGCATGCTGAGGTGAAGGACTTGGAGGGGAACGGAGCGGGCACCAGCCCGGGCTGGGGCTCCGGGTTTGGATGGCATGGTGAGAGAAGCAAGCTATGTTGTAGCTGATGTCCTTATTTTTTTCTTTTTCCTGTTCTGGAGGTGTCCAATGGTGTATCTTCCTAGAGAGTTAGGACACTTTATTTTTCTTCTTTGTCTTGAGTGAAGAATTGAGAATGATGGAGCATGTTTTCAGTGTCAAATGCTCCAAACAATAGAGAAAGATAGCTTCTTCTAAATATATTTCAAGCTGATTTGGTCTCTCTGCGCCCGAAATAACTTTAGTCTATGTAGCTTAGTTTACTGATATTAATCATTAGTTATTCTTGCATTCGATCTTGTCTTATTCCCGAAAATTTCAGCAATAATCACGAAGAACTCCAGAGGCTAGCCACTGTTCATTTGCTTCATGGATCCTTAGCCTTGTCAGACGCATCAGCCGCGAAGTTTAATTGTTCCCCTGGTGAATTAGGTACGCCCTGGTAGATGATCTATATATATATGAATCAGTTCATGTTTTCGTTGGCTGGGTCACTTCGTCTGCCTCACATGCACACACTACCCAACATCTAGTATCAGAAATATATCCGAAAAGTTGCCTCATGTAAAAAGATACACTACACGAGTAGAGAGTATTTTAGCCTGTACGTACTCCATTCGATATTGCCACTTATTTTCATTGATGAATTGACGAACCGCTCTCCCGCACATCGACGGGCAGAATTCATTGTTTGTGCAACTTAAAAAAAACTATATAATCATGAGAACAAAACTGAAGAAACGGGACCTGGGCTTCCCGCAGAAATAGTAGTTACGCTCGGCGTCATGTAACAATTGCAATCTAGCAAACTTGAAAACAACGCGATATCACCCCATAATCGCGAAGGACAATGTCCCCCATACATTTTTCCTGGACATCCTCCAAAATTGAATGCTTATTCCCAGCTCATATCGATACGGTTCATATTCCTTGCTCTGTAAAACTGTCGACGAAATCCTTCAGAAAGAGGCTCCCCAATTATTATGGTATAGTGTGCCCCGGAATCCCAAAGCATGTCAAAATCTCGAAAGACTTCCCTTGAAACTCTCATTTTCAATTGGTGAAAGGCTCAAGTGCGCTTTCACCAAGGGCAAAACTCCATCTTGTAGAATCGCTCTTACAACTACTGGGTAGTCTGTGTCAAAGTCAACTGGCCACAGTATACTCATGAATTTGGATGAGATACCCATTACCTGAGAAAAGGGTGTTCAAGTCAGTGACATGTTTGTCACAGAGCTTATGCCAGAATGATGGTGTGTTTTTGCTGGTGCAATTCAGGGTAATGCCCCAAAATCCACCCATCCATCCTGGATATTTATCCAACGCCGTGTCACACAGTGATGGGCTCTGCCAAGGATGCAGGTTCATGATTGAAATCGGAAAACGCGAGATTCTCTTTGAGTTTGTTTCGTGCCTGCTTAGAGGAAGGCGATGGGGTTGGCAAAGCTGATGGATCATATTTGGGTTCGAATGTGGGCAGACCGAGCTTCTGTGAACCTGGTTGATTTAAGTTCATTTTAAATTCGGTACTCCGTCTGTACAGTACAGTACAGTGCTTTCTCAAGGGCGATTTGTCGTATGATCAATACCATGAAGTGCTGTAACCGATTTCTGCATTGCTTCATGCCATGAGATAATGTGATCATCGAAATCAACGCGTTTCTCGAAGTTATGCTGGTTCACAGACTCTCCCACTTGTTTCAACACTTCACCAGCACGAAGAACTGGCCTTGGGAACTCTCTTGTGATTACATAATCTGAAGTTTCAACCCTGAGCCCCCGAATATAAAACTCTAGAGTTGACATATTTTGATGTTTTCAATGAAGCAGTTAGCAAGATAGCAAGAGTGTCTTCATAACCCAATGGATCCTCAGCTGGCGAGTCCCCTTTTCAGACTGTCCAGCAAACTCAGGGACCAGATCTATCTACATCACTCTATTTCGCCTCAATCAGACTTACATTCAGATCCGATCCGTTAGACCTAGGGTAGGCCTGCCATGGTTTCGTTCTCCGGGCGACGACTATGATGTATATTACAGAATTCCATTTATCGTCAAACATTTGCCCGGCCTCCGCTTTGACACTCTCATCGTCCTAGCGGATACCTGGCCAGAAGTTGCATATCAGACAGACTCATTGACTTGTTTATCAAACAGGGTCACGGCTGGAAAGAGCTCCATTTCATCTACCATCCTTCGTCAGGGTTGGCTTATTTCGATGAATATCCCCCATCCAGCCATTTAACCAAACCGTGCCCTCGCGCAAACAGCTGGCGAAATTTGGAAAAATGGCAGACCAGTGTGTCTTCTACTAGTAATGAAAAGAAAAATGAAGTTTTATTTGTGGCCAAGCGTGGTCGCACTGCTGATATATCAGATATCGGCGCTCCACCATACAGTGCTGACGATATAAAGGGAGTGGGGTGTGAACGAGAAAACGTGGGCACAGATCAAACAGGAATTTCGTCGACTACAAGGCTAGATAAATGGGCGATTCGGATGATGAGCTTTTCTCAAATCCTGGTGAGGAAGCAGAAGCAGAAGTTTACGATGTACCAATTGAGTATGTTGCCCCTCCCCTCGACGTATTATGAGGCTATGTGCGGATGTTGGTTTTTTTTTGTTGCTATAGAGTGATCCTGAAGGTGTTTAATAATAGCCGAGAAACATTGTTAAAATAATACCATTTCATTTCATCCCAATTAGTATATGTGTTCACCATATATGCTTGTTTTCTATCCTTTGCTTCAAAAATGGGGCCCACTGCGAATGTAGCCACTATCCAGAACGCCTTGACGTTCACACGAGTCATTCCCGCCCTCCAATTACCGTACCAGTGCCTCAGCTTTTCGGCGGAAACTGCATAAACCCAACCGATGCTTCAGACCCACCAGTTGCCCATACATGCTCCGCTGCGAGCCACAAGGGCGTCAAATCAACAGCCCCCTTTCCCTCCACATTTCCACCCTCCGCCTCTTCCATATTTACATTCTGCATCCCCATCATCATCTTCGCCATTGAGGCTGATTCGCTTGCCATAAACGTCTTTACAATTTTCTCATGCCTATATATGGCAGCTAGGAATAATGGTAGCCAAGACGGATAATAAGGAGGAGAATCAGTAGTCATTGCAGCGTACGCTTGCCGGCCATAGTTCATGAACATATTCACTACCTCCTGATAGCCATTGTCCATAGCTTGCAGCAAATGCATGTATTCCTGGCCAGAGTCAGAGCCACTGCCCCCGGCAGCTAGAAGTTGGAGAACGATCTCATTATATCCGTTGATTGCAGCCAGAGCGAGAGCCAGTGGCTGCGCGGTCCGCTCCTTATGACCACCGCTATGCGCAAGCAATTCCTTGACAACTTCATCAAGTCCACGCATAGCAGCAACACACAGCGGCGTCCGGCCATGCTCGTCCAGACTGATAGTAGGATCTGCGATACCATTGTCTACAATCATGACTACGGCACGTTTCACCAACTTCGCATGTCCAAATTCCATGGCCAACCGAAACAGCTCGCTTGGATGGAAACCACGCGCGTAATTGCTATCAGCATCAGTATCGATATCACTCTTGCTATTTACCCACATCGGCTCCACCCCAGCCTCAAGCAGGTACTCAATAAGATCGAGCGAGCGTTCCTCCCACGCGGCCGAAAATAGCGTTCCACCCCCGCCGTCATCACTTGCATTCACATCCGCGCCATGTTCCAGCAGCAAACGCACTATTTCCACACTTTCCGTACGCGGCCAAGTATGGCACAGTGGCGTTTTTCCTGTGAGGTCTCTAGAATTAATATTCACATCCGATCTACTTACGAGCGCTTCAACAATCTCCGATAGCCCCATGTGTGCCGCATGCATAAGCGGCGTCATCCCATATCTATCCCGCTGGTCAGCTATAATCCCCACCTGCTCAAGCAACGCAAGGACAATGCCATTATCTGGCTGCCCATCCGCGTTTTTTTATCGCCAGCGACAGCACAGGCGTTCCGAAAGCGGTGAGCGCGTTAATATCCAGATCTTTGCCAAGGGTAAGCAGTAGCCGAAGAATAGCCTCACTGGTGCAAACGGATTGGATGAACGGAGTCTTCCCATCGCTACTTCGATGGTTCAAGTCAACGGCAAGAGGATGGATGCTCGAGCAGCATCCGCACGATCCCCGTCCACCGCCCATCTACGGCCCATCGCAACGGTGTATACCCATGGATGTTGGTGAGGTCTGGATATGCCACACCCTGCTGCAGAAGGAGGCGGACCATCTCTTCATGTCCGCCACAGGTGGCATGACACAGCAGCGCCAGGTAGTCGTGATCTCGCACATTCCCGTCCACCACGCTACCACGACCACCACCAATAGAACCGGATTCCAGCAGTAAGCGGACAAACCAGACACACACTCCATCCTCGCCGCAATTGCCAACGGCGTCATCCCGTCCTCATCCTCCCGACTCGGATCCGCCCCATGCTCCAGCAAGAGTCGCGCAATAGCTGCACGAGCCTTTCCGGTACCCTTACAACTCACTGAATGCGCCAATGGCGTCCCCCCATTAACATCTGCTTTGTCAGGATCTGCCCCATGCTCCAGCAACAGACGCATGACAGGTAACCACCTATTACCAATCTCGCCTCCCCCTTCTGCCTGTCCCTCCTCCTCCTCATGCACAACCGCAACTCTAAACGCGGTCGCAGCCGCGATAGCCACCACCCCCAATGCAGTTCTCCCTTTCCATTCACCGCATTCACATCTACCCCCCCATCCTTCCCAAACTCCTCCACCAACATCCTCACAACACCCAAATGCCCCTTCTCAGCCGCCAACGCCAGCAGCGACACCTCGCTCGCAGGCTCTAAGCCAATGCCCCACGCCTTCTCCATGACCAGCGGCACAACCCCGCCATTCCACCCAATCAACAACCTCAAAACCTCCACATTCCCCCCATTTGTCGCAAGTGAGAAAGGCGTCTCAGCGTAAGAGTGTAAACCAGGATCCCTACCAAACCTCGTAGCACCCAACGCAGGAAAAACTCCGCCAACATTCCCACTGTCGTTCCCACCACGATACGTATTCCAAGCCCCAGGCGGTGGGGTCTTAACAAAGCCATCCGCCCCGTAGTTTAGTAAATGCGTCGCCGCCGCGACGCGGTTATGTGTGGCGGCCCATCTTAGGGCAGAGGAGTCGTTGTGGCGGATGTTGTGGGCGTAGAGGGGGGAGTGGAGGAGGGAGTGGGTGCGGTGGTTTAGGAGGAGGAGGGAGAGGAGATCGGATTCTTCGGTGAGGTAGGAAGCAATGGAGAGGAGGAGTTCGGGGGGAAGGGTTGTTAGGATCATTCTTTTCGCCCTCTTTTGTTATATTTTAATATTTATTTTTGGTGAGATGGGAGGCCAGCGGAGTGGTATTTCACCATTTCGGCCCTTCTGAGAACTGGGGGCTGGTTGTGGAAAAAGGGCTGGCTGGGTAGACAAGAAGCCATTGGTTCGAGAAGTTGGTGGAGGGGTACGAACGTATAGATATTGATCATAGAACCATTCTCTGAATAACAACAGCACTCAACTTGCCAGAGGAAAAGAGAGAGAAAGAATATCGAAGCCGAGTTTATATATATCGGGACGGAAGATCTAATCAAGAATCTCAAGGGTGAAAGACTACCCAGACGTATAAATATATATTCTACGGGAACAGACAGCCCTTTGTGCAACAGGCAGGCTCTGGAAGGGAGAGGCAGCAGCGGTAGCGCCTAAACTGGTGTCGAGCTGTTAGTTGACCAAACCATTAGCCCTCATCTAGAGATAATCCTTTTTCACGGAATCGAGAGTGGAGGACTGGTTGTTATCGAATTTAAAATAATTGTGTCAAAAGAGGATGGATATATCTGTTGGGAGAACTTGAAAGGCCTTAACATCGCTGAATACTTATGAAGTTAAGAATATGTATTAAAAAATAAAAAAAAAGCAGGAAAAAAAGAACTGTATTTCATCTTTATTATTCTCTCTATTCTTCCTTTCCTTCTCTTTTCTTTGCTTCTCCCGTTTTTTTCTCAGTCTTTTTTTCTTTCTCAAGAACCTGTCCTCCTTTTCTACAAAACTATCAAGGGAAACGATATCACACAGACACATACATACAAAAGAAAATAGAACAGAGGTAGTCAGATAGGCAGGTGAAAGAGAGCAAAACGTAGAAAACCAAACAAGATGTAATGTATATAAATCACAAAAAATAAAAATAAATAAAAAAGAGTAATTAAAATAGCAGCAAGAGAAGAAGTTGATTTCTCTCACGCTCACAAAAGAGATGAGAAATTCAAGATTTTTGTTGATATGTAGCTGATGTTGATGACAAGAGGATGGTTTTTGTTTCTTTTCCTTTCTTTTCTTAATCTACACAAAAAAAGTGACAAAAAAACGGGGAAGGAAGCTAGAAAGCAGGAAGAAAAGTTAAATATTATCACATCACAATACACAAATCTATGACGTCTCAAGCTCAGCCAGGATCTTCTCTCCCTTCGCTCGGGCGGACTCGAAGTCACCAACCATGTAGAAGGCGGCTGTAAAAGAAAAAGGACATGAGTTAGTTACTACTTTGACAGTGGGGAATAAGGAATAAGGATTAATGAATTAGGAGCTAAAAACATACCCTCAGGAAGCTCATCACCCTCTCCATTCATAATAGCCTTGAACGAACGAATAGTATCCTTCAAATCGACAAGCTTGCCCTCAATGCCCGTGAAAACCTGCGCGACAGTGAATGGCTGCGAGAGGAACTTCTGCAGCTTCCGCGCACGCTCGACAGTCAACTTGTCAGCCTCGGACAACTCGTCCATACCCAGAATGGCAATGATGTCCTGCAGCGACTTGTACTCCTGCAACATTTGCTGCACGCGCGTGGCGACGAAATAGTGCTCCTCTCCAACGATACGCGGGTCCAACATGCGGGACTTGGAGTCGAGAGGATCGACAGCTGGGTAGATACCCAGTTCAGAAATGCCACGGGACAAGACAGTGGTGGCGTCCAGATGGGCGAAAGTGGTGGCTGGAGCGGGGTCAGTCAAGTCGTCGGCGGGCACGTAGACGGCTTGCACAGAGGTGATGGACCCTTTGGTGGTGGTGGTGATACGTTCCTGCATACCACCCATGTCAACGGCGAGGGTGGGTTGGTAACCGACGGCAGAAGGGATACGGCCGAGCAGGGCGGACACTTCGGAACCGGCCTGGGTGAAGCGGAAAATGTTGTCGATGAAGAGGAGCACTATATAATGTATGAGTGGGGTTTCAAGTCAATTGCTGGCGAACACAATACATACCGTCTTGACCTTCCTCGTCACGGAAGTATTCAGCAACGGTCAGACCAGTGAGGGCAACACGGGCACGGGCTCCGGGGGGCTCGTTCATTTGACCGAAGACGAGGGCGACCTTGGACTCGCCATCGAGCTGGATGACACGGGTCTCCTGCATTTCGTGGTACAAATCGTTTCCTTCACGGGTCCGCTCGCCGACACCGGTGAAAACAGAGTAACCACCGTGGGCTTTGGCAATGTTGTTCTATACGAATTATTAGAAAAATCAAAGATTTCCTCGCCAGTTATAGTAGAGACAAAAGCATACGATCAATTCCTGGATGAAGACAGTCTTTCCGACACCGGCACCTCCGAAGAGACCAATTTTTCCACCACGAGCGTAAGGAGCGAGGAGGTCGACGACCTTGATACCGGTGACGAGGACCTCAGCGGAGGTGGCCTGCTCGACGTACGCTGGGGCCTCAGCGTGGATGGGGGCCTTCTTGGTGTGCTTGATGGGTCCCCGCTCGTCAATGGGGTCACCAGTGACATTCATGATACGGCCAAGGGTGCCTGGGCCGACGGGAATCATAATGGGGGCACCAGTGTCGGTGACCGTGGCACCACGGACGAGACCCTCGGTACCTGGATACACGAGTTAGATCGTTGCATTGTTTTTGGTGCGGATGCGAAAAGTTGAGGGTAAACCTACCGTCCATAGCAATTGTTCGGACAACATTTTCACCCAAATGTTGCTATTATAACGTTATCAGCAATTGGACAAAGGATGGGGGGAAGATCGGAAAAAAAAAAATAGACATGAAAACAAAACATACCGCGACCTCAAGGACGAGTTTCTGGTTGCCATTGGTAGTCTCCAAGGCATTGAGAATGGAAGGAAGTTGTTCGCCATCGAATTTTACTACAATCAGTGCATCAATTCGTCAGCATATTTTTAGCCCAATTGAATAATCTCAGCCCACTCCCATGACTGGGATTCACAAGCCAAAAGCCATTGACCCCCACAAACGATGAGAAAAATCATATCTGTGATGGATAATGATATTACAGGGCACATTGGAGGGAAGGTTGTTTGTTGGCCTGATCAAAAGAAAATCTTCTTCTCCAATTTTATTTCCACCACAACAAGTTCCTCCTCCCCAAAAGCAAACCACAACAATCAACAAAACATACCGTCGACAACGGCACCAATGACCTGATGGATCTTGCCAGCCTGAGCGGTGGTTGTGGAGGCATATCTAGCGGCCAGGGAGCGCAAGGCCGGGTTCTTGAAGGGCTGAGCGAGTCTGGAGGTTGGGAGGGAGGTGGAAGGCCGCGCGAAGGCAGCAGACCTGGCGAAGGACCGGGCAACACCGCTGTGACAATTGATCAGTATCTTACAATTAAAGAGAAGCAGAAGATGGAATTGAGCTGGTCTACCTCTTGAACATGATGGATGTGGATGTGGAGGAGTGACGGGGAGAGGGGAGGGAATGGAGGGAGAAAAGGGAAGAAACAAGAGATGAGGTTGAAGAAGTTTGTTCAGTTGTGGTTGTGGTTGTGGTGGAAGATTCTGAAAAGGGCAATGGACCCAAACGGTTAGGCGTCGGATGGGGTCGGGTATGCGTATTGACAGGTATAATATACCCCGTGTTGGCGGGATGGTGGGGAGGGAGATAGCCGAGGATGACGTACTGAGCGCGTATCATTACACCCATTACCTTCTGATACACTCCAAAATCCGCATTCACCACCTCATGAACTGGCATAGATTACATAGATTACATAGATTACATAGATTACCATAAATTACCCCTAAAGCAGCTCCGGATCCACCCACGATCAAAAGCCGGAAACACCAACAGATATCAAAATTTATCATATCAAAATTTGTACCAAATAAATACAAATATCTTCACATATAAAATATTGATTCCCATCATCATCATCGTCATCGCCATCAAGTTATTTTCATTATTATATATTTATATTTCCCACAGATCAATTTGACTGCCATTTTTATTAACTATCCAAACCAGTCACGTTAACTTTTCATTGGTAGGGTATCCTCCTCGAGCGCCAGCACCTATTTCAAGTCAGCATACATACATTCATTCATTCACAATAAACATAAACACAATTGAAAAGATGAACATACCAGCGCCGTCCTCGTCGGCACATAAACCATCAAACTATCCTCCCTCCCATCCCACCCTTCCCCCCTCGTAAAAAACCTCGTCCCCGCCTCAACCCTCCCAAACCCGCCAAACTCTTCTGCATCCGTATCCAACACAATCCTATACGTACCCCCTTTCCTGCCCACCCCAATTTTATAATCCGCCCAACTCTGCGTCGCATGGAAATTAAACACCCACACAAGCCCCCCTCGCTCAAACACCATAACCTTATTCTCCTCATGCTTCTGGCTCACATACCCCTGCGGCGCAGCCAGCCAGCCATATTTCTCTTCTGCAACCTGCATCGCCCGGTCAAAATCATTCAGGAACTTGTAGCGCAGCAGTGGGTCTTCGGTGAGGTTTAGCTGCCGACGGGCGTACCAGTAGCTGTTGTTATTGCCTGCGCGGGGGAAATCGAGCCACTCTGGGTGTCCGAATTCGTTTCCTTCGAAGTTCAGATACCCTTCCCCGCCAAGACCGTGGGTTAGGAGCCGGATCATTTTGTGCAGGCTGAGGCCACGAGCAATTATGGGGGTTAGTTCAGTGAGGGTGGACATGTGGGTGTAAAGTTCTTTGTCACAGAGCCACATCATGAGGGATTTATCGCCGACAAGACTATATTATTGGGGTTTATCAGCTTTCATATTGCTACTAAGGGGACAAACAGGTATTTAGGGAGGGAGGCCGCGGGAACGAACGCTTGATCATGGCTTTCAGCGTAGGCGATTGTCTTCTCGCCATGTCGTCGGTTGGTGAGTGTGAAGGCGAGATGGCCCATGTTCCATTCCTCGTCCTTTTGCTCCTTCAGGAGCTTGATATACATATCCGGAATCGCCATGGCGAGGCGGTAATCAAAGCCTGCCCCGCCAAGGGTAAGCGGTAGACAGAGCGCCGGCATTCCGGAAACATCCTCCGCGACTGTGATGCAGCTGGGGTAGATCTGGTGGAGCATTTCGTTGGCGAGCATGAGGTAGGTGATGCCGTCCTCATCGACGCCGGGGCCGAAGTATTCGTGATACCCGCCGGAGAATCCGCTGTATTTGTTAGCATCCAAAACAACGGAAGGATTGACCTTATAAAAGTGAAAATGTAAAACATACGTCCCAACCCCATGATGGGTATACAACATACTTGTAACCCCATCAAACCGAAACCCATCAAACTTATACTCTTCCATCCAAAACCGCAAATTACTCAACAAAAACCTCAACACCTCATGACTCCCATAATTAAACAACCGGCTATCCCACAACTCATGCTGACCCTTGAGGCCTGCGTGGAAATACAAATTATCTGTCCCGTCGAACATATTCAGCCCGTCCAACACATTCTTCGACGCATGGCTGTGCACCACGTCCAGTAACACAACCAGGCCCAAACCATGCGCCGTGTCGATGAGCTCTTTCAGGTCCTCCGGCGTGCCGTAGCGGCTACTCGCCGCGAAGAAGTTGTTGACCTGATACCCGAAACTGGCGTAGTATGCATGCTCCATGACGGCCATGAGTTGGATTGCGTTGTAACCTAAGCCGTGGATGCGAGGGAGCATGTTCCTTGTGAATTCCTTATAAGTGGCCACGCGGGTTTCGGGAGAGGAGATGCCGACGTGGGCTTCGTAGATGCGGAGGCTGGCGGGTTTGGGTGGGTGGGGATGTTTGAAGGTGTAGCGGTCTTGTTGGGGTGGGTTCCAGAATACGGCGTGGAATTCTGGGGAGAGGGAGAGATTTTGCGTGACGCGCTTGATCCAGGTTGGGAAGCGGTCGATGTGTTCGCCAGATTGGGTGGTCATAGTTATCTGTCATTTTTCATCAACTCCAGGTGTTAGTATATTTGTATAGAATATTTTCTGAGCTGTCGGAAAGAAAGAGAGTAGCGGCCCACCTTGACCTTGCTGTTATGTGGAATTCTCGGAACCCCATTCTCTGCAGGTATCGTAACTTCCCAAACCCCAAAGCTATTTTTTTTCATCGGCGTCGCTTTGCGGTCCCAGGTATCTGAAAAATTGGGTTCATCCCTCCATTAGCTTTCCGGCCCGCTATAGATCAACCCCAGTATGAAGTTCACACTCACTGAAATCCCCAATGAGATGTGCAGCAACGACATTAGGCGCCCATTCCCGATAAACAATATCTCCATTATCCTTAACATTGAAGCCGAATTTCTCGTAACCCTGCAATTTTTGTAACCCTCGTTAACACAATCCGAAGTGTAAACAGTGTAGATATACATATATATATACATACTCGACTAAACTCCTCCAGCCCGCCCTCTGTCTCATTGATTGTCTCAATCCACCGATTCGTACGGCTATATCTGCTCCGCAGCGAATCCTTGAACGGCTCAAGCCATGGATCTAGCTTGATGACTCCTATATTTCCATCATTCCATAAAATATATCATGGGCTTTTGCATCAGTTGGGGACCTCAAAATGGAACGACCCACCACATATCACAAGGGAATTGGTTCAAACTGAGCTCTGAAAAAGGGAAAAAAAGGGAGAGACTGACCGGTGCCGTCTGGAGCTGTCTCGCTAGCCACTGCGGCAGCAACGGCATCGTCGATCTGGTTGGGAGCCATTTGCGAGGGGTTTTCACCCGTTCGAAAGCGAAGAAGTTGTTACTCCGTCACGATAAGCTTTTGGCGGGGTTTAAGCTGTAAAGTTTTGGAAAAGTCAATTGCAAATGATTCGATCAGGTACCAAAGTTATGCTGCCTGCTCCCCTTTGAAATTGCCTGTTTGAAGTCAACAAGAATGAGAGCGAATTGGTTTGTTGATATTTTGTTTAAGACATTGTCGTTTGGTTGGCGGGGACTCAAAATCGAAATTTTCATTTTGGGGCTGCTTGAGGTATACAGGTTTATCATCATTTGCAAGGATTTATGTTCCAGAGCGTCATAGCCCTGCGATCAATGGCAAACTTGGCGAGGGTAATAGTTTAACCATTAGTTAAGGCCGGTTTTTGTTTATCAACGAATTGAAGTGTTGACTACCGCACGGGTGCTCGGCGGTGGCAATAGGCTTTATTACTAGGGGCGAATATTCATACTGATATTCATTTCTATTTATTTACCCAGAAAATAAAGGCATTAACGGAGGATCTTGTCTCAAAATAAGGAATATGAATAATGGATCAATGTCTCGACGTGATGTACTCTGTACTGATAATAATGTTTTAACTAAATGAATGTATTAATTTCCTTGTCATTTACAGAACTGTAGAGGGTAAATTTTCTAAAATGGCGGGTTGGGGTACACAATGCCTGCAAGTTCTTCATTGACATTTAAAACCTGTCTAACTGGGCAAAACCTTCATTTCAAACAAGAAAACTAATATCAGGAGAAAAAAGAACCCCCCCAAAATCGTATAGTGCAAGTATGAATAGCTGTTCCTCTGACTCTCAAGGAAATTCTTCATTCATGAGGGCCAACACTGAGATCTCCAACCCCTTGTTCATATATGTGATACTGTTGAATTTTCTCCTATGATGAGGAAGCTGTAGCTCAGTTCTGCCCCAGCGGAGCACCAAGCAGTTGACCTTCCGCTGCCCAAGCACGAATGGTCGCCAAGGCCGCAATCGGCGGAATATCTTGGCAAATACCAAGACATCCCGCCCAATGCCAATTTCCGAGTGTACAAGAGGAGTCTGCCCTACCAACATTTCGTATCCTCCGATCACTTTTCGGTTGAATATCAAATCCAATCTTCGAAGAGCTCGGCTTCCTCAGCCAGAATAGCAGGGCATGTCGGACGGATCGCCTTCTCAGCCTGCTGATTCAAGTGCGCCATTAACAGAAGCGTGCTTGACAGATCGCCGCAAGCGACAAAAGTCGATACCCAGGCGCTCGCATTTCAAGACTAGGACGGGTTGCAAGACCTGTAAGAAGAGGAAAGTAAAGGCAAGTTCGTGATAGTAGTGAAATACATATCCCGATCCCGCCACCACAAGCAACCCTGATCACGATCTTACTGTCGCCGCACTTTTTTAATTTTGTCAGGCTTTCATTGGAAGGGGAAGTAAGATCGAGCAAGTGCCATTTCGTATCAGAGATGATTGAAATCGATCAGTTGTCCTCTGCCCCAGATTTTTTGTCATCTTTCGTTTTCTCAGCCCTCTAATGACTTTATGTTAGAGCCTTTCAGTTACTTCTCACGCGGCTAACAAAATTGGTGTAGTGCGATGAGCAGCGCCCGTCATGCCGCAACTGCCTCAAGCGTGGGACAGACTGCGATTTCTTAGCCGAGTCGAGTGTATATCCCAATTATCTCAAACAGGATGCAGGCGCATCAGCATTGAACATGCTTGACCTTCAGCTCATGCACCATTTCTCAACGTCCACATATGCCACCCTTTCCTGTCATCCATCTATACGGAACTTCTGGAAGGGGCCGGTCGTCCAAATGGCATGCAGATGCGACTACGTAATGCGGACCGTTCTTGCGATTTCGGCGTTGCATCTTGCTAATTACTCCCGCGACCGAAAAGAAATATACACTTCCACTGCCTTAACGTATCATCGCATTGCCGCGAGGGAGGCGATGAACCTAATGTCCAATATAAAAAAAGAGAATGCGAATAATCTGTTTGTTTTCTCGGTCTTAACCATCTTTTTCGGTTCGTACTCCACACTTATATATATCTTTATTAAAACCAAGAAGCATTAGATGCTGACCTTCCCAGCCTTGGGCGGACCAGAAGGATCGTCTGGTGACACGTTCTTCTTCGAAGATAGTAGCTTTCCTGAGTGGTTATTCCTCCTTCGCGGGACAAAATCTCTCCTTGAATTAATAGGCCCAGATTTGATGCAGGGTGCGTTGAGCCCGTTGTTTGCGCAGGCGAAACGGTCGCGGCGATGGACGAAAAATATGGACAGTGAGGCGGAAACGCCAATGACGGGCCCGTTAGACGAGTTAGAGGAGCTAGTAAGTAATACTGTCAACGACGAGAAGGCCCGCCGCATATATGAGTACGCCATCCATGAATTGCGGATCATTTCAAAATCGTTCTCCGACGCTTCGCAAATAGACATCACCCACGCATTTACATGGATCTATCTGGTTTTAGACGAGTTCTTGCCTCTGTTAAAAGTACCTACGCAGGAGTCTGTGGCGATATTCTCATACTTCTGTGTTTTTCTCAAGAGGCTGGAAATTCACTGGTGGATGCAGGGCTGGAGCGAGCGTCTGATACGCAAAGCCCACAAGCTCCTCGATGAGGAACATAAGTTATGGATAAGTTGGCCCACAGAGGAGATAGGCTGCGTGTTTGAAAACTAATCTAAGGATTCGGATTTAGCGGTTTATTGAATCTTGCATGGAGCGCCGTTAGGGGTCCCGCCAATTCGGCATTGTACGTTACTTTGAATAGAAAAGATATGAATTTACTCACTGGTCAGAGGAATAACTTCATCCCTACTGCATTAGCTCGTAGAATGAACCCCCTGACCCCTAATCCTAACTTAAGCCTGGAATCATCCAGCCGAGCAGGAGGATTCTACGTATAATCCGCTCGGAGGACTGATAGATAAAAGCTTTAAAACGCTGTGAATGAGAGATCGTTCAACAGCTAAGGTATCGAATAACTGCCAGGTTGTAATTGATGGGAAATGATCAAAATACAAAATGCTGGATATAAAGCTCTATATAATCTAAGGTATTTGTACAAAACGAATGAAAGTGGAATTAGGGGTAAAGTGGGTGGAGTTCGGAACCCCTTCCCTTTGGCCCTTTGTCAGTGGCACCGTACGACTGAGAACCTTTCTAGTGACAACCATAGTATGTCATCGCTTCAAGGTTAGGCTGGTGCCATGGGTTGGACAAATAGTCTCCTCGAACATACAAAATGAATCACAAAAACGCGTTTTAAGTATGTGGTCGAAGTTCCTCAAGCATACCATCGTTCGACTCGATTTGTTCCTCTGATTCCTGCCGCTTGTGCACCTGCTTCGATTCTAGGTCGTCGATATACCAAAGGATGAATATGCCCATGACCAGCACCATAAGAATCATGTCGAAGATATAAAGGAACACCTCGTGGGAGATGAGATAGCCCCCGTTTCCTTGCAAGTATTCGATTACCCGAAAGATACTCCGGATCAAGATGATGGCGCTCGTTGCATACAAGACGAAAATGTGCCTTCTCCAGGGGATTACTCCCTGGGTCGCTATCGTGGTCGGTGTTGTGGCTACCCGACGGTGAAATAGGACGGTCGTGGCGACGAAGAAGCCAAAGACGGCAATCTGCATAAACAAGCCGGCAACTATAATCTTCTCCCCCATCTCGAACAGCTTCAGAGTTCTACCTCCCTGAATACCACCCCCACCGGCCTGGAGGGAGAAAGATAGCACATCGCCTGTGACAAAAATCTTGGTCACCCATTTCACAGGAATGAGGGAAAGATTTTCGGCGCGAAGCGTTCGAATCAGTCGGCCAAGGATCATGTATATGGACGCTGCGTACAGCGCGGGAGCGACGAGAATGAGAATAGCCTGAATAATAAAACCGCCGAGGGAAAACTTGTCATAATGCCCCCATATTCTTCCACAGTAACCGATCGTTTGAACTTAATGAAATAATGTATTATTAACGAATAGCTTTTTGGGCGCCAATTATCTAGCTTGAGACTCACATAAACCGCCGACCGTGAAGGCAGTAAAGTAGAAAGCCCGCGCTCGCAACAATCGCCAGGTATGAGCGGCTGTCAAAATTGCGAAAACAACAACACTGATGATGGCGGCGGGAAGCGATGGAATGTATCGGTAGAGCTCAAAATCGAAATCTGGTCCCATGCGGCCAGCACCACTCCCACCTGCACCTCTCTGGCCAGTGTTGGCCATGTCCAACCTCACAGGTGTGGCCGGCGTTGTAAACTTTAACTAAGAGGCGCTATAATAGAAATAAAAATGCGGCCGTTTATATTGTAATTGATGCGAAACCGTAAGGTTTGTGTTCAAGTTTGACGGCAGATGATGATTTGGAAAAGGGATCATGAAGACCACATTTGCTCTCCATTTTTAGATCTTTCCAAGACAGTATTTATCAGATAGTGATTACGAATATGTTTGAACATGAAATTTGTTCACAGAGGGGCGAAGTCTAGGCGGGTGCTGAGCTCGTTTAAATTGCGAAAGCGAGAAAGTTGCGAAGTTCACAATTAGCGAGAGCACTCGGCGTCATGAACAGTTCGTAGCCGTGTACGCTTGGAATTATACTTGCTGACATCAAGAATTATGCTCTCTTCAGGTCGAAAACCCTAAGTTTATGCCTGGTAGCTCCAAGTCTTCTTTAAGAGGGGCGGCTAACTTAGCTTCGAACAATTTCTCACACAACATACACCACAGGCCCCACTTTCAGGGGTCTTCTGTGGCTTCTGCCTCACCGTTTCAGAACGATCTGGATATTCTCGGTGCCGCTCAAGGCTTAGAGTATTAGCTAACTCCCTTCTGGGTTTGTGGAAATGGGGATGGCTGCCGAGCTCTCGCTCATGGACTGTGTCGTTGACAATACAAATACGAGAGGTCGGGCCCCTCGGAATTTGAATCAACACGCATAGAATGCAAACAGATGGTTTACGCCGCAATCATGGAGACGTTTTTAGTTCGCTGTGACGTAGTAGCACTAAGCATGGGCATTGGTGCCTTAGCGAGTCGTCAAGACAAAGCCAGATGGTTTGAACCTTTACTAGGGCTGGATTGAAAATAAGCAGTTGATGAATGATAGGTCAGTAAGCCTGAGATCCTGTCTATTCATTACTACATATGCTGGACGGACAAAGTCGAATGATGGATTTTATTAAGAGATCACAAAATTCTGGTATGTTCCCCCGAGTGCATGTTATATTAATTTTCCCTATCATAAAATTTTCCCTTCACTCTCACAGAGTCAATTTACAAACCAAGAAACGAGCGCTTATCAGAAATTCTTACCCCTCTGCTCGACTCTATAAGTTATACTCACCGCATTAGAAAATGACAAGATAATCTTTGGCCCCAGGCCAATTTCTCACATGAAAACCTTTTTAAAGGGTCTTTTGTCGTGCTATACTTTTCATCCCTAAAATAAAGATATGAAATATAATAATTGATTCTTAAAAGATAAATGATATGTCTGGCGTCTGTGCTAGCTGGCACTGAATTGATGGGATTGATGGGATTGTAGATAGGGTATGAATAGCACGTGACTGGAATTTTAACTTAGTCCGCATCCTCGGACCTCTCCATGGACATAATCCAGTTTCTTTCATGGCATCCCAAAACCAATCCAGGTGGCTATCCATTGCCACAAAGTCCAAGTCACTTCGGGATGTCTGCCATTGATACCAAATCCACACCGCCCCTAGAATCAAGGTCGTACTGCGAAAATGAGGACTACGCCACAGAAGGAAACCCTGAGCCTAGCAGCCGTTCGCAGAATTTGATTTACCATCATGAGGACTATAAGTGGTGGATAGAAGTTATTCTCCTTGGTTCAGTTTCTAACACCGTCGACGATATTCAAACCGAGCCAAAGACATTAAAGCGCGAACGACGCAAAGAATTCCAGGAGTTTGCCAAACTTATAAACTATACTACTTCTCCACGTCACCGTGACGGAAGTCATTTTTGGAAGAAGGACTGCAAACAACAGGGGTTTTAGAACTGAAACACAAAGAAACAACTGGCAACAGGGAAAATCCACTTTGAGTCACTTATCCTTCATGCAGTGAATTCCGTTCATTTCTTCAATTTGATGTTACATATGTAACAGATAGGATGGAAATCACAGATGGAGTTTTCCGGATTTTCAAGAAAAAGATACCCTATGTACTGAAGGTGGTTCACCGGGCTTTTTTTATCAATCTCGAGACACGGTTGTTATACGAAAGGAGCTGGAGAACCAGTAATGTTTTCAAGGTGTGCCGAACATTGTACAGGCGGCTGGTGTCGCGGAGTCTACCAATATTTACCTCAAAAGCCACAGACCGACCATTTGTTGTGGCCGGTGTTCTACCCGAGTCTTATACTGGCGACTCATTGCAGCAGGTTCTGACAGAGTGTCGCGTTGGGGAATCCTCCTGGAAGCGATGGGCTATCGAAATCGGAACTGCTCTGAGCTGCTTCCATGAAGCAGGGAGAACCCATAGGGATATAAAACCTTTGAATGTTGTGCTTGACGCAGGAGGAAATGCTATGCATATTGACATTAGCGGCATTGGTGAATTAACTCATACATGGTGTGCTCCAGAAATCCGGGACGAGATATCGCCTTTTGATCTTCTTTTCGAAATGCGTCGGTTGAATGACCTTTGGGCTTTTGGAAAGCTTCTATCAGAAACCGCGTCACAAGCAGAAGATAAGCCCAGTAAAATGACTTTGAAATCGACAGCGGATTGTTTAATGAGACAAGAACCTCAAACTCGCATGAGCTTATCTAGAGCAATCTCGCGATTGAACGCTGCAGAGAGATTAACGAGACGTACTGTGCTTTGGTTGAGACTCAAATAGCACTTGATAACCATCCAATCAACGTCATCTTGGCCAAATCCACCATCAGTTCTGGCGCCTGGAGGACGAGTCAGCATTAACCACAAGAATCTAGATGTGAGGGCCAGGGTGCTTACCCGGACCCACACACTCTAAGTTTGGTTGCCTGTCACATCCAGCGATCCCGCATTGCGGTGAACTGCTAGTGGAAGAGTCTGCTGTGTTGCATCTTACCAAATCTCATGAATAATATATATCGATACTTCCCGCTAAGCACCGGAAGCCCACAATTTAAAATGCAAGGGCCTGCCCCTCAATGTTGACAAGCATTAATCCCAGAGCAGTTGACACTATCTCTTTCCCCAGCTTTTACACTATTATATTGTCGGAAGTTTCCAACCCAGTTACATGGCTAATCATACCGCGAGATGATTGTTCTCAATTTGCTATTCAATACCTATGTTTCGCCATTGATCCCACGAAACAGGTGACTCTGGCGATTAATTATCCCTGGAGGTGCCTCTGTCGCAACACCACGAGACCACCAAGAAGACAGACAACCGCAGCAAGGCTGGCGGTAGAGGCCCATGGCTCCCTGAGCCGCTTGTTTCAAATGACAACAATTCTGATAATTGGGTAGCTGAATCCACCATATGCTGTACCAGGTTCTTTTTATTGCCTAAAAATTATTGCCTAAAATTCTCTGTGCGACGACCCTAGTGAGACACCTTGATGAGAGTTATTCTTCTCTGAGGTCTTCACAGTGTGGGGTGAAAACAATATTTCTTCAGGCAACCCACAGGTGTAGTCACACACCCAGGTCACAGAATTCCCGACAGTTATTCCCGTTCATTTATGGGCTGCTTCTAGACATGTGTACAGTTCAAGCGTACCGCTTTCCATCCTGACCAGCATTTTCTTATACTTTATTAAATGAGAGAGCAAATCGCTTGGAAGGGAAGATCGTTTGAGTAGCGCGTTCGGGGGACCTATCAACCAGGATGATCAGCTCACTGGCGTTATTCAAGCGACTTGACGTCCTTATACATGGATGCGCCGCGCAAGCCATGTAGCGCCGTGGTCTCCGACAAGCGTATCCAATTGCTGCCAGCGCTTACCACCACCTATCATTCAAGCCTTCAAGGGGTATGAATATCTCTACCTTCATGGCATCCATAAATGCTATTTTAGACTTTTCAAACCAGTAACATCCCGTGGAAGTTACCCACCATTGCTGTATATAGTCTGGTTGTTTTACTTCCCCCAGAAATTTACAAGCATGGAGCCATTCAAGTCTTTCAGAATACACAACATCCACAGCGACATGGCACGAGCAAATTCATGCATCAGTTCACTGCTTCATTGACTGGTCCTCGTACTTGGCCCCCCCATGGCGAGCATTGAAATCTTTTCTTGTTACCGGCTTAAAATAGAAAGAGGTTTCGAATACGTCCGAAGGGGCATTGATACTGACTACTGAACCCCTTATCTGGCAAATAACACCCCCTCCCTGGTCACACTATTTTGAATCAGACATAGTGTATACACAAATTTACATATAAAATACCAGCAGAGATACTCATTATATTTTCTACTCTTTGTATAGTAGTTAACATTATATACAATGAAGATTTAATGAAGTTCTTGTAGATGAACAGACAGATAGAGCTTTCAGATAATTATATAATCCAGTTCTGACAGTGAGAGACAGAGAACCGATAGGTCTATTTCTTCTTCTTCTTCTTCTTCTTCTTCTTTTTTATATGAGGGGTGTAATTAGCAAGCTATCTCAAGAATTGATATTTACACCTCTCAAATAGTGAGAGCAGTCGTGGAGATAGATAACTCTTAAAATGTGCAAGATCCGCCGTGAATGCCTTCAAATTGCATGAAGTGAATGGAGCCCTTCCAGAAGTTCACACAAGAGTGAGGGGCACCAGCATATTATCAACTATTAAAAATAATAAAAACCGTATAAATTTATGATTTTCTAAACTAAAGTAATATAATATTTTTTATCATCGATTCAACTTAATCTTCAAAACTTTTCCTTGTTCCCACCCCCCCTCCTTTTACTTTTCTTTCTTCGTGCCAGACATTCATTACATACATATTTTGGGATTTGGGAACGAATGTAATTTAATCTTCTTCCACCCGTCCGGTTTAATCAGGCTGTGCTACAGCAGTAGGCTTCAATATGCTCTTCACTATAGAGGTGTGAATCGGCGGAAGTTTCTGTGGAGGGCGTACATTCTGTATTCAGCCAGCAGGCTTTAGCCCTCAAATTCCACAGCTGACACCTTGAGATCACTCACCGTGTAAGCCCAGCAGCTAAAGGGTTGCAAGAAACTAATCCCGCAATGCACATAGTTTACGTTGTGTTTCTGTTGATATAAAAACCCAGGGTTGAAGGAAATAAAGATCAGCCCCTCTAAGCCCCTGTGTTTTTGTCCTTTTCGATATACAGATGGCGGTTATTTTGCACTCACATATACTTTTCCTTGGCAATCATAGGTTCTCTGACAATCAAGGTCGTTAGAACACTGCAATCCATGTAGTATTAGCCTTTCGAGTTACGCTTGACGAAAACAGAGAGAGAGAAGATATGCATGCGTACCGCGAGGTCCGTGGCGCAGGGTCGCCAATCATAAGCTGGGGGATAATCATAAAAGGCGTTGGACAATCCGATGAATGCTGTGAAAACGGCCACTGGAAGCGAGAAAAGAGATTTCATGTTGACGTTTTCTGTTCTTAAATGTGGCGCACGTATCAATGTCTTCAGCTTCTGGCGTTTCTTCAGCAAGTAAATGTATATGCACCAGGAAACGAAACTAAATCCTGATCATATGGCTTCCTCTGACGGGTATATATTTACCCAGGTGCCTGCCTTCATATATTTTACGCTCGAAAGCGTTCCATGGTAAAAAGTACCGCTGATTAGCGGTTCAAGTATATCCGATTCAATCAAAAATTAACGATTGATCCAGAGCACATAAAGCTCTGGATGATATTACACCCAAAGCCTAAACCACATGCATTCAGCCATTAAGAATTGGCCACCGGCTGATGATAGAACCACGTAGTTGAGTTAACTAACCCCTTTGGAAAGCCTTGTTGCTGCTTGGTGCCCAGAGTCGGTGCTCATTAAAGAGACATACTATGAGCAACAAAAGCTTAGAAATGAATGAGAACTTGTATATTACAAGAATTTCCAGGCTTATGGCCGTTGACGTAGATGATCTAGGGAGCAAAAAGAAATATAGTCTCTTTCATAATATTTTGGAGCGGTTCTGAGGCTTTTTGAGGGCTTGGGTTCGGCGCTGCGGGTAGTTTATTATTGTAGTGTAACTAAACCCTGCACTCGCATTGGAGGAACGCCCCCCCAAACGCAACCAGGGTACTGTGAGAACTGCAAATCGCCTTGCAAAGTTTCCTCTCGCTGAATTTCGATATAAATAGGTAGGCGAGGGCCCCCTGTCGGAGTACATATGTAGGCACATCATAACAAGAGTAGAGATTTCAAGATGACTGAATAGGGTATTGTGCCTCGGTATATTGGGCAAACTATTACTGAACTGGAGACCTGAAATCCATGTGTGTCCATTGTTTGATATATAAATGCTCACACCGCGCAGTCCCAAGGTAACCCCCGCCACAGGAAGCCTGCCGAATGACATGATTTTAGTTCTTGTGGGAGAGAACAGGTCCCGAGGATCTTTGCCAACCAGTCAATTTGGTCCAGATGATAATTTCCTCAATTTAAAATAGAAAGAAAATGCAGGCAGGTCACACTGCTTCTTTCAAAATTGAACTCACCCTTTTTCTGACATTTTTCTGCACGCTGTATACCATCAACGCTCTGCCGACAGCCCCAGTTAACTCTTCACTCAGAATGGGATATAGTATCAGTTTATATATGAACAGGATGCTGCCAAAGAAGTTCAACTGACTGTCAGATTCGTTTTCGCTCAACGGGCTGTTATGTGTGGAGCCCATATTTCAGGCGCTCAACTATTCATAACAGTTGAGGGATTCTTCTGCCTCCTCTCCTCAGCAGGCAGGTCAACAGAGACAGGTATGGAGATGGCAGATAGTTTTCAGTTTCTCTATCTCCCTTGTAAGGTTTCTTGTGGCTGGCATGAATAAGGTTGCTTTGCCCGATTAAGTTCATCAACCCCCGCAAGCAAATTAAACAAACGGGCGCTACTCGCTTTAGTTTCACCTCCCCGCTAGGGGCACATTCTCATGATAGTCGCCCCCCCACATAATAAGTATTAACTTTTTGGCCTTGGTCAACCAAGAATTATAACCGCCCCCAACTTTGTGACCCCCCCTAGAGGAACCAGGGAGACTTATTAGCCTGCTCGGCCGTACGCCGTTTATGTCAGGGGTGTTGTATAAGTTAACTATTGTGTAGCTAGTTAACTAGTTAAGTTAACTCTATGCGTTATATAAGAATATAGACTGGGGAGAATGTGGGGTTATATGAAGAAATAAATATATAAAATAAAATTAGGGAAGAATTCGTTTAATTATATATATCTATATAACATCGTCCATTTCATACAATAAATCAGCCAACCGTCTTGGTCCCACCGCTTCTCCCGCTGCTCACTGCATCTCAATCGATATCTTTATAATTTCATGGACTCTACTGCCTCTTCTTATCCACCAACCTCACCCCCTCCCCTTCCCCCTTGACAGTCTCCAAACACTCGTCAATCCGTCCATACTTCGCGAACCAATAATCCCCGATATAATCTCCTCTGGGCAACCATGGCTTCCTATTCGCCGCCTTGGGCATATCATTCTCCGCGCGCGCCACATACGTTGACGAAAGAGCAAGCAACCGCCGTGTCTCAAGCGTCGACGCATCTCCCGCATCTAGTCGCGGCACGGCAGCCACAAGCCCCTGCGTCTCCATATGTTTCAGCAGCCGCACGATGAATAGCGCCGTGGCATCCGCGCCCAGCGTCCAGGAAGCGTTGGCGTAGCCAATTATGAAAGAGGCATTGGGGATATCTTGTACCATCACACCGTTCCAGACATATTTGTCCGGTATGTGGATGGGCTGTTTGCCGTCGATGGTTACGCGGATCCCGCCGGCTATCAAAAGTTTGAGGCCTGTTGCGGTGACGATGATGTCTGCATCCAGATATTCGCCAGAATTCAACTCGATGCCTGTTGCGGTAACTTGTTTTATGGTGTCGGTTTTCACGTCCGCGCGGCCTGTGTGAAGACTTTGGAAGAAATCACCGTCTGGGGAGACGCAGAGCCGCTGGTCCCAAGGATTATAGCTGGGGGCGAAGTGGGGGTCATGCGGGATGTGTTTGGGGAGCTGGACGGAAACGGAGAGCTTGAGAATGAGGCGGGCGAGCCAGGGGACGGTTTGGCAGAAGCTGTAGAAGAAGCGGGTGGTGATGAGCCAGATGATGCGCTGGATACTGCGGTAGAAGCGCCCCGGGAGCAGATAGGAAAGGAGACTGCCGCGGTTGGGCATGGCGAGGATATAGGTCGGACTACGTTGGAGCATGGTTGTGTGGGCAGCGCGTTTGGCGATGTTTGGAAGTAAAGTGACGGCGGTTGCGCCGCTTCCAATTATGACCACCTTCTTGTTTGTGTAGTCGAGATCTTCGGGCCAGAATTGGGGGTGGATTGTTAGGCCCTTGAAATTGCTCATGCCGGGGATGGCGGCGTCTAACGGCTCATTGTAATTGTAGTACCCCGTGCCGAAAGCAACGAAGCGCGCTGTGTAGGTTTTCAGGGCCCCCTGGCTGTCAACCTGGAGAGTCCATCTGTTGGTGGTACTGGACCAGTTGGCAGCCAGCACCTTCTGGTGGAACAGGATACGCTCATCGATGCCGAATTTCTGAACTGTTTCCTGCATGTATGTCCTCAGCGCGGGGCCCTCTGCGATCGGGTTGTTCTGGTTCCAGGGATTCCAAGCGAAGCCAAAGGTGAAGAGATCTGAATCTGAGCGGATGCCAGGGTACCTGAACAGATCCCAGGTGCCGCCAATGGCATTCCGGGCTTCGAGGATAGCATATTTGTAACCAGGGAGCTCGCTCTGGACGCGGTAGGCGGTGTTGATACCAGAGATGCCAGCACCGATGATTAGGATGTCGAAGGTGGAATTGTCAGCATTGGGGAGATGTGTGTGGCCGTTCATATTGGCGCTTGTGTGCAAGTAACTCAGCAAGCAGCCGAGAGAGTGAAAATAGTTAATTTAGTGGTGGTCAACCTTCTTCTTTTCTCTTTTGGCAGCGCCACAACGGTTTCAAGTATATTCTTTTCATGCTGACGATATTCATCAATGATGAATCACACCGAGCCCACAAATCCTCACATGTTTAGCAGGCCCTCGGAGCTCCATGTATTATTATTATAGGGGGACATGGCGCCCACACTAGGGCCGCCGAGGAACCCAACAAAAAGGTTGGATCACGATCATCATCCAGCACTCTTTTGGGAAACTTGGGATGCGGTTCAAAATTTTGGCGGTAGTCTTTTTTAATTTTTTTTAGCCAGCGAGCTTGCTAGTGAGGGGAAGATATCAACCGAGCTTAAAAAAAAAGTATCCTCAACTCGAAACATGACGAAACTAGTTGAGCTTACCTTGGCAGCTCGGAACGGAAGAATAACCCAATAACGCCCGCGGCACATGTGAATTATTTTGTTTTGTTTCCGAGCACGAGCTGCGAAGACTTTGGGGGATGGGATGAGAACAGCT
The DNA here is from genome assembly GCA_002110485.1 of Emergomyces orientalis. NCBI lineage: Eukaryota > Fungi > Ascomycota > Eurotiomycetes > Onygenales > Ajellomycetaceae > Emergomyces > Emergomyces orientalis. The sequence continues at coordinate 412,818 of MOWL01000027.1, read as the reverse complement.
GAGACGTGACTTAACTAGCTGGCTGATTTGCGATGTTCGCTTTGTTTTATCTACTAATGATTGTTGATCAATCAAATGGCGATTCTGATCTACAGCAACCTAGATTGATATATGGCGCATACTACTGTACTTGTGCACATACCAGGAGTATACCAGGAGAGTCGACATACAGTTATTCAGGCGCAGGCACAGACAGCGACAAATATAGAGACAGTAAAAATGGCAGCAGCCACAATGAAAAAGCTGACCGTCTGGGAAAAGCTGGACATGATCCCCGGGCTGTGCTCCGTGGTGGTGGTTGCTTTACACGCGCTGTTCACCGGCCTCTGGCGCAGCGAGAAGCAGCCAAAGACGTTGACATTGCATGTAGGGTATGCCATTTTTCGAAAGGCCACAGCCAGGTTTTCGCCGTTGCAGTTGCAGTGAGTAGTACTTTTACCAACGTTTCACGAAAAGAAGATGTCAGTGGGGATACATGGCTGACTGTGAATACTACAGACTTGTGATGCCCCCTACCAACAAAATCTACGAGCTATATGCCAAAAAGGCTCGCCGACCGGTACAGTCCGTCGAATTGCCTCATGGCGTCCAGGGCCACTGGATCGGAGATAAGAACGCGAAGAACGTTCTGATCTGGTATCACGGTGCGTGAAGAAAACGCCGTTGGCCCCAGCAATCCATGGTAACAAGACGACTAACATTCTGATTTATAGGTGGCGGCTTCGCTCTCCCTGCTAACGTGGGCTACTTCCGTTTCTTCTCCCGCATCATAGCAGACATGCAAAATGCAGGGAAACCCCTCGCCGTCTTCTGCCCGACATATACCCTCACCCCGCACGCTGTCTACCCAACGCAGATCCGCCAGGCCGTCGAATGCCTGCGCTACATCCTCGATACGACTGGTCGCGAGCCCGGCAATGTATTTATAGGTGGTGACTCGGCTGGCGGGAACCTCGTCGGTGCCGTCCTGTCCCATGTAGCCCATCCCCATAGTCAGATCGATAAGGTGTCCATGAGCGAAAATTTGGGAGGTGCCGTGTTTGTCTCCCCCTGGACGTCTCTGGAGACAGAGTACCCACCCGATCTGATTATTGATCCGCAGGGTGACCTGATCACGCATGATGTGGGTGGGCCGTGGGGCGGTGCGTATATTGGGACGACAAAGCGGGATTATTATACGGATCTATCGATGGCGCCAGCGGATTGGTATTATGATTTCAAGGTCAATTCCGTATTGATTCTTGGGGGAGAGCATGAGATTCTGTTGCCTGTTATTGAGGATTTTGCGGCGAAGGTTAAGGTAGGAAAGAATTCAAGTATTATCGAAAATAATGGCGACAGGTGCTAACTTTAATTGTAGGATGGATTTTCGAACGTCGAGTTTTTCGTCGGCAAGCGGGAGTGCCATGTTGCTTTGATATACAACCTCTATCTGGGAGACAAGACGGAGACGGAGACAGGGAAGCGGATGAAGGTGTGGATGCGGGAGCTTCTGAAGTAGTCACATTGAAATTTCTATTTCCATCTATCTAAATATATACAAGACACATTCACATTAGTTACTACTCTGCTTCAGCTTGGTGTCCATATCCCTTAGAGCTTTCAATTGCCTTGAGCCAATACCCCTCGCCCTCTCCTGCAACCACGTCGGGAAGGCTCTCAGCAAACTGAGCCCGGAACGCCACGTCGGGAGAATAACCTGGCCGCTTCGCTGTGACAGGATCTGTTTCACAACCGCGTCGGACACCACCTCGACCGTCATCAAGGGCATATTAAACACCGTGCCGGGGCTGGTCAGCTGTTGAATCATCGGTGTGCTCACCCACAGCGGGTGAATGATACTTGTCCGCACCTTCTTCGCTTTGTACCATAGCCTCAACTCCTGCGTCAGTGATTCATGGAACGCTAGCGCACTCGCCTTCGAACCGCTGTAATCAGCCATCTCTCCCAGGGCGACGAACGAGGCCACACTGGCGATTGTGATGACATGCCCATGGTTTTCGCGGATCATGGCCGGTAGGAACTCGCGCACCATCCAAAAGTGCGAGATCGTGTTGACCTGGAAGGTCCGCTGGATTTTCTCTTCGGGTTCGTCGAGGATGGTGCCATCATACCCGACGCCGGCGTTGTTGATTAATACAGTCGGGTCACCATGCGCGGCGCGGATGGCATCGCCGACAACTTTGATGTTAGCAGTCGAGGTGACGTCGGCTGTGTAGAAGAAGACATTGGGCGCTGTTTTCAAGTAATCAGTATATCATTGTTATGCCAAGGGGGGTTTTCGATTTGGAACATACGAAGCTTAAAAGTCGGTTCGTTCACGTCCAGAATCACGACCTTGACCCCCTTCTGCGCCAGTTCCAGCATAATTTGCTTCCCGATGCCGCTGCATCCACCCGTTAAGAGCACCAACTCGCGTGTGTTGTCCCATGGCCGTTGTCTCTGCCAATTGTTCACGGCCTGGCTTGATAAGGTGCGGTTGACGGTGCGGAGGATGCTGAGAGCGAGGACGGCAATGAGCGCCTTTGAGAGGAGCGGGGAGGACTCGAGATAGGAGAACAGAGAGTCAATGCTGTTCCCAATATACGGGCGGAGTACACCGAGGGACTTTTGCAGGGCGGCCATTTTTCTTCAATCAGCTTATACTATTTTACAGAATTCTTTTCTTCTTCTTCTTGAACTGGATTGAAATTCTGTATTGGCGGTGGCCGGAGCTTCAGAATTCGAAATGCTAGTTCTTAAGCTACCTTAGTAGCTAGCTCTATTAGATGTTATATAGAAATTCGCTGCCCCGGACGTAGCAGCTTGTGTTCAGTTGTTTCACACGGGCAGATTGTCGTTTGTTTTCCATGTGTATATTGTTGAATTATTATTATTTGGTATCCATGGCTTGGGCGGCGGGCCTCGGAATTTTATGTTCTTCACATGAACTCTGGGGTGTTTCTGGGGATTTGGGGGGTTTTTTCTCCCCCTGCTTCGACTGTCTCTGCTGTAACTCGGCTCTATCCCAACTAGCTCACTCCACAACTCTCCGCCCTGGCAAAGTTTGACTAACCACATACTGCTTGTTGGGGAGTTCGCTCTTCTCCATCCCACGATGCGCTCATAGTTTCGTTACCCCGCCTATGTTTGGTTCTGAATGCGGCCCGACACCCTGACTAACTAATTAACTACCTAGGAGGGGAACTAGCCAAAGCTCATCCCACACATCGCAGCTTTTATCACCAGCTAGCATGTGGTTGACCAGCGCAACCTCGGCTACAACATTGGAGAGGGAAGATAGGGAGAGAAAAGGAAACAAAGAAATAGAGATGCCTGATATTGTTATGATGAAGGCTAATACGTCATGCATTAACTCGAGGCTGGAACATTGGGATAAATAAGTTATATGAATGAAGATGGAGAAAAGGAAATCTTTTTTTTTATATTTAATTTTTCTGGGATTCTCAGATTCTCAGGGATTCTTTGATCCTGTTTGAAAAAAAGATCAATTCATTTGCCTTTGCCGTTCCTGGTATATAATATTGCACAAGTATTGAATTTGTTCAATGCAACAATGTCATTGCCAATTGTTGCCGGGTTGACTATCCTGGAGAGCTATATGTTCCAGCGAACAGTGTTTCTGGAATTGGCTTTCCATGACCTCTGTCTTCGTGTGTTGGCGGTGAATGTCGTGCTGAAGCTGATATATCACGTCGTGATATGGCCAAGGTTTCTGAGCCCCTTGAGACATTTGCCGCAGGTGAAGGTGTGTACATACTCGGATTCCTTTTATTCCAAAAACTGGCGAAATACGATCATAGGATTCAAAGTAACAAACTGAATTATATATGTAAAATTTACAGGGCAGACTCAACATCGCCAAAGTCGTCTTCGACGAACCCAGGGGCAAATCACCCCTGAAATGGATGAAAACCATCCCAAACGACGGCCTACTACATTTTCGTGACGGTATCGGCTACGACTGCTTGCTGTTGACCAACCATGCCGCCCTGCTCGATGTCATGAGCACTAATACCTACGACTTCGAGAAGCCAAGCAGAGTGCGCCAGTTTCTCGCGCGCGTTATCGGGTATGGCTTGATATTGTCTGAGGGCGCGATTCACAAGAAGCATCGCAAGGCTGTTAACCCAGCCTTTAATATCAAGAACATCCGTGCACTATATGTACTTATGTGGGAGAAGACGGGGCTGTTTCTTGAGGAGCTAGAGAAAGATATCAAGGCACATCCGTGGGAAGGGGTGGGGGGTGCTCAAGGGCAGGGGAAAGTTGAGATGTGCGAATGGGCAAGGTGAGTTAGAGCGCATGGTGTTTATAATTAATTTTTCTATTATTGAAATATGGAGTACCTTCGTATCTGACATTATTTAGCCGACTCACACTCGATATAATCGGCCCCGCCGCCATGGGCCGCGATTTCCGCTCAATGCAGTCATCCGAGCACGCCGTGGCCGATGCTTTCTTGTCTATCCTCGAACCGACCAAGGAGAAGATAGCTTTTCTAAGCGTCAACTTCGTCTTTCCGCAGTGGTTTACCCAGAGACTCCCATGGGGTCTTAATAAGGTCATTACTGACAACACGGATTTCCTGCGCACTCTCTGTCTAGAGATTGTTCAGGAGAAGAAAGCGGACCTCATTTCCAGCAAGGCCACGGCTAAAGAACTTGAGACGGATATCTTGGGCACTATGATGGTTGGAGGAGACTTTTCGGATGATGAGCTTGTTGATCAGATGTTAACTTTCCTCGCAGCAGGAGTAAATCCCCCCCCCCCTTTCCCCTTCCTCCATACCCTAGACAAATAACCCCTCTTCTCCATACTAACACAACATTAGCACGAAACAACCGCCAGCGCCCTAACCTGGGCCTGCTATCTCCTCACCAAATACCCAGATATCCAAACCCGCCTCCGCGCCGAAGTCCGCGCCCGCATCCCCAGCGGCAACAGTCCCATCACCTATGCCGACCTCGAATCACTCCCTCTACTCAACGGCGTCTGCCAAGAAGTCCTCCGCCTGTACCCCACCGTGCCCATGACGATCCGCGAATCCGTTCGCGACACCAGCATCACCGGCAAACATGTGCCCAAGGGTACTCGAATCTTAATCTGCCCTTACGCCATCAACCGCAGCCCGACGTTCTGGGGCGAGAATGGCGATGAGTTCCTGCCAGAGCGGTGGATTGATGTTAAAACTGATGGGACGGAAACTGTTAACCACCATGGTGGCGCATCAACAAATTTCGCGCAGATTACTTTCCTGCATGGGCAGCGAGCTTGTATTGGGAAAGATTTTGCGAGGGCGGAGTTGAGGTGTGCGGTTGCTGGGGTTGTGGGGAGGTTTAAGTTTGAGATGCAGGACCCTAAGCAGCGGATTCATATTGCGGGGGCGGTGACGACGAAGGCGGTTGAAGGGATGCATTTGAAGATGGAAAGGGTGGAGGGATGGTAAGGCTTTTTATATACCCACAAAATTTGGCCGGGAGGAGATACGCTATGGTACATGCTTCTTGGCCGTTTATGATATGTGTTTTTTGAATGAAAATTTGGAATTGAAAATGATAAATATGCGTAACTACTATATAGAGGCACCGAGTTTCTGTTTATAACAAACGTTATCTGATAATGATATGAATACATGCTAGTTTACAATGTAAACTGTTTTTCTCTACTCCTGCACTCTGTGATCCATTCGATCTTGTAGCAATTCTCCATTTATATTTTTTTCAACCATCTCGGTCAATATGAATCCTCTTTTACTGGGATCAATGAGGCCAGTTAGAGCGTTCTCTTGTGACGCTGTCATGTTTTAAGATTTATGCAACCGACCAGTGCGTTCTAAAACATCGTACACTCCGGTTCCCTCTAGAAAGGAGCAATAAGGCCTTCTGCCGTTATATATTTAGCTAGAGCTTCGTCGTATGTTCAGGAGTCCCCATCATTCCCAGAAATACTCCTTTAAGGGTTAGGGTCCTACGAATATCAAACCCTTATTCAATTGCGAATGATCCCCACTGAGTTTTAAAATTCCATATCGTTTCTTTTCCGGCATAATATCTAGGGTGCGTCCATGATTCTAGAAACTGTGGAACGGTGTCCTAGCCTCATCTTTGAAAAGTGGTTTGGAGGGCAGACAAGCATTTTGATATATTCTGAGTCTTGACACCTTTTTTTCTTCTTTCTTTGGTTTTTTGGCAAATGCAAGCTTGGATAGAGGAGTTGATGAGCAGCACAAAACATATCATGTCCTCATTAGCTTTGAGAGACAGGACAATGTCTGCAGTATTCGACCCTCTGTGATTTTTTCAACCTCAGCCATTGATTCTCCATGTGCAAAAATGGGAGCGCGAACAAACAGCCGAGGCGAAGCAATCTGGAAATAAACAACTTACCTACACATTTAATTCAGATTAAATAAATAAAAACATACAAATGCAAACCACTTGCATTCAATGATAATAAATCACATCTTTTTCTATACAAAAAAGAAGGATAAAATATAAAAAAAAAGTAAATGCCACAGCTAATATAAAATAATTACCCGCGAACGCAACCAACAACAAATAATGCCCTCCCTTTCAACCCTTCTCCCTCCATTCTTCTCCACCCTCTCTTTGCCCCCGCCCCAAGCCGTCCGCCTCGTCAACATCTCCCTCCCCCTTCTCGTCCTCTCAGAACGATTCTCTTTCTACCCAGGCAGCTACATTTTCAAACTCCTCTCCTCCGCCGCCTTTCTGGGTGGACCGCTCTACTACCTCTCACCATCATCACCCCTTCAATGGCGACAATGGGATCCGTACCACCTCCGCATCGCCGCGGGGCTCGTCTTCTCCATTATTGGTGACTACTGCCTCATCCCCACCCGTACAGAATACTACGATAAACACATTGGACCTCTGATCGCAAACAAAAAACAAGCGGAAGCGCACAACCGAAAGGAAGAAGCAGAGGAGGGAGCAGAAGAACCAAAGAAGATTTCTACCTCTTTTCAAGCCGGCGTCGGCGCCTTCGCGGCTGCTCACGTCGCCTACATCCTCGCCTTTTTGAAAAATAACAGTGGCAGCGATGATTCCGCCTTTTCCTGGCCAATATTCACCAGCACATTCGCGGTGTCCATGTTACTTTCCAAATGGCTCGGCGTCATCTATCCACCCAAGAGGAACAAGAACAGTAAATCTAATAATGGGTGTTTGAGCAGCAACGTGCTCAACCTCGCTATATCAGACGACATGCGACCTCTCGTTTTTGGTTATTCTGCAATTATCAGCGGTATGCTGGCTGTTGCCGCGTCGACAACTGCTGCTATTGGGACTGCACCGCCGCATCAGCGCCTCCTGGGCGCGGCGATGTTTGTTGCTTCAGACATCTTTGTGGCGAAGGATGCATTTGGGAAGCGGAGGTTTGGGAATCCTGGGTGGTTGAAGCCGGCTGCTGGGTTTGGACTGTATTTCTGGGCGCAGATGTTGATTGCGGGGACCGTGTGATAGGAGACTGTGGGAATGGGTTGAATATATGCAAGTGTTTGGAATCAGGGGATGGTAAGAAAGGGAGATGGGGCAAGCCCCTTTGTCGACTTGCCCCTTTTTTTCGCCCCCGTTCTCCCCGCTCCCTCTGCCTGACAATTGTACTGTAAATTACATGCATATGCACATACATGATTACATATAATGATGAGTATATAAATTTATAATGGGGTTTCTCGTGCACGCAATCAGCCTGATCTTTCATATTCATATTTCGTACATTGTAATCTGGTTAGGGTTTGCGGCCCGCTCGCTTCTGCCCGTATATTTATAAAGTATTCATGAATTCATGAATATGTAATTTGATTAAATATCTGTAGTGCATGCCTGCCCTTTTAAGGTGTACTGCGAAATCTCATTCTCCTCGACATATTTTAACCAAAATTAAGCTGCCTAACTGCCCGCCCTGGGCTCCCTTTTTTCTGAGGAGCAAGTTAAACTGCTTCTCCTTCATGGCCATGCTCATGGTCCCCTCTTAACTGTTAGTCGATAGCCAAAGGGCAAAAGTTAGTTGAGAGGGGTCTGTCCCGTGACGAATTTTCTCAATAGAGTCCGTTGGTTGGGGATTTCAATAGCTACTTCTCATCACGATATCTAACGCCCCTTGAACTGCTAACCTACACCTCCGATTTCACTCTAGCAATGAAAATCGAATGCTTCTATCGACGCCAAGATGATGAAAATGGGAGGGAAAAAAAGTCGACCGAAATTCAGGACGGGAGGTTTTTATGTAGGATGATGGTGGAAGGTAGTGAGATGGTCAGTGACGAATGCGCCGGAAAGTTAAAGGTTGGATACTGCCATATGCCGGAGCTTCGGCGAGAGCTCGGGCCTGAACAGATCCAGGATTTCAAAAACATTGGCGGAAAAGTACTTCCGACCAACAGGAATACGTTTGTTGCTTTGCGGAGCCGGGGGGCGGATCCGTTGGCCGTCGCGTTGGACGAGTTGGTTGATGAGAGGAAGAAATAGAAAAGAAGGATTACCGAGAACAAAACCAGAAGAAATACTCCATACACTCATATGGATACCCTATCATACAACATTCGTAAAAAATCTAAAATTCAAATATCAAAGGCCAGAGACGGACAACCCTCAAAAGTCCCCTCCCCCAAAGTCCCCTCCTCCCCCGAAATCCCCCCCTCCGAAATCCCCCGACTCCATCCCATCCTCATACCCTTCCTGATAATCATGATGGCCACCAATCGCATTCCCCAACAACGCACCACCCAACAAGCCACCACCAAGCCCCAGCGCCGCAGCACCGCCAGGCCCCATACCGCCCATACCCCCATGCCGTCTCGGCGGTCGACCATACATATATTGTTGCTGTGGGCCGAAAAGGCCGCCAGTACCCCCTGCGACGCCGCCGGGTGGGTATCCGCTATATCCATACGGTGCTGAGAAGGGACGCTGGTATTGTTGTTGGTAAGGTCGCTGGTGATACGGAGAGGCGAAACCGGTGCTGCTGCTGCTGTTGTGATGGACTTTGGATGAAGCTTTGTTGATTAGCTTCCCGAGGAAGCCGCCGCTAGATTTCTTTGTCGTTTCTTGTGGTTGCTGCTGCTGCAGCTGTGGTTGTGGTTGTGAAGTTCCTACATATGCCTGCTCGCCTTGACCCTGTCCCCGCGCCCGCTCATCCTCCTCCGCCTGTAATTTCGCAGCTAGCTTCGCGTCCTCATCTATCATATTGTCATCTATACTCGTACGGGTACCTGGCCCCGAAGAAATCCCTTGCCACGCGGGATTATACGGATTATTCGATCCCAACTCCAGTGGGGCGGAGGTGGCGCTGGTAGGCCTTCTTTTAACATCGCCAGTTGCAGCTTCGGCTACAGCCGTTGCAGAACCACTGGCCGTCGCTGTGGACGACTCGTCGTATGGCGGGGGAAGTGTATCGGGGACGACTGGAGGCGGTTCCCATTGTGAGACGCCGGTTTCCAAGTTGATGTAGTACCTGGGTTTTCGCAGTATAGTGTTAGAGAGGGTGCGTTTGGGGGGGTGGGGGTGCTTATGTTGGGGTGAAATTGAACGCACCATTGCTTATACCGGTCATCGAACTGTGTTTTCCAGCCGATTGGGACGCGGGGAGGTGGGGGAGTGGAGGGAGGGGCGAATGACATGCTACTGTAAGGTGACTACAGTAAGGTGACTGTGATCGATACCAGATCAGTTGAATATCGCAGAAGAGATGGGGTGAATGGAAGCTTTCGTTGCGATGCGATGTCTATATAACAGTATAGGAGAAGCGGTAATGGCGAATAAAACGGATGTATTATATAGTTTCTGTTCTTCTTATTTTGTTGTCAAGAAATGTCTGTAGGTTCTTGTTCAATGATTGATCGATTGATGGCGAGTTCCCAGGCAGTTGAATTAGGACTTTGGCTTTGTATGCGGCAAACCGCAGAAGGGAAAAACGGCGCTGACGTAATTCCCCACTTCTTTTCCGATCGACTCAGCCACGTCTGTGGCGGATGGCAGAAGAAGCATCAGAAACTTTAACTAGACACTCATAACATCAACAGTGACGAGGAATAAAGATTCAGTTTATTCAAAGACGGCTAAAAGAATATAAGACCTAATATTACATATCTTTTTTTTTTTTTTTTTTTTTTTTTAAACATCTGTCAGTTATTGTTCCATATAGATTAATCTGTACATGAGATTACACCCCTATATATAGAAAATGAAAAGACAGACAGAAAATAAGAATGCAAACCATGGATAACTAGTTTGGTACCTCACAATACCCGCGCACAGCTCGTACACAGCACCTCACCTCCTCCGCGCCCCTGATCCGCCCTCTCTCCCGCTTGTGGTCGCTTTCATCGTCGAATCCAGAGCGGCGATAGGTCCCTGGCTCGTCCCTGCCATCCAGCCAGCAAGGTTGAACCCGCCAGCTCCGCCTCCAGCTGCGCCTCCAGCCGCTGCCCCAGTCCCAGCTCCAGCGCCCGCCCCACGGACAGCACCGGCAGCAGCCCCACTCTTTGCGGATATATCATCTATCGCGGCAGTTCGGCCCTTGCGGGAATGTTTCTCGAATTCCGCGCGTGTCTCTGGGTCCACTGTATTTTCGAAGTCAATTAGTTAAAGGTTGCATGCATAGAACATAATTGGTATCAGACGGAGAAAACAAAAACCTACTCATATCCATAAGATAAGGCATTCCAATCGTCACACCAAGAGCAAAGACCACAAGTAGAATCATCGGGTTCTTAAATAGACTCAACGGGGAAACTGTTATCAAAAAGAATTGGTCATCAGTTAGCATGTATTATGGCCTCAAAAAAAAATTCTTTTTTTCGCTAAATGAGAAACTTACAACCAGCCCTTTCCTCATAAAACCCTCTCGTCCCCGTCACCTTAGCCTCAACAACCACAACATCCCCAACTTGAATCATTCCCTTTTCCACCCCGCGATTGTCCCACGCATTTCCCCTATACGTCTCCCACACACCCACAACACTGCCTTCCGCATCGACATCAACCCGATATGGCGCAAAGATGTAGTCCCGCGAACGAATGTCAAGGAGGAAGGATTGCGGTCGCCCTCCCTGGTCCGAGGGGATACGAAATACGAAGCTTGATTTGCGGGATAGTGGAGCTTTGATGAGCAGCCCTGCTGGCGTAGAGGTTCCAGAGGAAGACGAAGACGAAGACAAGAAGGGGGAGGAACGAAGGGTGGTGAGTGTCGCGTGTGTGGAGGCCGGGAGGGAATTGGGGTTCGGTAACAGGTTGGAGGGCGGGATTGTGATGGTGAGGATGGAGGCGGTGGTGAATGTTAGGAGGGAGAGGAGGAGGGAGAAGAGGAGAATGAAATGCGATGATCGGGGAGGATGCATGATTGCTAGACAGGACGAACAGTGCGGTGCAAGGGAGACAGAAGCAGGCTGGAGACGAAAGATAGCTTGCTGGTTCTGGCTCCTGGCTCCTGGCTTCGTCTTCGTCTGCTGGTGGTTGAGTGTATTCAAGTTGATGTTTGTGATGCGTTTTATGGAGAAAAGAGGGAGGTTTGATGTTTGCATGGTTTGTCTGGTTGGATTAACTAAAACTATCGCCGCTAGCCTAGTGTCGGCTATAATCAAGCAAGGCCCTTGTTGCTCATTAAGAAGCTGGCCGCGTGGCCTAATGGTTAAGGCGTTGGTTTTCGGCACCAAAGATTTGTGCGTTCGAATCGCACCGTGGTCGTTACATATTTTTTAATATTTTTTCCGCCTCTTCTGCCTCCATTCATTTTATTACACATTAATTAATACATTACATGTATGTCAGAAGTTTGAACCCACGGCCTTTTCTTTTTTTTGGTTTTGCAAGAGAACAAAGGTCTAATAAGTTGTTTGACTGACCTTCAGTTTCAAGAATCCATTTTATTAGTGTGATGTCATGTGATCTTCATCAGGCCTAGTATTAATTCTTCTACTTCAAACCATTCTGATTGCAACTGATGCACTTCTCACAATGCACCTCTGTCTACCCAGTACTCGTGCCGCCTGAGGAGTCTACTCGGAATTTTGATAGTAAAAATCTGACCTAAGAAAGAGGCCGCGTGGCCTAATGGTTAAGGCGTTGGTTTTCGGCACCAAAGATTTGTGCGTTCGAGTCGCACCGTGGTCGTTCCATATTTTTATTATTACTTTATTAATATATTTATTCATTAATTTTTTTTTATTTCCACCCTCTCTCTTGCTTCAATTTAGTTTTTCTTGATATCGATGATGGCCGGATGTTGTGCGGTTTATGTAGATCAGATTTGATGCTCTCTCCTGTATTCTCTTCTTCGAAAGGCGGGAATGACAGCGAATAAGTCGGAGAAGCTCCCCACCGGGGGGGCGGGGTTCTTCTAGTCCCTGAACCCTTATTTAAGTTTCTGTTCTGATTCGTTTTTGTTTGTCTCAGTGTGAGTATGTATTGGCGGCCTATCTATCCATATCCCTGTGTCCTTGCCACCCTTTGAAAATGTAGTATGATGACCTGAATGACCCGGATAAGAATTGGTTGTTTATCTAGAAAATAAAACCGGTACCCGGAGTGGAGTGAACGAGGAAGAAGCGGGAGCAATCATGTTGAAATATACAGTCAAAAGTAGCAGAGAACTCCTCTCACCGCCCCCGAAATACAATGCAAACTAGGTTTCCAATATCTATCGACATCTCAAGATAAAACGGGGATATGTACAATTCCATGGTTATACATAACAACGTGTCATATACACATGATAGTTACTGTACGGAGTATGGGTTATATGTTGGAAAATAAAAGAACAAAGAAACTGAAATAAAATAAAGTAAAGTAAAATTGAAAAAAAAATGTACATCAGACGAAAAAAAAAGATAAAAAAATGACAGTAATGACAAATGACAATGATAAGGATGATACATAAGTAATAGGAAAAGAAGAGAAAAACATATACACCCAGGTGTATTCCATATGGAGGCCGTCTAAGACACGAATCATCAGGAGTTCAAGCAAAGAAAAAAGAAGAAAAAAAGAAGAAAAAAAGAAGAAAAAATAGACGTACCATGGCATAGAGAAACAAGCAATGCACTGCTCCAAATATACTTTACATCATGTATATCAAAACAGTCAGGGTACTTGAAAACAAGCAAGCAGACACGGGTGGCCAATTGGGTTTTCATGCTATTGCTAGAAAAATAAAAATGAATAGATAGAGGGGTAACGTTGCAACGTCAAAATGCGAGTAGTGTCGCACGACACACCGCGATGCCCCAACACGAGGTGACCGGTTGGGGGGTGGAGGGTATAATAGAGCTCAAATGAACATTGAGTTGCAATGGTTGGGAGGTTGAACAGGGTTTGCAAAGACGGATAGTGGATCGATGTTGTGTGTGATACAAGGAGGAACGTGTTACAGCTTAGGCTTGCTGAAGCCCAGGTTGTTGTTCGCTGCAGGTACCTGCGCGTACAGCTCGTCGAGGAGCGCGCGGTATGTGCGTACGGTCTGGGGCCGTTTAAGTTTTAGGCTGTTTTATAGCATTTGTTAGTTACTGTATATGCACACACACACGTACACAAGAAACGAAACAGCTAGAAAGAAGAAGTATTACAAAAAACAACAATACTCACGTCGGCGTCAACAACCCATTATCAATCGTAAACGGATCAACCAACAACGCAACGCTCTTCACCTTCTCATACCCAGCAAGGTTATATTTCTTCCCCGCCCGATCCAAATCGGCCTGCACAGCCTGCACAACCCTCTCATCCCCCACCGCTGCGCGTATCGCTTCCACGTCCTCGGGCGCAATCGCTTTTTTCAACACCCGCCCGGCAAGCGTCGCAAACGTATCCGGCTGCACGGCCATGATGGCCACCAGTGCCGTCTCCACACTATCCCCGTGCACAAACGCCTGCGCGATATACGAGCAGGCCGTCTGGTAGATCCCTTCCAGGCGCTCGGGGGAGACATACTCACCCTGCGCGAGCTTGAGTAGGTTCTTGCGTCGGTCGATGATGGTGAAATGGCCCAGGTGGTCGAGTTGGCAGATGTCGCCGGTGAGGAACCAGCCGTCCTCCGTCATTGCGTTGGCGGTCTCTTCTGGGTTCTTGTAGTATTCTTTGAACAAGGCGTTGCCCCGGAGCAGGAGCTCGCCGCGCGGGTAGGGTTTGTCGTCGATGGTGTACTCCATTTCCGGCTGGGAGAGGAGGCAGGCTTCGGTGGCAGCGTGGAGGGGTCCGCAGTTGCCCGCGGTGAGGTCAGTCGGGAATTGGCAGATGCCTGTTGCGTACGTCTCGGTGAGGCCGTAGCCCTGCATGATAGGGCAGGCGAAGGCGATGCGGAGGAATTGGTGGAGGGATTGATCTAGGGGCGCGGAGCCGGAGACCATGCTGCGCATGCGATCGAAGCCGAGGGATGCGGAGACTTTGTTGGACCAGATGCGGTCATAGAGCATGTGTTTGTTCGTCGGGTTATCGGGTCTTTGGACGTTGGCCGTTTTGGCGCTGACGACATGGCGGGATAGGGCGCCCTTGAAACCTGGGGCTTCGACGGAGGCGGCGCGGATGGCGCCACCGAAGCGGTTGTAAAGGCGTGGTACGGAGGCGATGATGGTGGGTCTGAGGGCTTTGAAGTCGTCGACGAGTTCGAGGACGTTGCCGTGGAAATAGCCGATTCTGCCGCCGGCCCATAGCACAAGGCCTTCCATTACGCGGCCGAAGATATGGGCGAGGGGGAGGTAGGAAGAGAGGATGTCGGTGGAGTAATGCATGCAGGTAGCCAGGCCGGAGGAGACGGCGGCCACGGCGTTTCCATGGGTGAGGACGACTCCCTTGGGGTTGCCCGTGGTTCCGGAGGTGTAGTTGATGGTGACGATGTCATCAGGGGTAGGTGGGTTGTAAGGACGGTTCAGCGAAGCGCCTAGTTCTTCTATCTCGGACATGGAATAAATCTGCAAACCCACTGCTGCGGCCAGCGGCGCAAGAATGTCCCGTTTGGAGTGACCGGGTTGTTCACCGGCGTCTAATGGGTCCATGCAGACAACGAGCTTCAACGAGGGCAATTCGCGCTTCAACTCGATTAAAGTGGCAATATGGGGCAGTGAAGTGACGAGGCAGCTAAGTTCGGCGTTTTCGATTATATATTTCGTAGCGTCAGCACCGAGGGTCTCGTATATTGAGACGGTATAAAGTGACTGAGACATGCATCCCAGATCTAATTTGAACGTGTTAGCCCAATATGTATGCGAAAGCATCACCGTACCCCGAACGCATAGAGCGCGCACACACACACACACACACACACATACCTGCAAGTTGCCATTCGGGTCTATTCTGGCACCAAAGACCAACACCATATTGCCTTCCCCGCACGCCAATCCGGTTATGAAGCTCGACCAAGCCGGCACCAAAAGCAGCACGACGTTCCTGCACGGTCTGGTAATCTATCCACTGGTACGGACCCCAGGTCTTGTTAACGGGGTCCCAGGCACGAGCTCCGAGGCATTGATTCTTAGGAAGTTGGTTGGCTAAAAAAATTAATTTTAAATTTTAAAAAATTAGTAATAAAAAAAAAAAAAAAATAGAAATTAGATATTAACAATCAACGTATAGGTAATATTAACGTACCAGTTGACTCGAACATATCATGAACAGTGAGAACCTAAAAATTTCCAGGCAAGAGTTATTGTTAGCGCATTTGCTTCAGTTGATAAGATGCTTGTGTACCCTCTCAATAAATAGAAGATATTTTATTCCACTTTCCAACATACCTGAGGATCAAGAGTCTTCAGCAGCTCCCCATGAGCAACTTTCCAATGGCGGTATATCCTGGTGCGGCCTGGTTTCTCTGTGCCTGGCAGCGGGACAGACTCCGGGGTGCCCTTCGGAGGGGGTTTGGAATACGGTAGGCCGTTGGCCTCCATTACACCTTGGGATGAAAACATGGCGTGTATATTTTCTTTTAAATTTTAGAGACTGTGGGGGGGGATTGCAGTTATATAAAGAGAGAGTTTTATAATATATATTATATATAGGCAGAACCCCCGATGGCGTTAGGTATTTGGAAAGAAAGCGGGCGAGTTGATAGATCTCGCGAGAAGAGGAATTCGCCGAGGATGATGCGATGGAGAGAAGGACAGCGGAGGGACAGAAGAAGAAGAAGAAGAAGAAGAGGAGGAGGAGGAGGAGGAGGAGGAGGAGGAAGAAAAATAAAATAGAATATGGCGGCGGCGGCGGCGGCGGCGGCGTCGGCAGTGATGCCCTCAAAAGCACATGTCGTGTATGAGATCGTGTTTCAATAATACAGCCTCCCGTACGGATTTTACAACCGCCGGCGGGAAAGTTTATTTTATCAAATGACAACAACCAAGAAAAGAACACCGGCCATGCATATGCGGAGGGAAAATAAAGATATCTCTCCCTCCACAGGCTGCAAATCATGGGGGAGGGGTGTGATAAGATGAGAACATCGTAACAATGAACGCAGCCTGAGGCCACAATACTAATACTAAATATTCCGAAAAAGAAGGGGGAGGGAGGAGGAGCAACGAAACCGCTTCCCGGCTGACGACCAGTTCTTTAACAGACAAGGGCTTTGTTTAGAGTTATCCCTGCCTGGCAACATACTAATACTGCGTACGGAGTAAATTCCGGCGGGACAAGGGACTCACTCAGGGGGGGCTTAGTTACTTAGCAAGCGGCTACCTGGCGCACTGGGGAATCAAGAAATAATAATAACCATAATGATAATAATAAAATACTTATTAACAGACATATTACTACGGAATACAGCCCCGGCCCAGCATTGTGGCTGGAATAATGCCCGCAATACCTGTATTACCTATACGTTACGTAAATGACAGCATAAGCTACCTCCGAGGTTGGTGGGGAAATCCTCAAACTGGGGGCATTCGGGGATTATTTCTGTTTATATTTTATATTTTTTCTTGGCTTCGTTTTTCGGATACTTCTAATAGGAACCGACACATCTGGCTGGCTCTGGTTCAGCTATCTGGATATGCTTTGTTGGTTTATTCTGTGAGCTTCTTTTTCAAGAATTAGTTATAAATTAGTTATATAACTACTAGTATCACCTGGGCAGACAGAATTGGTCAAATGTCCGATCTGAATGAAGCCCTGTCTGCATCCTGAGCCTGTTCTGTGCTCTCTCTCTTTTAAATTCTCTCAGCTTTCGTCACATCTCATCTCAATTCTTAAAAAGAACAGGTGGAAAACATATCGCCTCCTCCCCTCACCCTTCAAGCAAATCAATCTGTCTTATATGAGTAAATCTCTGTAATTCTCACCACCACTCATGACCAATCATGAAGACACCCCGGGCCCGGCCTACAGAACTAAAAGAAACATTTTTAAGCTAAACTACCGAAGGGGCGAAAGTAATCACTAGTAACTGACTAATGTAAGCTCTCAGCAAATCGGACACATATAAGTAGAACCACTCACTTATGTGTCCGACTTGCTTAGAAAATTCGTTAGCCCGATTCTGCTGTGTGCAATTAAGGCAGAATAATAATAATATTATTAGCCCTACCACCTGCGGTGGTCTCGAGGTTTCCCAGCAGCACAGAGAGAAAGAAGAGTAAATATCATGTGAAATTAAGCACTACTAAAAACTTACTTTTGCTCGTTCAGATACACAAAAGTATCCAGCAAAATATTCACATGAAAAAGTATGGGGAAAAACATTAAAATACCGGAGGCTAAATATTAGTTCGGGAACAAGGTCCAACCTCCGGAGCGAATATGGAGTACTGGTCTCTGGTGGATTTTCATTCCCGGCCCATCTGTTTGGGCATACTTTCTCCATGGAATTAACCATATCCCACTTCGTTTTGAAGTGTGATGAAGCAGCCTGGGATGGAGAGGGGAGAGAGAAGCATTTTCCCCAACAGCGTATCGAGATATCCATATGGTACCTTAGTCAGGACAATGGGGGAAAAAAAGCAGAATACAAAAAAAAATAAAATCCACGTGCCATTGTCCTTCTCAGAGACCAATCGCCCAAACATGTCCATAGTTACCATTGAAAAAATAGCTAAGTTATTAGTTTGCATTTGAAAACACTGGCCGGCTTTGCATGCTCGGAGAGAGGCGACCACCGTCAAAAGTTAAAAAAAAGAAACTCGCCATAAAAATCCTCCGCCCGCCCCTCCCTCCCCCCCACCGAATCGGCCACTAAATTAAGCACCATTTTTCAAAGAATAAAGTGCTGACGGCGTGTGCGCGATTCATCTGAGTAACTAAAATTAGATAAGCGCCTGGTAAGAGGTTTTCTTTTTCCTGGCCTTGCTAGCGGCTATATAGCAACATAATAGTAGACATTTCAATCATCACCAGAACAGAGAAGACAGTATAAACATGGACATGGTAATCTATATGTGTAGGAACAGTGATGACCATGACCTCACCACAGAATTAAAATCTCAGTGTTGCTGTGCTGGCTAGCTTTATTTTATCGTCTTCTTTTCTTACATACATACCAAGTTATGTATCACACATATCCCATCCATCAAGCGTGAACCCCTCATGTCACGTATATAATAGCTACATCTACTAAGCTTACCTCCAGACTTTCTCACACACAGATCATGTCTTTCTCTTCTCTTCTCGTCAGCTCCACAGTGAGGGGCTAAAATGATAAAATAGGTAATTTAATTATTTGGCTTTGAAAGAGAAGAAGAATATTCTGGACTGTTGCTTTGCTTAACTTGCATGTGGAAATCCATGTGAAATGAGTATACAATAATATGCAGATATCATGGCATGTTCATTCCCATGTGAGCTACTTAGGTGTAAGCCAGTGTATTATTGGCATGTGTCTCAGATGTCTGAGAGGGGGGGGGGGGGGGGGGGGCTAGAAAGAGCTTTTTGG
Organism: Emergomyces orientalis; assembly: GCA_002110485.1. Taxonomy (NCBI): domain Eukaryota; kingdom Fungi; phylum Ascomycota; class Eurotiomycetes; order Onygenales; family Ajellomycetaceae; genus Emergomyces; species Emergomyces orientalis. The sequence continues at coordinate 393,951 of MOWL01000027.1, read as the reverse complement.
TTATCTTCTTCTTAGGTTTGAGGGGATGATTGAGATACATCAAATTTTCTTCTTCTCCTTCATGACCCATCTTCCTCAGTCTGCAATTTTCATTTTGCAGTTTCGTTTTCCAACCCACCGTTTTTAAGCGCCAATTTCTTTAATTTTATTCATAAACATTATTACAGAGAATTACATGTAAATGTATTTTGATATGCCCCTTCGGAAATTGTTATGACATGTGAAATATACAACATGTTTGATCATATCCCGTTGATCAAAAATGCTTTTCCCCGTGGCGGGCAATCTATCTAACCACTTTTCTCTTCAGAACAAACGGCACCTCCCCCTTCGTAATAACTTTCGGTGCCTCCTCAAACCCCTCCTCACCTTCCCAGTCAACCTCCACCTCAAAAACACCATCCCCGTCTCTGTCCTCGACCCCGTCCCCATTCTTTTTCCCCATTCCACTCACCTGAATACACTTAACCGCAGCCAATACCCCCAACCCAACTCTCTCCGCAAATCTCGATTCCCAAGAAAAGCACCTCCTCGTCAACTTAACCTTCAACGTCCGCAGCCCAACCATCCTCGACGACAGTGCCAGGAACGCCGCATCCCATATCCGCAACATACTCTTTGGCATGGCGCCGAGGAGTTGGGACCAGTCGTTGTCGTCATCACTACACCCCGAGCCACCGACCCCCCGTGCCCGCGTTAACTCTAGGAGGAGTTGCTCACGGTATTGTAATTGGTAGAAGGTTGGTAGACGGTCGATGGGGTAGATGTAGTTGTAAAGGTCGCCCGGTTCCTCTTGGGCGCCGTCGAAAGTTAGGGAAGCTATGTGCCGAAGGTGGGTGGGTGGTGTTACGGAGAGGAAGTAGAGGAGGGCGTCTGGGGAACGGAAGGTGAAGGTGTGAGAGGTGTAGAGGAGTGGTAGGGATTCGGTATAACTGGGGGTTGTCTTGTTAGTTTTTTTTCTCTTTTCTTTTTCTTCTTTGTGTTAGGTGGTTTTTTTATTTTATTTTTTAAAATGTTGAATGAGGAGTTAGAAAAGAAAGTGGAAAGGGAAAGTAATATGTTCCATACATCTTCCGACATGCCTGAAGCAAGCCTAGCACCCCGATACCTGTGTTAGCGTACGTGCGCACGACGGGGGCTTCGGTTAGTCGCGCTGGTGGTGATATTTCTGTGATTTCCCGTTGGAAGCAGCGTTCGCAGGACCAGGCGTCGTCATCATGGCCGCTCTTCATATCATTTTCACGGCTGAAGTCCACCACGGGTGCAATTTGATTATAATTATGATCGTAATTGTCACCGATATCAAAATCAATGCCCCCATCATTGGGTATAATGCAATCATTATCAGCCTCTTCTTCGGCTTCTTCATTTTTACCATCATCCCGTACACACCGAAAGCTACCCAACCGCCCATGCATTGCGACAATGTGCACATCGTCCCCCTCAATCACATACGCATAGATCATCTGCCGCACCTCCCACGGCAGCTGCGCGAAAAAAGGTGACTGTAGCTGAGAGTGCATTTTCCCTCCTTGATTCTTTTTCTTCCCACTCCCCTTGCTCTTCCGCCAGGGAGCCGAGCCACGTAATCCGAAATTTTTCAGCTCCCGCTTTTGCTTCCGTTCATCATCAATCCCACCGGCCCTGCCATCGCCGCCACCACTAAGCGACCACCTCCGCCTTCTACTGGTTTTGGTCTGCAATTTCACCCCAACCGCATCCGCACCTATGGCCGCCTCTGCTGCTGGTGACCAGGACGGCACTGGCACCATCTGCCTAAACTCCCGCTGCCTCCATTGCCGCTTTACGCGCTTGGTGCACGACTCGCAGGCCAAGAAGATGAGGAACGGACCGCTTAGGGCGATTAAGCAGGCTACTTCCAAGGGAGATAATATCGGGCCGCATCGGCGTCTTCCGGTGGTGGTCATGGAGGCGGTGACTTGAGAGGCCGGGTTGGCTTTGGGGATGAGAGTAGTGGGTTTTCGGATGTAGTTAGTAGTTAGAGGAGATTTGACAGCTTGGTCGCTAGCTAAGTCATGGTAATGTATGAGGTAGGGCTTGGTGAGCATGTAGGTGCTTTAGACATGTTTGGTGTGCCATTTGTGAGACTCATGATTGCAAGAAACGAGGGCGGCCGAGGTAGACATGGGGCGCTTCCGCTTTTTTTTATTTATGGCTAACTCGTTGCCTAATTATAGTAACGAACTCACAGCTCCCGTAGTTCAGGAGGTTTTTAACGTGGTTGACGGCGACGATGAATGAATAGATGGTCCCCGCAGGTTACATCAACTGATTTGGCTGACGTCTCTAGCAGGGGTTTGATTGGCCTGTCAGACAGTGTGTGAGCCCACGATGAAAACCCAAGAATGTCCAGCCCCCAAGGGAAGGGAGCTCTCTATCTTGATCTTGATTCTCATGAAAAATTTGAACTAATCCGGAGTAATCTTTCTGTTGGGGGGCAGAGGTCCTTTTGCTACAACTGCTTGCACCTGTTTTTACTACTGCATGCTTGTTGTAGCCGGTGAGCAAGTCAACCTTACACGAGAGAACGACCACTAGCTCTCATGTATTCAATTTTGAAATGGTTGTTATCCAGGCAATCATAGAGAACATTGTTTTCGAAGCCCCAATATCCGACCATCATGCTGTGAAGCAATTCCTCCACCAAAAAAAGCAGTTCAAGGGTCCTCAAGGTAACGAAGTGTGTTTATATATTTATTACGTAGGTATCCGAATGTTACCCTCACTCGGATAGATTCCAATCCTCCTACTTGATCGTCACACTGTATTTAAAGTGTAAGGGAATTACACAAGTAATTTTCTCTATTTTATTCTGGAGTGCTAGTCAAGTTATATACGTCTCCTCTCGTCAAGACTGTCGAAGAACAAGAACATGACAAATACTATTATTCTCTTGCATGTACTGTACAAAGGGTTATAACTTCAAAAACAGTGTCACATTCGAGCCATAGAGCGAGAATAAGAGCACGGTAGACGTCATCATGTTCGATGTTGACAAGTTCTCATCCATCAGGTTCCCCGACTAGGAAGACATGGTTAAGTAGCATTGTGGTTGGCAGTCGCCTTTGAGGGTTTTGCTGTAGCATCGATGAGAGAAACGATGCAAGATGCTGGACATTCTCAGCGCCGAAGTCAAATGGCAATCTGTCTGTTAGGTGTTTTGTAAAGTTCTCATGCATCTGACCATTCTTATCAAGGAGCTGGTTAATACAGTAAGTGTGCTCTTCGTCAATCTGTTCAGCTGTGAGGCCAAAAGATTCCAAGGGAAATAATGATTCATTTGTCGCCAATTCAAATGTTTAGACATAGGGGGACATACCAAACAACCCAAGGCCCAGATATCTATACTGGCATCCCAAGTATGTCGGTGGATTAGCTCAGGTGCACGCAAAGCTGTCGGCGTTACCGGCCGCTGATCACATTGCCCACTCCATACAGCTAGATAAATGACATTAGTCCTTGTACCTGCTTTGGGTCCGATATAGCAATGGGTGAATCATACCTCCACCCAGATCACCAATCTTAACCAAGATCTTCATGAAGGTGAACTGGATGATAGCCACCCTGGCGATACTCCTCAACAGGCTCAACGACGTCGTGGATTCTTTCGAAACGCCGCATTTTGGATTCTCAGGTGACTGGTTTGAGCAAAGATTCAATATGTATAATGTTCATATCAGATTTTCAAGCAGAAGAGATCTGACAAAACCTTCCAAATGTCATGTGACAGAGCTTGAACTCTCTAATCACAATATGATGAAACAGCTCCCATCATGACCTCAGGAGACGCTGAATGCTTGACTGTATCTGTAACCTCTGCGGGGTTTGAACTGGGTGGATGCCACCAATAATAGCCATACAACTGAGGGTTCGGCACCGCAGCGTTTCATTATTATGTTTGTAGTCAATGATTTCTATAGTAATAGAACTATATAGTTCATCAGTGAGTACCACTCATGAATCACGGGTGGGTGAGATGATTTTATGATACCATTACCATTTTTTATAAAATAAAAAAAAAGGTTTCACATATATTTATTATTTATTACCTTTAAGCCAGCACAAGGCCCCCTCCTCCCCCCCCCCGGTCATCTCTTTTCTTGGCCTCTTCCCTTTTCATTCCTCTTCTTTCATTTCCCCTTCTTCCATCCTCTCTTTTTCTTCATTCCATGTATACCAAAAATCACACAAATAATATATGCGTACACATCGACTGTCAGTCCGCCTGCCCATACCTTTCACCGTTTCCTTCTCCTCCTCCTTTCCCTTTTCTTCTCTTCTCTTTCCGCCGTCTCGCTCGTTGTCTTCTCCTCTCTTGCCTTTTCGTCTCTGTGTTCCTCTTCTGAAGTGACAAGCGTAACGGGCGAAAACCGACAGCCCACAAACACCCATGACGGCACAAGGGCGGAGAAATAACAATTGAAAGCATAACTATCGCCACCAAAAGCAGCGAAGAAATGAACATAAGGAGATAAAAAGAGGGAGAGGAGAGTCAAAAAGTACAATAAGGAAATTGAGAAGAAAGAAAGAAAAACGAAAAAGGGAGAGGTTGTCTGTGATTTTGGTTGTTTACTTGATTTTGTATATCTGAAAACTGAAATCCGGAAAAGAAAAAAAAAAAGCTGAAACTGTGGCTATATTTAAACATGTTCTTTTTGTAATGTAATGTAATAAAATTATATGCAAAAAAAAAGAAAAGAAAAAAAAGGAAGGACAAAAAAAAGTTGAAACATCACTCTCAAAGATTTTTCAAATGTTTTCGGTTTTATTATTAACAAACCCCTTTTTTTCTCTACCCACGAGCCAAAGGGGAAAATGAAAAAAGGAAGTAATATAACACAGGAGGGGGGGAAACGAGGGTGTTAAAACAATTACTGTTCTTTCTTAGCCGGTGGGCTTTGGACGTGGCCCTTGCCAGTGTATCCTTCACTGCTGATACCTGTGATGGGGTCGAGTTTCTCTCTCTGTATGGGGAATTAGTAAATAAAAACAACAACATAAAGTAATATAAATATGGTATGGGGTTGAGTTTTGATGACGCACCTTGGCATATTCATTCGTAGCCTCCTGCCATTCTTTGGTCATGGTCTTGGGCGGCGGGTTGGCGAACATGCGCACGGCGAAGAAGAAGGCGGCGGAAACGGCGAGGTATTTCATGACTTGCACGAAGACGCGGAGGCCTTCGCCCTTGGGGGTTTCGGCGCGAGGGCCGTGGGGGCCGAAGGCGATGTAGTAGGCTTGGTGCATGTTAGTATTTTTGATATATCCGTTAGGTGATATCTGGGGTGGTATGGGTAGTGGTGGGTACGAGTATGGGTTGGATGGGTGTGTTGGGTGATTGATTATTTGATTGATATTGCTCCATCTGAAGCGCGGAATGACAAGATCTCCTCGGAAAACCGGCCCGCAGAACTTCAAAGGACACAGAAAACCAACGAGAGAAAAAAGAGAAAAAAATCCAAAAAAAAATCCAAAAATTCAAAAAAAAAAAAAAAAAAAAACATACCCGCTTTCTTCTCTTGTAAGGTCATCTCATGCCAATCAACCTTCATCCGATCCCTCAACTGCATCCACAGTTCGGCCTGCTCCTGTGGTGGCATGGCCTCCCAGCGCTTCTCAATGCCCGCCAGCGTCGGGTTGGCAATTGCGTGTTCAGCGGTGGCCATTGAGCGGGTTTGTTGGCTCTTGTTGGCGATCGTGCAATTGCTGCTACGGCGGTAGGCATAGAGGCAGCCTCCTATTGTCTTGGTGGAGGGGAACTGGTGGTAGGTGCGGGCAGTTGTTGCTGTTACTGTTGTTGATCGGGTTGCCGAAGCAAGGGCTCTGGGCACTGTGCGGAAGGACATGGTGGGAGAGATATACAAAATAGTACAGAGGGAGCAATTGGTGGAGGGCCAATGGCAGGCAGATATACAGCGGAGGGGGGAGGAATTGAAGGGGAATTGAAGAGTAGAGATAGAGACAGAGACAGCGTGGAACAAGATGAAGTTGAAGTTGTGTAGTCAAAGTTGCCCAAACTGGGCGGTTAGGTAAGCGGGAAGGCCGCCAGAAAGGGAAAAGCGCCCAGCGGCTACTTCCGAGAGCTGAGTCAGCAGCAGATTGTTGTTCCGAAGGAAATCGTACGATAATTATCTTTATATATAGATATGGTATGGGACTCGTTGAAATGGCTATATTTGAAGGCACGAAGGGATTTTGTGGTTTAGGTGGAGGGGCCAAAAATATCAAACAAAATTTATCAGAAAAACTGTGATGAAATAACTAAGGATGGATTGGAGTGAAATGGGGATATATGTATGGATGTATCTCATGGTGCAAACTAAAAAACAGGGAGTAGAAAGGGCAACAAGAAGGAAGCAAAGAAAAAAAATGAAGGAGAAAAAAAGAGGGAGGAAATCACAAAGGATCGAGAAGAAACGGAATCCCCTCCTAGCAAGTCAACACTCAGAACTCTCCGCTCCTCTCAGTCCTGGTGAGCAAGGCTGCGGCTACATTGTGAGTATCCATCCGCGGAAATTCAGAGGGGGGGAGGGGAGGGGAATAAAAGCAAAAATTCAACGCGCGGAACGAAAACAGTACATTTATGTGTGTGCGCTTGCTTTGCTGTGTCTGGCATGGCCTTCTCTCTCCCCCTTCCTCTGCTTTCATTCCGTGTTCCCCATACTACATACATACACATTCTTCCCTCCGTAACCGGTATCATATCAGATTCCTCCTCCCCTTCATATTTTTCACCCTGTATTCTTCTCCATTTCATTCTTTCATTTCATATCCTCATTTCCTCCTCTCCATACTTCATCCATTTATCAAAAAGCAAAAAGAAAAAGAAAAAACGGATTTCTATTTCTTCACGCTAGCCTCCTTCAGAGTCTTCCACTCGAGCTCATCCTTGTCGTCGGCGTGGATGCTGACGTGCGGGTTCAACGCGTTCTTGAGCGTTTCTCGTGTCGTGGCGTAGATCATGGACGACTGGTTTGCTAAACTTAGCACTCTGGAAAAAAAATAGTAGATTGGTGGGTTGGGTTACTCACGAAGGTTGGTGTGTCGCTGGGAACCCAGGAGATGAAGATGATCTTTTTTCTATAATGCCGGGTGAACAACGACGTGTCAGACAAACATATGAAACATAGATTGATTGTCTGGGGAAGAGGATAATAACTAACCGGATCCCCTCGCTCCCAAGGTCAAATTCACCATCGTATAGCGCATACCGGGGCGCGGGCTTCCCTTTGCTATCCTTGGCCTCGACCAGCTTGGTGCGGAAAACTTCATAATCGGTGTCTGTCGACGAGTCCTCGACGACGATTTCCTTCTTGTCGTCGGAGATCTTGAAGATGATGTATTTCAAGTCTTTGAATCGCAGGTCGTTGGTTGCGTTCATGCATTCTGCACTTACTTGCACTCTATAGTTTTATCGGGTCTGTTAGCAAATGGGGGGACATGGCCCCATGGTCCTTTGGTTTTTGTTGTTACTTTCTTGGCTTTTCTAGCAATGCGTGCATTTTTGAAGATTCTGGTGGTAAACCAGTAGAATCGATGCAAGGAAACATAGAACTTATACAGGGGAGGAGAGGAGGCTGTAAGGGACAGGAGGGGGGGGGGGGGAAGCGAAAATAGTAACGTACCCGGAGACCTAACAACAAAAACACACGAATCAAATTAGTATATTATTTCCATTTTAAACCCTAAGCAAATAGAGAATAGAACTAGAGTATCGTAATCTCCCCTCCCCCTTCAACTTACCGACATGATTGTACACTTGAGATAATGGACGGGGTAAGATGTAACGAAGCGGTTCTTTGTGTGTTTTGGTTTTAAGAGCAGGGTGGTCTTCGGCGGGGGGGATAACTAGATAGATAGACAGATCGAGAAGAGAAGAGAGCCCGTTAGCAATTTGTCGAGGGAATAATATAGGTTTCTGTATCGGATATTTGTGTAGGATGGTGTGCAATGGATGTGTTTGCGGGCAATGCAATCACGAGACAGCGGCCAAAGGGGGGGGGGGGGGGAAGACGGAGTGATGACACCGCTCCAACGGCACTGGAGCACATACCTGCGTAGAAATAGAGAAGAGAGGGATAAAAGGGGCGGGGAAGATAGAAGTGGGTAGAGGTGAGAGATGCCAGTAGATATATGTAGTTGTGGAAAGTAGAGATTAGTGTAAAGTGTAAGAGTTGTTTGTCGGATGAATCGAGGGGCTGAGAATGGGTTTGTTGGTGGGGGATGCGGGCCCTATTACCACGCATAGGCTGCTTATCTACACGGCCCAGCAGCAGGCAGACACTTACTGCACGCACAACTGCGCCAGATTAAATGTTTGGTCCTGTGCATTTAAGGGAAACCCGGCAGCCTGGTGTGAAATACGCATGCAGACTTACAGTACATTGGGGACGGGATGACGGTCATGAACGGAGCTCCGAGCTGGCATCGGCTGGGTTTACGTTGCCCCTTCGGTAGTTTTATTTTTTCTGCTGGTAGAGGCATTGACTTTTGTACGCTGGGAATGGATGTAGGCAATAGTTGGGTTGAGAAACTTCATTACATACTCATCCCACCTGAACCTAGGTACGTACAGGCAGCAGTTTTTAGCCAATTATCAAACTAATTCTGAACTTTCACCAGCTGCATCTTTTCCAGCGTTGCTTCTTTGCCCATCCTCTCTATCCTCTCCTGCATACTTAAATTCGGAGTTTATTGATGGCCGTGGAAGCTACTCACTCCATCCGTCGTCATAAATAAGCGCAATTTCCATCACCAAGGGCGCGATGACTAAGCGGTACATTAAACCTCAGGTATCAAAATATCAAGATGTAAAGACATGAAACTTCGGGACGCCAAATGAGGAAAGAAAACATATTACAGGTTGTTACTTAGTCTTTTTTTTTTTCATAGCTTTTTATTCAGAACCTTCACTTCTCCCCCCCGCCCGCAAAAAGAAAGAGAAAAAGTCATGGGGCAGAAACCCGCAGAAGACAAAAATGACAAATATATATATCCAGGACGGAACAAAAGGGGAAAATATAAAAAACGCCCAACAAAAAACCGCCAACCCAGTATTACTTTTCGTTAAATGTTTATTTATCTTATGGGAGAAATAGGTAGGTAGGTAAATAGGTGGGTATGAGCAGGGTGCGCGAATGGTAGGAGTGGAGAGGTTCCTGTTTGTACTGTCTGTCTGTCTCTGGCTTTGACGGATGAGGAGAGTTCTTGTGATATATATGTATCAATTGACGGAGATGTTATGATGAGATGGGGCAGTGAGAGATGGGAACAGGACAGGGGGAGATTATTCAAACACGAGAAGAAATTTGAGAAAGAAAGAGTAGCACAAAAAATATATAAAAATAAATAGCATAAACACCCCACCATGATAAAGCAAGATAAGACAGGTACGTATAAAAATACACAAGGAGAAAAAATGACAAGGGGGAAATGTGAGGACAACGGCTAATCAAGATACAAAACAAACAGAAATCAGAAGGAGATACATAGATAGACAAGATAGATTTTTCACCACCACACACACCATACATGAAAACATAATCATACAATGAAAATGCCCAAAAAAAATGGGGGAGATGACTGTAATAGTTATTGTTTTTCCTTGTTAAGACAAATCGTTCTGATCAGTGGAAGACATCCTGGGAGAGATCGGGGATATGCGGTCTAAAAACGTTGCTGTTTTAGAACATGCCACCACCCATGCCGCCCATGCCGCCCATACCACCGCCAGGAGGCCCAGCAGGACCCTTCTCCTCTGGAGCCTCGACAATAGCCACTTCAGTAGTCCCCAGCAGCGAAGCAACGCCGCTCGCATCCACGAGGGCAGTGCGCACGACCTTAAGAGGATCAACGATACCAGAAGCAATCATATCGACATACTCGCCCTTGGCGCTGTCAAAGCCTTTGTTAAAGTCACTGGCAAAGTCATCGGTGAGTTTACCAACGATGACGCTTCCTTCTAACCCGGCGTTCTCAACGATGGTGCGGGCGGGGCGGGTGATGGCAGTCTTGACGATGCTGACGCCGAGTTGTTGGTCAAAATTGGTTGGCTTAACAGAACTGAGGCCGTTAGCAGCAGCTTTGAGTAGGGCGGTGCCACCACCAGGGAGGATGCCTTCTTCGACAGCGGCGCGGGTAGCGTTGAGGGCGTCGACGACGCGGTCCTTCTTTTCGCCGACTTCGATCTCAGAGGCGCCGCCGACTTTGATCACGGCGACACCGCCGGAGAGCTTGGCGAGGCGTTCTTGGAGTTTCTCCTTCTCGTAGTCGGAGGTGGTGGGGTCGGCGATGACGCCGCGGATCTGCTCGCAGCGTTGGGCGATGGAGTCCTTGCTACCCTCACCGTTGAGGATGATGGTGTCTTCTTTGGTGATGGTGATAGAGCCAGTGGAACCGAGCATGTCAGCCGTGGCCTTTTCGAGTTTGATGTCGAGCTCGTCGGTGAAGACGGTGGCATTGGTCAGGATGCCGATGTCGCCAAGAATGCTCTTGCGGTTGTCGCCGAAGCCGGGGGCCTTGACAGCGGCGACTTGGAGCTGACCCCGGAGCTTGTTGAGGATGCAGACGGCAAGGGCCTCGCCTTCGATATCCTCAGCAATGATGACAAGGGGTCGGCGGAGGGTGGTGGACGCCTCGAGGGCGGGGATGATGTCCTGGACAGCGGAGATTTTTTTCTCAGAAAGGAGGATCAGAGGCTTCTCGAACTCAACTTTCTGTGCCTTCGTGTCGGTGATGAAGTAAGGGGAGACGTATCCACGGTCGAATCGCATGCCCTCGGTGACTTCCAATTCGTCCTCGATGGTCTTTCCGTCCTTGACGGTGATCACACCTTCCTTTCCAACTTTCTCCATGGCGTTGGAGATCAGTTTGCCAACATGAGTATCGCCATTGGCGGAAATAGTAGCGACCTGGGCAATCTCTTCAGTAGTAGTGATATCCCTCTTGTTTGCCTGGAGGTACTCAACGACCGCCTCAACGGCAGCCTGGATGCCTCTCCGGAGATCCATTGGGTTGCATCCAGCCGCGACATTCTTGACGGTTTCAGAGAAAATAGCGCGAGCAAGGACGGTTGCGGTGGTAGTTCCGTCACCGGCAACTTCGTTGGTCTTCGAGGCAACGTCCTGGAGCAGACGAGCACCCAGGTTCTCGAACTTGTCTTGAAGGGTAACAGCCTTGGCAACAGTGACACCGTCTGTAATTCGGGCTGTTAATTTGATGCTTTCCCCCCCCCTAAAACGAAATATGGGAGAACGGGCGAAACTTACCCTTCGTGATCTTCGGGGAACCGTATGGAGATTCAATCAAGACATTTCTTCCCTTGGGGCCCAGAGTTGTGCAGACAGCCTTTGCAAGAGTATCAATGCCCTTGAGGAGAGAAGCCCGAGCTTCCACGCCGAATTTAAGTTCCTATAACAGTCATTCCATTAGCATTGGCTCGGGGTATTTTGAGCTCGGCAAGTTCCAACATCCTCCACAATTGGCCGCAGGGAGTTGCAATTAAACAGGGGAAAGAGCAAACACACCTTATGGGCGAATCTTTGCTGCTGCAGACCCACACCAGCCGAGCGGAATCGCGAGAGAGGAGCGCGTGTGGAGGAGGCGGAGGAAAGGACCGAAGCCCTGGAGGTGGAAGAGAGAGCTCGCTGCATTATGGAGGTAGGTAGGAATATTAAAGCTATAGGGAGGGAGAAGAAACAGCGCCACAGAACTCAGGCAAACCCAAGAGTCGAGAAGAACAAGAGCAAGGGGGATCCTTTGGGGGGAAGGAAAGTGTAGATGTTGTAGATTTTATAGAGGACGAAGAAAATCTTGGGGTGGGTTTTTTTTTTTTTTTTCTTTTGGGGGAAGGAAGAAGATTCTCCAGGTTTCTTGGCGCTTTCCCTTTTGGGCGAATGTAGAATGAACTAGAAAATCATGTGATTCGGACGAGCGAGAGGGTCACGTGAATATATTACAACCTCATCCAAATGAGGGAGAAGAAGAAGAGAGAGAAATAAGAGATATCAAGAGATATCAAGAGGTATCCCTTTGCTATAGACATGTTAAGAGTCGATTCACTAGGTCTGCCTGTTCAGGTATATCTCTGAGCTACAGAGACACATTTAATCTGGCACTCTTCATTTGAACTACCCCCTTTTTATACACCCTGCTCTTTATATTTCGCTATTTTAACTTTACTACGATCCATTGACTCATTTATTCACGGGCATATGGAATTCTCATCATGGCTGTGGATATCGTTGCGTAGCTGTATCCTGAAGCTGTGTCCCTGGGGTTGACTGTTCACTAGGTACTGCATATCATTGATTCATGGCGTGGACGTGCTATCAGATGGAAGGAACCCTCAACGGACGCCCTGACCTGCCGAATAGCTAAAGCCTCTCTTCCGCCCTCTATGGCTGTCATATGGACTAGATATGAATCGGAAGGGAAACTCTATGAGTTTCTGAGAGATTGAAAGGAACCCAGCCGCTGGACATTTCATACCATTGTTTTAAAAAGGACAAAACTAGCCGGAGACTGAACAATAAGAGGGGAATAAAACAGGACAACATGGAAAAACAATATTCAGAAGTGCTTTTGTTCAACAGAATGCTTCATGTGATACATGTCAGTCAGGCTTCTGATAAATGTAAGGCGCAGGCGTTTCGAGATAACCAAAGCTCCCGGTCCCCTCTCCCCTAAGTTATTTCAAAGATCATCATCTCGTGGCTCGTGGCCAGTCTCTTGTTTGGACACAACGGTTTTCCGAATTCGCAAGCTAAAAAACAGGTGAAACCATATCATTAAACCCAAGGGAAAAAAACAACAAGTCTCTAACTGGCACGTCACCACCATATTTTCCAAAAGACGGCCAAGTCACCAGAGCCTGGGAATAAAAAAATCGGCGAATGTGTATCTTTCCCCATTTTCGTTCCCCCCTCCCGCCCCCCGCCCCCAGGGGTCGATCGAGCTCAATTGCAAAAGAAGCATAACGAAATAGAGACAAGCAAGAAAAAGTAGATATAAAGAGTAAATATGGAAATATGGATGACCAAGCCAGTGTCTTGTTCAACCATCCCCCTCCACTACTTCCTTCGGATGTTCAAATGGGACGAACGAATTTGCCATTTCCGCTCCATGAAACGACCCTCCCCCGTTTCTTTCTCGATTTCACGCGACAACCCTGGCGGTGCGAAAAATATGTGAGATATTTGACGCCGCACACGTTTATATATGCCAAACCCGTTCCTCAGATTTTTACTAACCAACCAACCCTCCTTTTTTCAAAACCCATTGAACATCCCGTCCATCCCAAACCCATATGCACTAAACAGGTCCTCAACATGTCTTCCTATGTTGATAAATTCAGCGTCGAAATTATTCAATTGATCTAATTGAGACAAATCACCCAATTCATTCATTATGGCTGCTTGATCTTCCGGTATAGCCTCATCCATCTGTCCCTGCGCATTCTGCTCTTGACCTGGTTTTTGTTGTGAGCGCTCTTCCAGGGCAGTTGGTGCAGATGAGGGTCTTTTATTCCCTCCGACGAGAATCCTGGGTTCAGTGTCGGTGATGTGTTGGTATGGGAGGGCCGGTGAGCTTGTGTACGTAAGTGGATCGTGATCGTGCTCGTGATTGTGTGCGGTATGGTGCCGTGCTTGGTGGTTCGCGATATTGGTATTGGTGTGAAATGCGCTTGGGACGGTATGCCCCTGCAAATTGTTGTTAGTATTGCGATTATACCACATTCCATTCGCCGAATAGCCTTGTGCGGAGATGGGCGGATTGTATGATGCCTGCGGGGGCGGTGGCATGCCGCTACTCGGGAACACTTGCATATTTTCCTGGTACCCTGATGGTGAGGAGTGGTTGTTGTTAGCGCTGGCGCTGTTTAGCATTCCCACACCGTTCGAGCCCATGCCGAAGGGGTCAGTTCGTTGCTGGAAACCAGTGCCGGCCATATGATTGTGGCTGTAGCTGCCATACTCGACTTGGTGGCCTCCCGGTCGCAATTCCGCTTGGGATACATGGGGCAGCCGGCTGTTGGATCCCACCCAGCCATATTGGGACTGGGACCGGGACTGGCCGTGGTTGTTGTGGTGCTGGTAGAGGTATCCACCCGCCCCAGCCTCGTGCATCATATTTTCAATATTTCTCCCCATGTCCATATTAGCAGCACCTGCGGGGCTACTATGCACCGTCTGGCTCGACGCGGAGCTAATATTTTGATCCGACAGCTGGTGTCCGAGAGCGTCGACATTGCCATTGCCAATGCCATTATCCCCCGCAGCACCATTACCACCACAATTGGCTCTACCACCTTTCGCGATACGCAGTTTTACAACCTTCTGCTGCGGCGAGCTTCTGTTCGATGAAGTTGTTGCGTTGTTTACCCCCCTGCCTTTGGCTTTGGCTTTGCCTTTAACACTACTTTTGGCCTGGGTCTGGGGCTGAGCTTTGTGGTTATAACATGGGGCCAATTCTGGGGAGGGATCGTTGGGGAATTGGAGGAAGCTGGCGCCTGCAGCAATGTATTCACTACCGCTTTCACTGCGGCTATCTTTGTCGATTTTGACGTCAGCATCAGCGCCAGCGTCCTCTTTGGTGTCGCTGTTGCCTTTGCTTCTGCGCTTGTTTTTGTAGCTAGTCCGAACCGCCACGCTAGAATCGTGCGAATCGTCCGAATCGTCCGAATCGTCATCATCATCGCTCCATCCTTCTAACCTCACCTTGTTACGGGCTGGTGTGGCCGCTGTGGATCTTTTTGGTCTATTGGTATGATTTGCGCTCGCACCTGTGGAACCCGGCCCTACAGCAATGGATGCCCCCCCACGTTTCAAAGGTGGCGGGACAGCTTGCCCACCCGCTTCCAACTTCGTCCGGAGCTTTGAGAGATGCTGGGTAATCGCTCCTTCCGAGATACTGCCCCCCATCAGCTCTGCGACTTCTTCCCATGGCAATTTGATGCCCAGGGCGTTGCAGGCGCTTTGGATGGAGAGGAGAAGTTTGTTGTTTAGCGTATCTTATTTTTGAAAATCAACGCTGTCAGAAGATTGGAAAAGAACCAAATGGAGATGACCTATTATGTGTGGCGGTTAAGTGAAGGGGGCGGCAAATGGAACACTCACCATTCCAACGAACTATGTTCCGTTTCTTCGGGCGGTTTAGAATTGGTTTTCTTGTATTCTGACCGTGATTTTTGTTGATTGCACTGCTGTATTTGCGCTGCCTCGTGGACTTTGTTGCGCGGGCTGAGGTCATTGTTGTGGTCGTTATTGATGATGTTGAGGCCAAAGGTGTCCGTTTTTATTTTTTATTGTTTTGGTGCTTCCCGTTGCTGGGTGGATTGAGACGTGTCTGGGCGAGGGGCTTGATGCAAGAGGGAGACAAACCCTCGATTTCTGGCCCGTTGTTTCTAGTGATGAATACAACGCGGTGCAGTTGTAACTACGATCCGGTGCAGTTGTGGTCTTTAATACTCGTTTTCTTTTTTTCTTTTTTCTTTCTCCCCTTTTTTCTCCTTCGTGGAGTAGTTTCTTATCCAATGGATGGATGGATTGTAACTTTGGCTCGACCTAGTCAGTTGACGAGTTAGGCCAGCTAGACCAAGCTGTACTCGCAATTCCTCTCCTGAATGAGTGAGAAAGTGTTGAGCAAAGTTTTCCCTTTGTCGACTCCTCAATGATGAAGAGGCTATACATATACTTCTCCTCGTGCCCTCTTGTGGTTAAACCGGTAAGAGATACCCAGATATATACTCGAAGAGCAGGGCGGGATGGAGGAGGCCAAAGAGAAAGAAGCCAACTGATGCAAATGGAGATCAGAGAAGGATGAGGATCAAAAGTTGTTGATAGGCAAGTTGATCGTTGGGCGTTGGGGTTTCGCGAGTTTGGTTACTGAGGCGGCAGCTTGAGAAGGGTGAGGGGCGGTTGAGAGGGTTAAGTACGTTTGCCAACATGGAGATTTTCCAAACCGACGCTTTTGTTGATCACGACGCAGCTCACTGACATGATATGGTACATTCTATTACCCCTCTCTCCCCCCTTTTACGGATTCAGAAACCACCTCTTTGCTACGGTGGTGTATCTAGATGGTATTTCTGCTAAGTGGATGGCATTCTTGATTTTTATACCAGTGCTCAATCGATATAGAATGACAGGAATGGAAGAGAAAAAGGAAAAAACGAAACGGGAGCCCCACACACACACACACACACTCGAGACCACGAGATAGGCAAAGAAAACTCCAGAACAGGAGAGAGGGAGAAACCAGAATAAAAGAAGATAAGAGGGGTGTGCCGCCGGCTTACTACTGCAACCCGATTTCATGCACCAGACCACTTCCAAGAAACCCACTATCCCCTGTCCCCATCCCATTACACTCTACTCTTCGGCACATGCTTTTGAACAAATCATCAGCAAGCCCTTCAGCGCATAGGGTGCTAAGAGTGCATTTCCCCTATTACTGTGATATGGCAGCGGCAGACCCACACCGGTGGGTTAATTCCGTTTCAACAGAACAATACCGACCAGTATTCATCACTTACCAGGAGGACGAAGGATGAAGGGCTCCTGGGAGTCCGATTTCTTTTTTCTTTTATTATTTGTTTCCCTTTAGTTGGGGTTAGCATTTCTCACCGCTCCCTCCATCGCTTATCTAGCATTTAACGCCGGGGGTATATGTGAATGGCATTGATTGGAACCACGGCAGGGGAATCCGAGGCCACGGTACCGGGATAACCCAGGACGGCGGCACCGGTACCGGACGGGACGGTACAGCTGCGGTTGACTAAATTTGACTGATATTTGGGAGAATGAGTAATTTATGATTTTTCTTTCGGAGTTAGTGTTGTATGTAGTAAGTATATCAACAAAAATCCAATAATTGACAAGGCACCTGTGGCTGTTCGCCGTCGGATCACTAAAGAAACCAGGCTAAGCCGAATCTTTCAAATAGAATTCTCCTGTTAAGGCTCCAGAAAGATGACCGCCCCTGATCAGTTCGGAGACTGTTCTGATTGGGTTCCAGGGTTGTTGTGGTGGGTGAGTGGGTAGTGATGGCGGTTGAAGGAATGATCCAATCCAACGCAAAGGAGCATGCGTGAATATTCCCAGCATGGTGGACGCTGGGAGCCTTCCAGTTGGTATGTGGATGCGGCCACAGAGTAGCGCAAGGCTGCGGGTTGACTGGGGCCCTTTAGCGGGGAGCGGGCCGGCTGGCGCAAGAACCGGTTTGTTGGGATTAGGGAGGAGTGAAGTGACGGTGAAAGGAAGTGAGCGCAGTCGGGCGTGGTGTGGCATACTTTTGGGCTTTGATTATTTTACTGTTGATAGTCGGCGGGAGGAGGGGGAAGAAGCTAGGTTGGGTTTTCTTGGAAATAGATATAGAATTTGATGATAGGTTAAGAGTTGCATAGAACATTTCTGATATCCTCTAGAAGACTCCAGGGAAGGGAGAGGAAAGAGAGAAGAACTAAAAAAGGAGATATGTGAAAAGCGGCAGAACCGCCAGGGATTTATTGCATTGAACCCTTGTGTTTTTTCGGTGTAGCGTAGCGTAGTGTGATGCAATGTTCTGCGCTTATCCCGGGTATTACATTCATGCATCCGTAGTCCCTGAACTGCTCCCAACTGATGGACTTTAGAACCAGGGATAAAGTCCCAAAATACAGTCAAGATATTTATATCCTGCTACTATGCTTGGCAATGAAGAAGTTTAGTAAATAAGTCATCTAAGAAATAGGTTAATGAATCGATTTGATTCTTCTCCGTTTCAAATAACATAATTTTTAATGAGTATAGAATTTGGTGAAAATTAAACTCCGTTTTAGAATTCTAACCCATGTTATCCTAAGGGGAAGGGAATTACTCGTTATTAGAGGTTCCTGGGATATTTTTACTTCAATAAATTAACTATTTTCTTTTATCTATAAGATGTAAACCGGAATGAAGAGGGCAAACATTCGGAGAGAGAGATGCCCATGACAGGTTGTACTGTACATTAGTAGACAGTTTGGAAAAAACCAAAATCGGGTTAATTCAGTTAAATTGCAATATAAAGATGAAGACTCAATTGTTGAACTTTTCCAGACTAAGCGGGGGAAATCAGCTCCTCCCCCCAACAGTTTCTGCTCCTGTTTTTGATTTTCGATTTTTTTCGATTTGTTTTGTCGGATTATCTAGGCACCTAATTCGGCACACACAAGTAACATCAAGCATAGATTTTCTTGCTGCGCTAGTCCTTTTCCGTTATAAAAGGGAGGGACTGGAGGAGGTCTCATAACCGCCGTTAGCGGTTAAGGTAATTTATTTCCCGCCACTAAGTTATCAAATTAGGCATTCTACTTGGTCTTGTGGTGGGTTAAATACCTGACGCTTCCCCGCCCTTAAATCCCCCGCCCCCAGCCAAGAAGTCAAGCATTCCCAAGAATGGAATATTTGACCCCGCTCATTGGCTAAACAGTTTTATTTCCGTGGCTGTGCCGTCATGGGGGATTGTAAAATGATCAATCTGATGATCATTGACAGGGAATGGAGGAGTGCACTGCACAGAAACTCATCATGGCCTGTCTCCCATTGTAGTGGAGTGGCTTACCTGATATGAGGAAATTTGTTGAACCTCACTCTTCTCATATCTCAATCTGTGTTTGGGATTGGAGTTATGTATCCAATTCCAATGTTATATTTTTCTGTAATGTACGAAGTAATAATAGGAGGGTTAGCCCACGATTCGTGAAGCATTTAGAAGTACAGTAGTGGGAGAACTTCCTAAAATTTTTATAGGATAACATTCAACTGGCCATAGATTGAAAGGGAAGACGGATCTTTAGTGCGATTGAACGCATGCCCTTGCCCTTCAAGGGGGTTCGAGGGCGTGGGAATATAGGTTCTGTCTTGCTGATAGTAGCTTGCTCCTAGAGCTCCTTGAAGAATTGGAATAAGGTCTCCTGGAGAGAGGGGTTGAGTTATAAAAGGGGTTTATATCGGCGTGTCAGTTTATAATTCGACATTTGTTGTCAAGGAGGTTTAATAGCAGCTCCAATTTCGCAGATAACTTTAACTGCGAGTTCAGTCGTTGCAACCTCTATGACTGCAATGAATTAGGGCAATGAAGCTTCGAAAGACCATGTTCGCCATCATTGCAATGGTTCGCTGCAATGTCATAGGAATCAAAAAAAACAGCGAGACGTAAGTAGAAAGTATTTGAAGAGTTCTTCACTATCCGTGGAAAGCATATGGCTCCGGTTTGCCTGACTCGCAAACGGCTGGATTGTAGAAATATTCCCCCGCTGTACGGAGTGTTCTAGCAGTTTGGGATAATTTGATCCATCTTGTATGCGCTTTGATAGAAATAACCTTTTATTTCACCACGAACTCAAACACCTCACGTGATTTAGTACTATTTCACCAATTTAGTATGGTAAGGTACATTAGCTTGTTTGTCTTGTTTGTCTCATAAGTACCTTCACATACTAAATTGGCGGGGAGGTACAAAGTGTCCGAGTTCGTGGTGAAATACGTTAATTGGTTGCGCTCCTGCTGACATTATCAATCAGAGTGTTGGAGGTCTTACACACAAGCCAGGAAGCAGAAGACCCGACCCTACGTGACTTTCACACATACATGGATCCATATTAGCTGCCGCTAGTTACTAGATAGATCATAACAACCAACCACGTTCAACCTCTCTCACACAGAGTCCTATCACGTGACCACCACCCGAAGCAGACTAGCCTATATATCTTTCCCCATCTTCGGCGGCTTCAAAAGACAATTCAGTTAATCCAATTTCAATTCAATTCAGTCGAAAATATCTCAGCCGACGCTGCCTCCTCTCCTCCTCTCTCCCTCTCTTTCTCCCCAATCTTTCAAAAGAACCACACACACCACACCATACCATGGCTTTCGCGTGGAAGGCCGCTGGGCTCACGTACGTTTTATCTCCCACTACATCACCATTATTCCATTCCATCCCGCACACCTCCACCCATTCCGCCGTTCCAACTTGTCTATTACGGGCATTGAGATTCTAACAATATATCAAACTACCAAAACAGATACAACCGCTACCTCGCCATTGCCGCCCGTACTGTCCGTCGATCTCTCAAGGAAGAACCCCGCCTCCAAGCCGAGCGCCGCGGTCAAATGGATCTGAAGTTTGCGAAGTGGCAGGTGAGTCAATATATATATATATAGGTGGAATGGGTTAGGCGGATTGAAAAGGATTGATGGCATGAGAGGGACGACAGATGCTAATAACTATGTTGTTTAATAGAATGGCAAACAGGGCGACGTGAAGAATCTTGCGGCGGAGCAAGCTGCGGAGGCCGAGGCTGCGGCTGCGGCGTCGAAATAGATGGTGTTTGTGTTTCGTGATGGATAGGATAGGATAGATATGGGCTATATATGGTTATGATGACGGGTGGTTGTGATGACGGTGTGGTTGATAGATTTGCTGTGTGGGAGGTTGATGCAAATTAACATCTTCGTTTCCTTTTTTTTTGTACATGTATAGTACACCGATCGATACGGCAATCAATTTATATCTCATTTTGTCAATTGGATAACTGGCGATCGAGATTGGGATTGAGATTGGCAATTGGGGTTGTCTGCGGCTCGTGGTCTGTCTTGTTATATCTCTACGTGCGGTGGATACCGGCTACATTCACTTTGGAAAGGTAAGGAGTGTAGAGGAGGGCGAATATGCATATTTCTGGCTGGATTAATTATCAATTGATTACTATGGGATGTCCTGACTATTACTTCCCTAACCATATTAGCAATTAGTGCTTCTTCTTCTTCTTGTTGTTGTTGAATAACCGATATAAAAGTTCAGTGCAGAAATATAAGTTGCTCGTCGCCCAATTCCTTTTCAGCTGCGGTCGGTCCCTCCCACTTCCAGCAACCATACACACCATTCAACTTACTCACACTCTCACCACCAGCCATTTAGCAGACACATCAGCTATAACATATAACACATATATCATGGCCTGTTATTGATACCCCATTTATCTCTTTCATTTGTATAACTATGGCTTAAGCGGACTTCTCTCGCGACCCTACGCCAATACACCGTAGCCTACCCACCATGCACCCAACCTCCACCACTTCTACTTCCCCGCGCATCGTCTCCGACACCAAGATGCCCGTACAAGATATAACCGCCGTTTTCACAAAGGCCAGTTCCGGTGTGTATTAATATTTTATATTCCCCTCCCCATCTCTCGCTCTCGTCTACGGCGAGAGACTGAAAGAGGGAACGCAAAACGCAATGCCATACCCAACAAGATGCAGCTAATTAAAAGTAACACCCATTCGGTCATAATATAATAGTCCTGAATACCGGCCAACTCGTCAAGGATGAATATTTCACGCTATTTGAGGCGGTGGGGGCTCTGGAGGTGCGTATCTACAATACTAAGAGTTCGATTTGTCTCTCTATTTAACGGCCTATTATGCCCCATTTCCCCTAACCCCTCTTATATGAAACCCCCCTACCCACCCCCAGCTGAGCGATGCGATTATGATAATATTACCTATCTAACTTAGTGTGTATAATATAGATCATGGACGAGAAAATGGATAGCGGATATCTAGCGCCTGGCGAAACGCTGGATGATGACTACGATGTCGTGAAGCGGCAGCTGCTGCCAGAGGAAGTCGTGGGGATTATGGATCAGCTGTTGGGCCATGAGGTGCGTTTATACTTAACCGACACTTACAGCATTCGAATAAGAATTAGGATAGGGATAGGGATAGGGATGGTTAATGTTTTTGGATACTATATTAGGCTGCGTGGCATTCCGGCCATCCCCTCTCGCAGACTTTGTTTACTTCTATTTACCTCGATCGGATGCTGTGGCCCGTGCCGAAATCGTTGGAGGAGGCGAGGTTTGATCGGTTGGATAATAAGCGGATTAATAGTTTTGGTAACAAAAAGGAGGAAGAGAGTCGAGGTTCGAATGGGCAATTGAGTGAGCTCGTCAGTCTTGTGCTCAGGGCGTATTGCCTGTCCCTTATCAAGGCATGTGACTGTGTAAACTCTAAGGTGAGCTCGGAGTATTTTCATGAGGTGAGTTTTAAAGACAGACCTCATTACCGGGGGGGGCGGGGGGGGGGCGCCGCTTCAGGTGTTGTTGTACATGGTTAACCATAATTTGGATATGGAAAATGGAAATAGGAGGAGGATTTCGTCACGCAGCTATATAACCGCAGTTTACTCGCCGACATTGAATCGGCACGTATCCAGGCTGTTGTCGGCGATGCGCTGTCATGGCTGGAAACCCAGAAGCAGAAAGAGAATGGTGTCATTGACGAGGCTATCCACGAAGCGCTTGTCCACCGTCTGCTATTCCGCCGTGAGCTCCTATCCGGTCTGGATATGGACACTGTGCCCGCCAAGGAACGATCCACGCAACCGTTCCTCGCGGCTCTTCGTCAGATCAGACTCATTGAAAAATCAATGCCGCTGGGAAAACCAGTTCCGGAGGCGTTCAGTTTGAAGATCCAGCGCCGGTTGGCGAGTACCGTGCCGCCCAGGCCGATGGTTCATGTTAGTGCTGCTGATGCTATTTCGCATATGACGCGGTTTTGTCAAGATGCGGTGGATGTGCAGCAGATTTTGGAGTATCGGGGGCCGTATAATTTGCAGGTATGTTATTGTTCCTTTTATTTATTAATCCAATTACCCCCCCCCTCTAAAAAATAATTTCAAAATTATGATAGTTTCTATTTGTATTGCATTTTAAATAACGAATCTAATTTTGCCTTACTCTTTCTTCCTTTGATGAAATAGACAATGGTCTGGGCGTTGCAGTCTCGGAAACCACAGCCATGTGTTTATATCCGGTCGCTGGTTCAGTCGCTCCTCGTACACGATATGGAAATTCTCGGTTCAGTGGCTGTGAAGGATTTCTTCTTTGATGGTCTTGCCGAACTTGTACTTCCGTATAGCCAGCTGCTGGACCGCAAGAATGAGGAAGTGGAAGCGCCCTCGGATTCACGGTTTCAGATCGCCAAACACATGGACAATTTTGTTAAAAGGGCTGCCCAGGTAAGGGGACTACTTCTTAGTTTTTTTATTTCTATGATTCTAATATTGCGTTTTGCTAATGATAAATTAGCCGTTTGTCGATACCTATCGTACGGCGTGCTTGAACCGATGTCGGGTTCGCCGCACGCTTTGCCATACTATTGCTGATTGGGATGCTCTGCAGGCAGAGGTACGTTAACTTTGATTAGGTCTAACTCAACAACAACGACTACGGCGGGCTCCTACTTACCCGTCAACCTAGGCCGAAGACTTCGATGTCCATCTCCGTACTTTAACCTTGGAGCCAGCCATCATCCTCCACGGCAATGAACCCACCTACGCCTTCCCTCTAAGTAGCTGGGCATATCACGAAAAACTCCGTCAACTCCGCCTCATTCTCCAACTAGGCTTTGAACTATCAATATATTCCCCCGAAGAAATGCCGGGGATGTACTGGTACCTCTCACACATCTGCTCAACACACCTCGCCCACCTCGACCGCATGCGCTCCTGCATCCTAGCTGCAAATAAGAGAACGGCACCACTCCCATCAGAAACACAAACCCAACAAACAAATAAAGTTGATTCCAAAAACACCACCCCCACCGCCACAGAGCGGCACCAACAAGCCTTCCACAAAACCCTCTCCCTCCTCGACAGACTCACAACCGAACTCATCGCCATCGACGCCTTCGCCATCGCCCTGCACGCCCTCTACGTCCTCCTAGCCCGCTACCACTTACTACCATCGATATACCTCGCCTCCTCTTCTGCCTCTCCCTCAGCCCCGGCGCGGGAACAGCGCTCCTCCTACTCCTCCGACCCCCTCCGCTACGAACTACGCATGAAGCCCTTCATAACCATCTCACTGCCGGAGCTTGTCCCGTTCGACACGTTTGAGCAGGAGGCGGGCTTGGTTGGGGATAGTGACACTATCGTTCTCGAGAGGGCGTTGAGGGCTGTTGCGGAGGCGAAGAGGGGGGTAGAAAAGTGTTTGGGGGCAGGAGCGTTTTTGGAGGCTGAGGGTGACAGGGCTGAGGAGGCGGATGGAGATGATCATGGTGGTGTTGTTGTTGGTGGTGGTGGTGGTGATGTTGGTGGCCATGCCGATGCTGATAAAGCCAATAAGGACCAACTGAGCAAACTGTTTGGAAAGGGAAGTGCTGGTGCCGAACCTGAACCCGGACCCCGACTGCTGCAGGATGACTGGACTGGTGATATGAAAGATTCGCTACGCGCGTGTATTGGGGCGAGCATTGCAATTGGCGCGGTAAAAAAGGCTATTTCCGCATCTATAAATGGGAATGGGGATGGGAATCAAGAACGGAATCAGCGGCCGAAATTGAATCTATCCGTCGACATTCCCGCGGTTGGGTCGAAGGGGCGCTGGCATGATTGGTGGGTTGTGCCACGTGTTACGGAAGTGTTACCAATACGGAGTGTGGGGGGATAGGTGGATAAATGAATATGAATAAATACATAATTAAAAAGCGGAGGTAGTGCCAGGGCGGAGGCGAATGGAGTGTTCGAGAAGTTTGAGTATATGATTTTTTCCGTTTGGGTTGCGGTAGAGGGGGGTGGGATGGAGATATGGAAATACTCAGTGTACTATTCTAGATTTTTTATCCGATGGCCATGATTTATTTTATTTTATATTTTTTTGCACGTTGTGAATACGATATTATACTCCGCACATGCTCGGATATGGTTGAGCTATGATAAATGTTCTGAGATGTTTGTAATTGAAGATTCATGATATTGTTTAACGATGCCCCTTTTATTCCCACTCATAGCACCGGAATAGTTTGTTATTGCAAATCGATCTACAATTGACATATTTTCAGAATTTCTCCACCACCCTGAGATTTTAAACCATTTAACGTAAGAAAAGAATTGGAATAACTATATGGAGTTGGAGTTGGCGGAGTTTCATCAGGTGGGTTACTTACTAAGCAGATCCGGGCATCCCAACTTGACTTTTTTTAGTTTTTCCACCAACGCGCAAAGTTCAACGTTCAACATTAACCTGCTCTTTTCACTTCTGTGACGCACGTTCAAACCATAACTCTTACATACACTGCGTAACCCCTAAGAGGTTTGTCATGATTCGGTTGGGAATTTGAACCATGTTCAACCGGGACCTGTACATTTACTGTGATGGGGCGCACAGCTTCCAAGGTGTAAAGAAATGCCTCTCAACACTCTCTGTTCGCTATCTTCAAGCCTCACGAAATATTGTGTGTAGAATGAATCCATCTCATTTGTTCCCTTCAAAGTTTGGTCAGGATAGGAAGCGATATTCTAGGCTGTTCTCTTTGTGGGTTCAACCTCGCAGAGTTTGAGAACCTTGAGTCTGGATGTTGGTGGGAACACTATCGCGTGGGTGAGTGCGCTATTTCATCCTATTTATTGGGTACGGAGCGAGAATAATTACCTAGGGGTCAATAGATTTGCTAAAATTAGAGAATCAGTACACCAGGGCCCTACAGAGCCTGAAATTTCAGGTGTCGGACTTTTCCTTGACCCTGGTGCCGAGTCTCATATTCTTCCCATGAACCAGGATGGCCGCTGGGATGATAAGGGATATCAATCGGCTCCAAAGGTTGAATTTGATGCCTTTCGCCTATCCTTGCCGGTACAGTGGTCTGGTTTTGTTTTCCATGAAGCTTGCTGGTCAATTCTTCAACAAGTCTATCAAGACAAACCAATCCCTTTGGCACGCATTCTGGAAGTCTTCCACTCCCTACCCGTTCCAATTACTGACAACGTTCCAAACTGGGACCATAACTATGAAGGCCTAGCTACTCTTGATGATCGGTGTTTTCCATGGGATGACGTATTAAAGAATAAGAATTCCACGGCACTTGAGCAACAGTGTCTGCACCCGAAATCCAACCCTTATCGTGTATTTGGTCTTGATACACTTTTCAAGGACATTCAACAATCCCCACCTGGTTCCAAATCGATTTACACCGCTACTTCTTCCACATCGACGGGGGATTGCTTCATGCGGCTCCCATTTGAAATTCGCGATGAAATAGCGTGTTATCTGCTAACAGCGGATGTTTTGGGACTTCGTCTGGTCTCAAGAGCATTTCTGCATACATACTGGAACCAGGCATTTTGGAGAACAAGGTTTTGGCCTAATTCTGATCGGGGATTCCTATTTGAGATCTGGCATGAGCATGGCAATAAGGACTGGAGGGCACTCTACCGCCGTACCAGCAACTCCTCTCTTACGCCTGCACGGCAGAACAGAAAGAGAGTTTGGAAACTGGCTCTAGCACTGAGTGACATTTTAAACTCAAGGTGGATGGATACCTCATCAGAGCCATATCTTGAGATTCATGCGCAGAATAACTTGAAATGGAGAAAGGTGTCTGGAAAATTTCCGAAAATGCCCGCCCCTACCACAACCCCAGTTCTCAGGGAGCCACTGTTCAACAATGGTTGCCAGGAGTTCAAAAAGGGACACGTTTTAATCCCCCATGACCTTACTCGGGTTGCTGTCTACCTGGTCCGAGATGGGGACAGACATTATATTTCGGGGTTTAAATTTGTTCTTGCAAGTGGAAAGAAAATATGTCTAGGATATTGCACTTATGAGCTAGTCGTCGTGGATACACCAGCACTAAGAGGTTTCATCCTAGCCGTCGGATCGAAAGGGATACAAGGATTACAGATTATGACGACGTCGGAGTCCTCGATACCATGGATTGGGTCTCATGATCAATGTCCGAAATCAAGACGGCTTATCACTGACGGACCTCTTATAGCGCTTGAAGCAGGCTTTGATGTAAGTAGGAAAACACGGCTACCATTCCCCCCCGGCGGGCCGGGTTTTCTTTGCTTCTTCTTTTTATATATGTTTTAATTGATTTCATCCCTGAATGAGAATCTCTAGGGGTTCAAAATGGTCAGCCTTGCAGTGGGGGAAGAGCCCACTTTTCCTAACCTATCCATGTACCACCGCGGGTCTTTACGCAACGGCGCGTTATGGTACCCTGAGATCCCTGGCCGTAACTTTTGCCTAGGCGAAATATGTGACACTAGACAAAATCCTGCCGTTTCTGAGTATCAGCCTTTATGTTGGGTTTATTTCGGTGGGCCCAGTGGTAACTGTCTTCGATCCTTACAAGAAATCACGATACCGAACCGCGGCCAACTGGCATGGATTCGATTTCATTATGGTCTAGGCGCAAACGCAATTATTCTTGGCAGCGGTCGTCAAAACTCTATGAATGTCTCTCGGTTTCCTATCGATGGGCCAGGAGGAGAAATAATTGAAACTGTTGAAGTCCAGCTAACCGAAAGAGGACTATTAAAATCCTTTAAGGCAAGTGTGCATGCATATAATCAGCCGTCATTCCGGGACAACATAGGTTTCCTTCCTGCTGCAAGAGATTTTTCGAGTACCTGACGTTAATTAATATCCACGGCTAGATTTCGACGGATCGCGGCAGGGAATTTCTTTCAAACCCAAGCGAATGGGGAGTGGAATCTCCAACGATCAGACTAGCATACCATCCAGGGACGACCATCACAGGGTTCTACGGGAGTCATGTAAGTAGGATGTAATTGGGTTGTTTCTACATGGACAAGTGCTGATGATGGAATAGGATCTTGAGTTTGGACTCTTGAATTTAGGTGTAATATCGGTGAAAATTTAAGAAACAACATGGCATGCAAAACAAGTGATTCAAAACTATATTCTTTAATAACTCTATATAATTTTAAAAAATTGTGTATTTATTTTATATTGATTTTAGCAACGCTCCCCAGCAATGCGCCTGAGCAATCTTCCTTATGGGACTACAATACAGAGATCCTTTCCACCAGTTCCTTCAGCGCATTGTGGATCTCTGCCTCGTCATTTTTGATATGGAGGAGCTTCCCGTCGGTGAGAGGGAAGTCCTCCAGTTTCTCCCCCGGTTGCCCGCCAATCTGGTAAAAGCGGCAGTAACGGCCGATTCCGACTATCCCATAGAGGGCGCGCTGCTTGCTACCTTGAAATCCGGAGCGGACAACCTCGAAGTAGGTCTTCGGCTGATGGATGGCCGCATCCCACTGAACGTTTTGGCTTTCAAACTCGGCACGCTTGCTCTCACAAAGAATCACAAGCTTTTGGCGGCCAGCATTATTCACGCGGGCAATCGCAATATTGCCCCGTCTGCTACTGGATGCTGAGAGTGGTACCTGGGGGTGGAGCACAAACCCGTCCTTCGGGTGAAAGTACATGCTTAGAATGTTCAACCATAACGTATCTACTGCGTTTTCAATGGAGGCCTTAGTGATACCTCCATAGAGGGAAGCGACAGCTTTCGTTTCCATATACTTTGGATAAACTCAGCATGTCTCGCGCAGAGAAATCAAATTAGGGACAAACACACCATCATTGTGAGGTATTCAACTTATAATTCTGAAAAAAAAAAAAAAAAAAATTTTGTTTGGAAATCTTCGGGAATTGCGGAATCGAAATTTCTAATTCTTTTCAATATTTAGGTGTTTAATAGTTTCTGTAATTTCCATTCTTAATAAAAGAAGAGAATATATAAATTCTACACACTGTCTACAGCATTAAGATTGCTGCGAATGATGAAGACTTTCATTAAAGATATTCACTCAGTTCTTGATTATGAGCTTCTTGAAATGCTATGGAGTATCAAGTCAGTTTGTGGATGACTTGAGCTCTATTATAGCTTAGAGTAACAGAAAATCTGATACAATTCAAGCGAAAGCGCAATATATTGCATTCACAACATCAGACAGTTAATAAGAAATTCAAGAGACTGTACTTGATGACGAGAACGTTATATTCAACTGCAGTTATAAATGCTATTCTGGGAAAGGATTGCTCTGAATGAACAGTGTTTCAACAGTGATAAAAAATGCAAGAGCCTAGAAATCAAGTGAAAGCACTGCTTGATGCGGATTAATTGGTTTAAATTGAAAATCCAAGCAAAGAATCTAGTTACATGTAGCTATGAAAGTATTCAGCACCACACAGACTGAGCATGCGCACCAATACAAATCATACTCTGCGTATAATAAATATAGCAAATATCCACAAAATTTCTTTCTGTAAAATGATGGGACTACTCTTCTAAGGCCGCCAATTATTAACATTCGTAAGCTAGTACTTTTTGTTTGGTGTAAAACATTAAAATCCACGGTCGAAGTCTTTGCCGACTGATTCCTCCGACCCTATCTGCAGCCCGCCCATGCAGACTCACCAGATTGAGGTGAAGCTCAAGGGAGCTACAGAGCAGTGAGAGCTCAGCCACCGATTCAAACCCATGAAAGCCAGATTACCTGATGTATTAGGTACATGCATAGGTGCCTAGTATAAAGCTACTGAACTGCATCATGTTGGGGTCCCGTATACTTAGTTTGCCTGTGATAGAGGAGGAGAGGAGGGGGGTGAGCGGTTGCGGAATGTGACATTTGAATATTTACAGTTCGCCAGTTTTAATTGTTCCCAGTCTTAAATACGCTGCATTTTCGGCTGGCAAACAGCCGATTTTCTGCAATGTTGATAGTTTCCTCCTATTCACCAAACGTACGAAATCCGAAGAGCAGTCCTTTTCGTATGCGTAACTATCAGCTTCTGGCCCTGCCCTTGTCGAAGCTGCGCGGCTTTTTTCAGATTTATTAATTAACTGCATGACTACTTCGTACGCCGCGTAGGCGGGGTCTGTATACAGGATTGATCTGCTTTGCTGATAACTTTTCACGAACTCAAGACAGATGAAAGCATTACGGCATTCATTTCCAGATATCGACATTCTGAGGAGAGAATTTGTCGCTCCACCAAAGGCCCTGCACTGCCATCGCTCCTGATGGAGGGGATTTTTGTGCCTTTTTTCTTTCTTTCTTTCTTTCTTTATCGTCTCTACCATAGACTTTTGTCGCAGGCTATCACACAGCCCTGGAGGCAGGACTCTTCTACGTCAAACAGAAAAGAAAAACCTCTGACTGGTCCAGAGGAATTATGATATCCTATGTTCGCCAAAACTTGCAGACACGAGCTCCCTTAACTAAATCAACCGGTCCATTATGAGGTCAACAAATCATCTCGCATAAACTCGCTATGAAGCTCAGGCGCGGACTAGATATTCCGTAGGATGTTCAAAAAAAAAGACATTTCTGTCCATGTGGGGTGGAAACGTGGGTTGCGAGTATGAGTTGAGGCTATCGTCGTATAGTTGATCGTGTATTCAGGATATCGTGTCTCTAAAGGTCACTCTGTGTCAAAAGTAAGACGCAGTTCAATGCCATTGGCAGCATTTGGAAATGCAACGTCGTGTCCAGGCGTACTCACTTTCTTTTTATGGAATGAAGAGAAAACGGGCGGAGAGGAGGATAGTGTCCCTCCGAAAAGGTATAAAGAGGGCCGTCTGTTCATGCTTTCGAGATGGCTATTTTCTTGAAGCATCAAACCACAAAACCCATTTCCCTCCAAACGAACAATCAAAAGCCCCATCATTTTCATCTTTTAACAGCCACCTGTTTGAAAAGACTTATCCTGAAAATTTTTCATCCACCATGAAGCTCTCCACCATCATCGCTCCACTCATGCTCGTCGCTGCTGCGGCAGCAGAGCGACAGACGTCCAGCGAGGCCAAAGCCGCCTTGAGCGACTATAATGCAGCCGTTGACAAGATAAAAACCTCCGCAGAGGCTGCGGGATGTGATTGGGTTGGTAAGTTTGAAAAGAAAACCAAAAAGCCATATTGAAGATCGTGTATAAGCCTTAGTATCCGTACTAACAAATGACCCAATGACCAGGATGCATTTCCTCGCTTGCCAGCTACACTGCTATTTGTGCCATGGCTGCAGGCTAGGGAGGCCTCAGTAAGTTGTGTTCCCATTTTTGAAATCAATGGATTGCATTTTGTGTGTATGTGCAAGTGGAGCTAAAGTTTTTCGACACAGATATTCCATTGGATATTGCCTGTCTTGCCCTCTGTTGGGGCTGCCACAGTAAGGAAATATCACCACGATCGAAAATACCGTTTTGGATGATATAGGAAGCTAATGAGAGTTAACAACAGTCTGCTTGTGGCGGATGCCCATAAATACAATGATTTATCAACAACCGCGCGGTGATTACTGGTGGAAGAAGGGGGAAATGAGTGTTGGGGATTGAGCGTTGAGAGAGACAAAGAGTGGATTGTGTCACGTCAAAAACGAGGTGGTGGCAGTTGGCGATGAAGCTGCCAGCCAGGTCAACAGAAGCCTCCGGCTATTAGAATAGAAACTAGTCGCTAGCCAATTTGATTCAATTCCATTCCACAAAAACGAAACCAGCAAATACTTAAGAATCGTGAAGAAAACTGTAACACAGCGGCAGAACCCATAATTGATTTGGTTAAATTAATTAATTAGGGCAATGGAAATCCCGTGTTTTCCCTTGGCATGTGGGCTTAATGACGACCAGCACCACCATGTTTGCACAGTTGGGTTCCATTTCCTGAATTAATTTATTTTCGATGTTTGTTGCAATTCACAGAATTGCTACTGATTCCAGTAACGATTTACAGTTATTTAAGGCCGAAGAACCATCTATCAATTGATTTCGACACGTGTGTTCGGGAAGTTAAGTGTCAACAGAACTACAGCAGCACTTCCATGAAAAAGCGTTTTGTTCGTAAATTTGTGGAGGCGAATAGATGGTACAGATAAATTCGGACCCGGATCGTTTCCAATAGAATACAGGGGCAAAATTAAAAAGAGAAAAAGTAAATGACGACTAGTTACTTGGTCTCAATTGTGAGAAACTTGCACTGGAGAGTAGACATGTGTATTCCTCTATATAACTATAACGCCAACCATAGCCGTCATCCAACAAAATAGAGCCACAAAATACCTCCCCTCTACTACCCCTCGTTCAATCCAAACCCCCAGCCAAATACTCCCCAACCTCAACCCCAATCCCCCTCGCCATTTCCACAATCCACTCGCTCGGCCCTGTCGAGCTAGAACTAACCGCCACGCTCGCATTGAGGCACCACTTCTCTGCGCCGTCTGCGCCCGCAGCAGAAGAGGCGGGGACAAGCAGGCGTAACCGTTGCAGCGTGGCTAGCTCCGGGTATATCGTGTCGGCGACGGGTTTGCTCGTAGCTGGTGTGGTGTGTGGATTTGGGTCGATGGCACGATAGATGGCGAGGAGGCGTTCAAGGGGGAACGGGCGCGGATTTATGAAACTTGCACCGGCATTGCCGGATGAGGATGATGACGCTAGGGCGGATGAGAGAGCTGATTTAGTTATCTTTGTGTGTTTGGATTTACGCCTTTTGCTGCTGGATGATTTTGACGGGGCGGCGGCGGTTTCTGGGGTATCAAGGTCCTGATCTTGGGCTTGGGCTTGGGAGAGGACTTTTAGGCGTCTGCGGTGGTGGGCGCGTTTGTTTCGGGCGGAAAGAGAGGATGAGGAAAATTTTGAGAAGAAGATTGTGTCGAGGCGGGGTGGGATGTGGGCTGCCAGGAAAGCTGAGGTGAGGATTAAGGTTGGCAAATAAGGAAGTGAGGGGAAAGGAGATGATGATTTTGACCCCGAGTGTGGGATAGATGACGTTGAGGTAGTTGCGTTGGTTGTCAAGGTGGGTGTTTCATCAGTAATGATGTGATGTACCAGCACCTCTTCTCCCTGATGCTGGAATAAAGCTCGATTCCTAACAAGTAATCTAGAAAAGTCCCACTGAGCGCGGGGGTTCAATCCTGGAGGCTTTTCGTTATTGGTTATGGGGGAAACAAACCGCGGCCACAGTTTTTCGCATGCAGATCGGAAAACGGGAATAGTACTGGCGGTTGGTCCAATGAGAGAGTCATAGACAGTTGATATGAAAGGAGGATATATTCTCCTTGCGGCTTCCATAGGTAATGCGGATAATTCAGACGGCTGGGAGGCGGCAAGTATCGAAATCGCTTCGTTCCGCGAATAGGGCGGGAAATGGACATGGGGAATTCCGGCGACCTGCAGCAAAAGTGGTCGTGGGGAAGCTTTCATGACGAATACCACACATATCGCTGGGACCTAAAAACGGCGGTTAGGAAAATCATTCATGACCTGGAGGAAGAAAACGGGTTTTGTAAAATAAAAAAATCAAATTGGCATTATTCCAACATACCAATTCACCCAATCTCCCCAGCGCAGCCAAAAGCATCTGACCTCCTTCCTTTAAACCATCAATACCATCCAAAACTAGCACAAACTTTTCACAACCAACACTATCCAAAACGTCCCTGAGCACGCCTGGTAGTGAACTGATATGGTCACACTTGGCTTTGGTACGAGTATCTTCCGCCCAAACGCGTCGTGCATCTTCATCCGGAAACGAAGCTGATGCACATGCGCCTGATATAACAACCGCTACGATTTTGCCTAGCAGGTGTCGTACTGTAATACACTCTGCGCACCTCACGACCGCGTAAGGTAGTAAATCACTTTGCTTTGTCTCCGGATAACCATTCGTATCTAATTCTTTGTGCCTACCGTTGCGTGTGTATGCTGCGGTATGGTCGTTATACGCAGTTAGCAACGCGGTTAGAACGCCTGATTTTCCAGAACCCTGGGGACCGTGGACTATTATGGCTGGCGGAGACGGGAGTGCGGGCTATGGGATTATATAGGCAAAATAGTTAGCTGTAAAGTCCGGGACTAGATATATTTTTGAGATGGGCACAAACACTTAGCAGGCACGCAAGTTGCCGGATTTGGAGCTCTCTCCATGGCCATTGGTGTGAGAGAGTCATGGTCAGCTCTTCAGGCAAGCGATTTGGGAAGCCTCCCATGCTTGCTTGCTGGCTTGCTTGCTGTCCGTCTCGGTCTCTGGTTGTCGTATGCTCTGCCTTGCATTCGCAATAAGATTTGCTTCTTGGCGCGCCTGATTTGATATTTGATTATTTCGTGTGAATACTCTCTTCAGTCATAGCATTATGAAGACTCAAGGTGAAGATTACTGAAAATAGCAGGCCATTGTTCTTCTATACACCGTGCATTAGCAACAACCCCGCGAAGCTATGTTTCTGAATGTTGGTTGATGATGGACGCGAAGTTGATATCGCGCTTAGTCAAATGTGATCAGAGCACTGGCCAGGAAAAATCATGTGACATCCCGCTGCCAAGGCCGATCACAGCTGACTAAATCTCCGAATAACCACCACCGTTGGAATTGCCTTTGGTTGATATTACTTCTAGACTGCTGAACGTTGTCAAAATACAGCCCTGTCGGCGGCCAGAGACTATTTCTTGTGTGGTATCAATTGATTCAAATATTTCAAGATTGCAAACAGGCCGCATTCCAACCCCAATCCCGCCGTGATGGTAAGCTCAAGCACAGCCAAGAGCACAGCAGATACTGCAAGAGGGAGCCTCATTTTGGGTGTTTGCAGGAGCTTTCAATTGATTCGATGCTATTTTCTTTCCCCCCACAAACTTGAAAATAATTTCGAAACGCTTGTTTCGAGAAGTTTGGCATTCTCTTTTCCTTTTCTGGAGCTCGAGGATCTTGTCCGGATTTAATACATACGACTTTTCCGTTCATGCGAGGACTACACTACCTAGGTACTTATCTGCACTGGCCTACTAGATAGGCCAAAGCAGCACTGATTGCGACTTTGCACCCCTATCACAGCCACATGCAATCAGAGTTTGGCTAAGGATTTGTATACAGGCAGTTCTTCGGACCACATACCAAAGCACTTGCGAGTGTGCGAGTAAAGGAGTGGTTAAAGTTGAGGTACATACATAGAAGGTACAGTACATAGCTATAAAAAAGGGATTGAGGATGAGATACATTGCTCTTCCAGCCCCCCATATGTGTATATACCTAGGTATATGATGTTTGAAACCGAGCCATGGTGCCATTTTCGAGGCCTACTGACAGGCCCTCGTAACTGGTTTGGTTAGAGTTCCCCAGGTCCTGTGATTTCCTTGAACCCGAGTTAAGCAAACTTGGTGTTTTCCTGATAACTGAACAATTGCTTGTTAGGAAACTAAACTGTGGCAAATGGCTCCTAATCTACCTCAAGTTATTTTTATTTTCCAGTTATCTAATGAGCTTACAGTTGAACCTGGTTTTAATATCAGCTGAAAATAACCCTTCAGAAATGGTTTCATTTCTAAATCATTATCACACCCTATTAAAATAACATACACTAGTCATATCACACTCACTGCCATATATTTTTAATGAAATGGGGTTTTTTTTCTTTCATATTTCTCAAGACACTTCCTCTACCTCTAACATCTAATTCTAACCCAATTCAAACCCTGACTTATCTCTCATCCAGTGTTAGGGGTAAGTTGGTGAGGCTGTATGAGTAATATGTGTGTAAGTATTCTTGTAGTGTGAGTATTCGAAATGGAGTTACGGGAGTTGATCAGAGTTTCAAAATTGTGAGCTCAAAATCAGAATCACATTCAACTTTGCTCAAACCATGTTCAATTGTATCTCTATTCTTACCTAACTTCTATCTGTTTCTCTCTTTTTGAGGGGAATCAAACTAACCAGTTGGTAGAGATAAAACTCCTGCTCGGGAAAGCAAAAAAAAGATAAACCTTTCTCTGATGAACAACTAATTAACTGCGTTAACCAGACACCGCTCATCTTAACAGCCGGTGGGGAAAAAACAACAAAAAACACAAAATCCAAAATTCAAAATCGAATTGAAATACCTTTGCAGAAAAAGACAAGATGGTAAGGTTTTTTTTTTTACCTAGGCAGCCCTTTCGCTGCGCTATAGAGCTTTTATATAAGGTGAAAGCAAGGATGCTTTTTCATGAGTACCCTAGAACTACAAAAGGAAGGGAATCTCTCTACTATTTAAAAAGAGAAAACAGAAGTAGAAGCCAAAAAGGAAGAATGGATGAAAATTTTCCCTCAAAAAAAGGATTGAGAAACCACCTACATACAAGGGCTCGGACTGCTGCGAAAACGCCGCTCAATCAGACTGGGCGGAACGTTCAGAGACAGAGTCAGAACTCAGGCAACATAAAAAAATATTAAATATATACATTTTAATCTGGTGAGATTTATTCCACTAGAATGCGACGAAGCTGAAGGACTTTTTTTTTCGATTTGGAGCCTCTTTTATTTTATCTAGTTTATGCGTTTATTGATCCTGTAAACAAAAAAGAGCCCTGCTGTTAGCCCCCATTCCGGAAAATGAAAAGAATCAAAACAGAGCTATTTTCGTAGAATCAGGATTTGGTGTATAAATATAGAGTCAGCGAACGTACCGTGTAAGCCATGCACTGGTTAAACAGCCAATGCTTGAAACAGACTATATTCTTTGGGTCATGATTCTGATAAATATGACAGAGGTTAGTTTTTGTTATCCTCACGAATTAAAGACAAGCAGAAAACATCACTTACAATTGCCAGTTGCCAGCAATCAAGGCTCTCCTGGCATTGTCCGTCATTCTCACACGAGAATTCTGAGGAACACTCCTTCCAGTAGCTGGAGTTGGGGGATTTGGGAGTGAGGACAGAGTTAACGGGGCTGGCAAGGGTGCCGATGGGAGCAACCAACAGGGCTGCAAACGCTGCGAGGGTGAGCTTCATGATGTGAGCAAAGAATGTATTGTCCTGTGTATATGATGCATATATTTGCTCCCTAATCAGTGTTAGAAAACAGTTGGCGGTACGAGCAGGCGAGTAAACAGTGTCTCTCGGACTGGTAGATCGTGAGGAGTTTGGGGGGGGAAGTCATAAATCTTCTACTGAATCTTCTATATTATGATATATATTTATAAAAATAGTTCATCCCTTCCCCCGGACATTGCCCGTTGTCAGAGAAAAGTGCGTAGAAAAGTTGGGTAGGTGTGGCGAGCGCAGGGGGTGGGGGAAACAACCAAATTTGAACTGGCAAATGCCGCAGCGAATTAGAACTGTGTGAAAAGAAAACGATGGACCGCCACGCCAATAAACGGACGGGCCTTCAAGGCCAGGCCACAATCATCTTGGACGCCAGCAAAATGAAACAAATAAAATAAAAAAAATAAAAAAAAAGCAATCAGCAGGTTTTGTTACCCTGTATAGGTTGTTCTTTTTAAATGGTAATTTTTTGAATTTATTTATGGGTACATCTAGTCTAGATGGGGTGATGGTAATGACAAAAAGATAACGATCAGGAAAAGAAAACTAATGGTAAAAAGCTAGAATGGATGATCAAAAAAGGGAAAAGAAAGAAAAGTAAAACAAAAAAGGCGGAAATATCGGGAAACGAAACATTGAAACATGAATGTGGAACAACGAATGGGGAACACATGATAGTTTTGCCAAGGGCAGAATATAAATGGAAATATGGGAAACCATGGAATCATATAGGGTGACGGGAATGGAACAGTGGCAACCGCTGAAACATATGGGGAAAGAAATAAAAAATAAAGTCATGGTACATACATTTCGGGGCATAAAACGGGAGAACATGGACAGGGGAAGAATTGACACTGGCATTGATTGGGTCTGGCTTTTGGCATTGGCTTTGGCACTAGCCCTAGAATGTTGCCAAATGACAGAATATGTTTCCAGCTGAGAAGGAGGGGGTCATGGTCAGTCAACGCGACAGTGGGGTAAAAAGGGAAAGGAGGAAGGGAAAAAGGAACAAAAGAATTGAGGGAGAACAAATACATGAACTGAGTTGAACTGCAATGCAATTGCGGAGCAAATTTAAAAGAGGTAAAATAAAAACACAACTGCCCATTCGTTGAAGAGAAGACATCAAAATACACTTGTTGGGTCTGGGCTAGGTGACCGGGGCGTTTTACGGCTCTCATCTCAATTGGTATCAATCCCAGATGAGCAAAGCCAACGATGTCGCAAGGTTTCGGGATCCGATCGGTCGATCATGTAGAGGTTTGGGGGGAATTACCTGGTAATCAGAAGGGAAACTGAAAATTAAAAGCGAAGGAGGGAAAACAGGTAAAAAGAACAGATAAAAACGCCCAAGAAAATGGAATATGGCGTGACTTCGGGCATCTGCGAATTTCCAATACCATTTTGCACCATAGCTGCCAAAGGCTCCGTGGCACAAATACAAATCGAGGGTCGGACAACGAAGAAATGGCCATAATATTGCAAAAATATGGGTGAAGGAAGATGAGATATGGCTGACAGAGCGACAGACAGGAGCAATCATCCGTAATATCGCCCATATCCAAAGCACAAACACATATATGGTGCTTGATACCAAGGGCATATCAAGAATATAAAGCAACATCAAAAGACAACGAGGCAAAGAAGAGGTAGACAGATGGCGTGCGAAAATTTAGCAGAACACTATACCACGCATGGCATGAAAGCAAGGCCGTCAAGTCGCGTCACGTCACGTCGCGTCGTTTATCTCGATGCTGAAAATTGAATTGGGAGTCGGGTAGGAATACAGAAAGCAAAAAGGATACCCCAAATTTCAAAATATGTCCCGTCCCGGCGCGATGGATGTCGTACGATGTGAAAAAAAGGAAAGAAACACCCCCCAGAAAATTCTTTCGGCTCGCTGACGTGGATTGACTGTTCTAAGAGTTGGATGGATGGATGTGTTGTAATGTTTGTTTGTTATCAAGACGCCTAAATCGTTAAAATGTATCGTCGAAAATTGTTCTGTGTTTTGTGTCTGTCTTGTGTCTTGTTGTGTCTTTTGTCGGTATGCGGAAAATCGAAAAATAAAATAAAGTATGAAGAAGTTACAAAAAGGTGATGATGCCAAAAGAAAAAAGAGAAATCGTTTACAGATCTGATGAAGAGTTCTGAAAAAATGGCGTCAGTTTGTGGGAGAAGAAATAAGAAAACAAAGAGACGAGATGGTTTCTTTTTCCTTCTCCCCCTCCCCGAAAATGCTTCTTTGGGCCGTTAAAAAAGAAAAAAAATTCTCATGACTCGTGTCGTCGTGAATCTGGTATACATTTGCGAACGAACAAAAAAGGGGGAAAAAAGAAGACAATATAGAAGGGTACGAAGATGCAGGCAGGAGCCGGCGTGGACTCGCGCTGGGTAGGTAAGATTCAAGAGAAAAATGGGTATCCTTGTACTGGAAAAGCATTGATCCCGTTCGTAGCCTGTTGTGGAATGGGGCTGTAGATGTTGGGTGCGTTGTCTTCATGGCTATTGCCGTTGCCGTTGCCATTGGCAGGGGAAGTATTGCCAACGCTCCCATTGCCCGCGGACGAGGCGGCGGACAATGAGTTATTGTTTACCGCCGCAGTGTTATTTATACTATCAGCGACGTTGTTAAACTGTTGTTGTGGATATTGGGTAATGATGGAATTTGGAAAAGGATGAATCTGGTGGTACACGTTCGTCATATCATTAGGCGTAATTTGACCGCTGGAACTCCCGCTCACGCGGCCTTGGTTCTCCACACTCAAAATCTTTCCAGCAATGCGGCGGCCATGAGGTGTCTGGCGGATTGCTGGGAGGATCGGCCGGATAGCTTCGACCAATTTGGTGCGGTATTCGGGATCGGCAAAATCCATGGCAGTTTGAACGACATAGTTTGCAAAAGAGTCACGGAGCATTTTCTCGAGTTCGCTGGGAACTAACATCTCCTCCACCAACGCAGAGCGCGATTGTTGGTCAGCTGTTCTAATGCATTTCTCAATCACATTGGAGCTAAATTTCTGCTTGGATAAGGCAGGGATGTTCCCGCGGAAGCTGCGACAGATGGGCTCAATGAAATGAGGCTCGTTGAGATCCACTATGAGATAAGGAGTCAGAAAATTGGCGGCGTATTGCTAAGGGAGGTAGTGGAATTCCTCACAGATATACTGAACCACGTAATTCCCGAACGGATCCTGAACTAGGGTGAATGCGTTATTGGTGATCTGTTCGATCAAACGAGCTCGCTGGTCACCAGAAGCGTGGTCAATGCAGCGTTGCAACACGCAGCAGCCATGACGATGGGTTCCAACTGGCACACAACTCGTCCCAACGGCATCATAGATAAACTAAGCAAAACGAATGTCAGTAGGCCAAAAAAAATAGAAACCCAAGTTTGACAAAGATTAGCAATACCTGAGCATCAGTTGCAGAGAGACGATTCAAGCACTTCTGAATAACATGATTTCCATTCAAATCCTGGACGAGTTCGACCACTCGATCACGTAACGCGTTGATCACTGTTTGAGTCTATAGCACTGTCAGTATTCGTGCAATAACGGCTGCAACTCGACGGCTTAAATGGTACCTGTTCTTGGGTGGAGATGAACTCGATCATTTTCTGCAAAGCCCGAGTCCCATGCTGGTTCAGTGCAATTTTAACAAGTTGAGGGGCAGCGTTGTTGATGAGAGCGGTACGCTGTTCATCATTAGAGTATTCGAGCAGCTTTTGGCAGAGGTAGTTCCCGAATGGATCTGGAGGAAGAAAAGAGGACAGTTTAGAAGCGATATCGCTGTATGATGTGGCAATGGTAAGAACTAACCGGTCATGAGTTCCACAACATGGATATGAGTCTCCAAGAATATCATCTGCACATGTGCTGGGTTTTGCTCCTCCAGCTTCTTCTGCAGGTAGCGACATCCATACTGATCCTTGCACATGCCATATAACTCACCCTGGTAAGTTTCCAACGGAGCGTTTCCAAACCGTGAAAAACCAGATTCGCCATCTCCACTGCGACGACCCTGGTTTCTTGCAGGGCTTTCAGGGAAACGAGTGTAAGGTGTATAAGGAGTAGTATTGATATAGGAACCATAGGGCGGGTTTGGCTGGAATGCTTGAGTTTGGCCGTTGGTCTGGATTGGGCTCGTAATGAATGGCTGCATGCCATATCCATAAACAGGATTTGGAAAAGAGCCCATGGTGCCATTTGGCATCCCATTGGTTGGGGATGACAATTGAGGTCCAAATGGGGTGGCATTTGCCTGCAAGACTGACTGAAGGGGTTGGAGATTAAAAGGCTCATCACGCTCAGGGGACAGTGGGGATGCTGGAGTGTCATTTCCATGAGTGTGAGGAGTAGCTGGCATCCGGCCAACACTGGTACTATGAGAATGGAAATGGTCTGTGTGCGACTTTGGTGGAGTTACTGCAGTATAGCCGTTATTCTTAGTGGGGATATCGTTGGTAGAATATGACATCTGGAGAGAAGCTGGCCGGGACTGAGATCCATTGGTGGTGGTGGAATAGAGGCTCTGGTTGTTATAAGTTGAAAATCCGGGCTCAAGCGAATGTCTATGGCGAGCATTCGATTCACTCGCAGGTGAGAATGGGGCTGGGATTTTTTCTTCTTGTGAGCGGCTGCCCACGACGTGCTGAGGCATGTTCAATGAATTATTAGGCAGATTCAGATTCAATGAATTGTGAGGCAGCGAGGCGTGATGGCGGTGACCGTAGGTCTCTGGGCCTGGGGTACGCGAGTTGGCCAAATCCAAGGCAGCAGAGTTGGCTGATAACTGGATCAGAAAATAAGGTTAGTGATATTAGTTTGAAAGTACTGAACCTAAGCACAATACTGATATACACACCAAGCCAGAATTATCGTCACGGCGAATCAATGTCGGAAATTTATCATCAGGATCTGTCAACTTGAGATAACTCTTCACATCTGGGGTTGGGATCCGATCATCATCCTTTGTGCCCCTATCTTCATCATCATCCCCAAAAGCAAACTTTGCAGGATGGAATGGGTTGAGACCAATGGATCTGGTAAAGCCGTTCGCTGTGGTTGTGGCTGTGGCTGTAGTGGAATTGGTTTGGGAACCAAAACTGGAGGTGGGCAGGGAGTATCTGTGGATACTAATAAATTAATGTAGTCAGCACTTAGTGAGTGTCCAAAGCTTTGTAGAGATGAATTTGAGGTGATGAGAAAATGACTAGACCAAGGAAGGCCCAGCAGGCCATACGAAAGGAATAATCAGAACAATGGAGCTCTCCCAGGAGCTGCAGAAATCTAATTGATAACAGTAAAATAGAGCAATACATACGAGGCAGAGGCACCCTGACGATAAGACGGAAAGGGTTCTGGAATATATTCCTCCTCAGAGTTCCGGCGAGAGCCCAACATAGACTGCGGTGCAGATGCCTGGCTTGGAGTAGTAGCTATAGTTGACTTGGGCTGGCCAGTGTGAGATACGACCTGCGACGGGCTGAACAGATTGAACACACCGGGAGCGGTTGCACTCGAGGTTGAAAAACGAGTTGGACGAGAGAAGACGGTAGGGAAACCGTTCTCTCTATATTCTGGGGGGGTTGTAGGTTCACTGACGGCGCCGACCAAGTTGGAGTTAGCATTAGCGAGATCTCTGGCCATTTGGTCCAGTTCCTGGCGCTCTTTCTCCTGCTGGAGATCTAAGAGCTTCATGTCGGCCTCGAAGCGTTTTCTCTGCTCTCTCATGTATTCGATATGTGCTTTCTTCTTCTCGAACTGTAAATATTGTCAGGTAAGGAGTGCTAGATGTAAATAATCGAAAGGCTACTTGAGAGAATGGACAAGTAAAGAACGAAAGGATAGACGAAACAAGGGAAGCATGAAGCTGGAGGATGGTGAGGGCGAGGTTGAAGTGTTGTAGGATGCAAAAGGGGGGGGGGGGATGAAGTGTGAGAGACAGAAGGTTGTAAGTGTAGAATAAAGTAAGAGAAAAGAGAGGCAAGGAGAGAAAGAAAAGGCAGCTCTCACCAACTGCGACTTGTGAATCTGCGTTGCCTATGACGAGAAGCAAAATCCATGTCAGTCAGTCATTCTTTACATAGCTCAACAAAAAAATCTCAGACACTCGAAACTGAGCCAAGTTTTAAAACCATGCAGTCTCGCAGTATGTCCAGTATAGCTGCAGTGCAAGCTCTATTCACTTTTAAATATATTCCCCCCTTCGCCCCCAACGTGATGCGACAAGCTCAACCTCAACAGCCAGCCATTGGACTCGTCCTCCCCCACCCCCCAAGCAAAACTTTCCCCCAACCAAACAACGGATGTAGAGCAACAACGACAACACAGCATCTCAAATCAAATCAAATCAAATCAACTCAACTCAACTCAACTCACCGAAGAGAGGAAGTCCAGAGACTCCGGCATAGGCAAGGGCTGGGTATTGTTGAAGGCGGGCCATGAAGGAAGCTTGCTGGCGTCAGTGGTGAAGCGACGTTGGAGGTTTGCGCGGACATCAGAGGGTGGCTGGAAGGGGGAGATATAGCTGCTGGTCTGACCCCTGGTGGGCGAGGGATAGCTGGAGAAGGGCGATTCGGAGGGCGGGGAGCGAGGGGAGGAAAAGCGGAGCTCTTCAAGACGCTCGCTCAGACCGTTCTTGAAAGCCATTTCGTATAATATGTGCGTGTATATGTGTGTGTCTATATATGTGTGTATGTGTATGTGTACGAATGGCACAGGCTAGAGAGACGCAGGAAGAATGGACATGTCAGAGCGAAAGGCGGGGTTTTGGAAGAGAGAAGAGAAGAGAGAACGCCAAAGTACATATGGAGAAAATAGGAGGGAAGGAATTGGAAGCTGTCTGGGGGAGGCAGAAGACAGCAATTGAGTAGAGGGGGGGGGAGGGGGAAAAAGGGAGCGAAGAAGAAGAGAGAGAGGAAAAGAGGAGGAAGAAGG
This sequence comes from Emergomyces orientalis, assembly GCA_002110485.1. NCBI lineage: Eukaryota > Fungi > Ascomycota > Eurotiomycetes > Onygenales > Ajellomycetaceae > Emergomyces > Emergomyces orientalis. The sequence continues at coordinate 350,366 of MOWL01000027.1, read as the reverse complement.
GGGAAGGGGGAGCGGAGGGATTGAGGTTGAGAAGTTGACAAAGCTGAGAAAGATGCAGAAGATGACAAGAGGAGAGGAGAAGGCCGAGGTGGAGCATGACTAAACAAGGGCAGCCCCAGGGGCCAGGGCAGCAGCCAGTTGGCGGTGTGTTTGTAACTAACGAACGAGACACCGGACTAGACCACAACCAAAAAACAACTAACAGACTAATAAAGGGAAATGGAAATGGCAAAGAGGAAAAAGGGTAGTTAAGTTACTCTCCCCAGTCACATCCACACACATGGTCATGTCATGGGCGGAATTAGGAGGTAAGAAAACCCAGCTGCTTGAAGAGAAATAGTACTCACGCTGTGTTAGGAGTCTGCTGTCAAGTTCGAGTTCAACTTGAGTCGAGTCGAGTCTCACCAAGCTAGGGTCAGGTCATCAAAATTCAACCCTAACCAACTAATAATAGCCCCACAAGACTTAGAGGCAAGGCTGCAATTGCATGTTTCTTCAAGTCAACGTCAATAATATACATACAGACATACATACATTTATGCGCACACTTTTTGTTTTCTAATTTTTCTCTTTTTTGATCTTGGTCTTGGTTTTGGTCTTGGTCTTGGTCTTGGTCTTGGTCTTGTCTCGTGGAATAATCTCCTATGTACGTCGCCGCATTCTCTCTCCCGTTTTTGCTTTGCTCTGCTTTGTCTTGCCTTTGCCTTGCCTTGCTTCTGCGAATTTGTCCGTTTCTGCCTTTTCGTTTTCCTTCCTTGCTATTCTCGGCCTTTTTTTGTTTTGTTTGGTTTTCTCTCTCTTTTTTCTTTTTGGTTCGCCGCTCTATACACTATGTGAATGAATGGGTTTTATTTATTCTTGGTACAACTATATCGATAGGTGAGATCGGTTCAGGATCGATCGTCGTTCTGCGCAATCCAGGGCGCACACAGGTGGGGCTTTTCTTCTTCTTTTTCTTTTTTCCTTCTTCACTTTCTTCTCCGAAATGGGAGACGGCGAAGAAAAAAGAGCAACGGGATTGATCTGTAGAATAGAGATTTGTTTTTCGAATTTCGAGAGCCAGGGTACTCGAGGGAAAAAAGGACGGTCAAAAAATAACAAGAAGAAGACGAAGCGAAAGAAAAGAACTGGGAAGAGGAAACGAGAGAATTGTTGTACAGATTTGAAAAGTGGAGGAGAGGAGAGGGTTTTTGATTGCCAATTCGCCTTCTTTCTTTCCCACTCAATGCTGCTCACTCAGCTAGCTATATTTAACTAATTCCAACGAAAAAGGTGTCTGGGGAATTGGGAACCAACCAATTGACGGGAGAGAGAAAGAGAGGGTGGGAGAGAGAGAGAGAGAGAGAGAGAAAAGGAAAACCGGGAAGAAGACGAGGGAAATATCAAGATGAAACAGAGAAAGGCAAAAAAAGAAACTACAAACGGAGGGAAAATAGAGATGCGTCTAAGATAGCGGATGCTAAATCCGCTTTACAAGTACTCCCTCTGTACTACAGGAAAAAGAGAGCGGAAGGGCTTTGGATTGGCCCGCCGTGGTTTGAACAGCAATAATCATCAACCACGATTGCTTTATATCTGCAGGTTCAACAGTGCACCGAAATGGCGGGGTTATGTTATGTACTGTACAACCCGGAGGCTGGAGCATTTACAATACATTTAGTACAGCTCTCATTGTCAGATTGAAAGGGGCCGTGAGCAGTAACTCTAAACCTTGCCCTGCGCTGCAGGGAAAAACCTCCACTGAAATGGACTAATCCGTGGCCACTTTCGACGAAAACTATCTATGAGGTATGTGCTCTGTGGGCTTTTTTCCTTTTTCTTTTCCCCTTTCCCCTTTCCCTTGTATGTACATACTGCGTACTGTACTGAACATTTTTTTTTTGTTTGTTTTCGTCTACCATGCGTGCTCTTCCCTGAGATGCGGGCATTGCCGTCCTGGCTTTTCTTTGCGTTATGTGTTTGTTTGGGCTTGAGCTTGAGCCCGGGCTTGGTTGGGTTTGGGCGTTGGCGGGGGACCAAAGTGATGTTTCGCTGTTCTGTTGGGCAGCAAAAAAGTACCCGTTACCTGCATCCACTGAGGGGTCACCGCTTGTTTCCCCTCCATTCAAAGCTCCCTGCCCACACACCCCCTGCGAGCTGTACCATTGACCCTTATCTGCTTGCCCCCAATGCTGCCCCTTCTCTTATTTCTCTCTTAAAGACGCTCCGAATTGAATTGAACGTGTCGCCAGTCTCGTCCGAAAACTTACCTGCACTTTCTAACTATGAGCAAATATACAATTCCCATTATTTCTTCACGTCTATACTATACTATATATATATATATATATATATCCTTGTATGTCCTTTTATGTGCATGTCTGTACATGTGCACTATAACCTATAAATGCAGCACTGGACCGCATACAGGATACATGAATACAGCCCTGCCCGACGTGGAAGCTGCTGAGTAGCTCCATCTCAAATTCCCCCTGTTCCCCATCCGCCAATCCCCCCAATCACCAATGCGCAATGGCGCAAATGGCACAATCCAGTTCCTGGCCATTTCCTCCCGCCCCCCTTCCACTCTCTCTCTAACGCCAATCAGCTATATTATTTATCATTGTTTTACGATCTTTTTTGAAAGCTGCAAGTCACTCCCTGAGTAGCGGGACAAGGGTGGGTTTTGCCAGTGAGAGAAATGGGGCATCTTCTATCTTCGGTCTTCTGCATCTCCCCCTCGTGCTTCTTTTAAAGTGCTTTGTCTTTTGTATTCTTTATTTATTTAATTTTTATAAAAAAAGGAAGTTCACTCCCTTTTCTTTGAGTCCTGCAGGCTCGCTCGAAGACTGGCACATTAGGCCCGGGTTCAAACAGCTCAGAAGCGATGGCCAATTATGGGTGTGTTTTCTGTTGAGTGGTTGATGCGGATTGGGATTTGAGCCTGATGGGACCTGCAGGCCAATCGGCTTGGGGTTGGGTTCGGGAGAATATAGGCTAAACAGGGGGACTGTCAGTAGGCTAGGCTTCGGCTTAGCTGCCTGTGCGCTGCCTGCTGGGAAAATTGCTGCCGCTGGATAAGTGAGGATAAAAAAGGGTAAGCCTAGAATTATTAATTTGTTCCTAACTGGCTGGTTTTTGAAAGATGGGGAAAAAAAAGGTTGAATTGGAACATCCCTCCCCATGTTGTATGCAAAGCAGTGGCGATGAAAATGATCTTGTGATTTTTTCGTTTCTCTTTCTTGTTCTTATTGATTACTAGTTATATGTACTGGATTCAACGAGCTATCTAACTACCGAAGCAGCAACTTTTCATGGTTTCTCCCAGCTTGCTGTTGGTGGGAGATGATTGACTAGTTACTGTGACTCCACATCTGGCATAAACCGACATCCTGCACACATGATACATTTCCTCGCCCATTCCAATTCCCCATATTTATCTGACTATCATTTGTTAGTTTCTTCATCATCACGCAATAATGAACAATAAATCCAGGCCAGCCAGTGCTTTCTTACCCAGGGCAGTTCGTTCTCTGGCAACTACCTAGTAGGTACTTAAACCGTACTCTGCACTTAAAAAGCCCGTAACTACAAGATAACTTAACGTATGTGAGTGGCTGAAAATTCATCGAGAAAGGCATCTCAACAGAAAAAAACATAGCTTGGCCTAGTTAACTTATCTCTCAACTTTTTTTTTTCTTTTTGGGCCTCTGTCTGTTATTTTCCCTCGTCCCCTTCGCTCAAGTGGGTTTCCCCTCGTGTGTCCTCAAAAATCAGCCCAATGGCATTGTTCACCTATCCGCCGCCACGACACAACTGCAGATACATGGACAGCAACCCCGTACATGTTTTAACAGTTACATCTATGGTTCAGTTGAATTGGCGAGTTTTTGTCACTGGCCCGACCTTTTTCTTTTCTTTCGTTTCGTTTCATTTCCCCGCGCTTACGGGGCCCATCACAGACACTTAATTGGGTTTAACTTCTTCCCCTCCCCCCACGCGACCAGCCACTCACCATTTCCCCCGCAGATAACTAAAATTTTGGGAAACTTTGAGGGACTTGGCTAAGATGCGGGCATGCGATGCGCCATGTGCTGTACAGTGGGATAACTACCGGATAAACCGTACTAATCATTCAAGGGGCCAAAATAATTCGGTCATTGATCTAACAGCTGGTAGCAAATAAAGGGCACAGCAAAAATGACTGCCTACCCAGTTTCTCAAGAACACGTCCTCAAACATGAGCTTGCCACGAAGTTGGTTCCAGGCTGTTTTCGTGCGATACCTCCGAGCTATATGCAGGCTCGCTCGGAAAGTGGGCTCATCTCTTGGCCTTTGGGTCTCCGCATCATGCAGGCTGGATTCACATATGCAGCGGAACGGACGAGGGAAGCGCAGTGGCATCACCGAGCTAGCCTGTAAGTAGTTTAATCGGACCATCTGACGGGATTTCTGTCGAGTTGATGCCATCCATTGACCACAACAGTGCTCTATTTCTGGAATTATTATTATTATTTATTTTCTTTTTGGTATCGAACAACAGCTATTTTACTGCAGCATTACGGAGTAGGTTACTAACTATGTTTAGGATTTCCCAAATAATCCCCTCCCATAATTCTCTCTCTCGTTTCATTGAGTATAATTTACTTACTTGAATCAATCGGCCAAACCCGTGGTGTAACGGGGAATTTGCAGTATAAGCGATAGGGAAATAAAATTTAACAAAATTGATTGGCTCGGAAACGAAGAATGGGTGTTTCTGTCCGGGTTTCGAGTTAGGAGTCACTGGAAGACCCTAAAGTGAGGTTAATCGCAGTTATGTACTGCACAAAGCGTAACTACCTCATTTTTTTTAATTCAATGTAACGGTAACAACCATGGCAAAATAACCGCCTACCGATACATAAAATGTCATTATTCATCCCCGACAAAGAGAAAAATTTCCCATTTTTTGGTAATCATACACTGTGGAACGACATCCTTCTGAGCTGTTTCTCTGCGTGTCTAGCACGTTTCAATATTCAATTGGGGGGTTTTATCCGCCGCCAATCGCCCATGCAGGGCGTCCAAACCAGCGGTGTAGCCGCAGTAGCTTGCATTCAAGGACATTCGATGTGGGGATACGGGGGAGAAGAAAGGTTTAAAGAGCTCTATGGAGGTTAGCTGATATTGGATATCACTGAACAAATAATAAAGGTGGCGAGTTTCTTATTTTGGTTTGCGCTTCTTCCCCCTTTGTCTGCCCCTTTTTATACAGAATGAAAACGGTTAAGTTAACAGGGGAACCTTAACTTAGATGTGAATTGAGTTTGAATGATAAACTTTAATGGAGAAGTAATCGGTGTTGCTGTTATTCTTTACTCTGGAAGGGCAGCAATTATTTCTTTTACATGTTTATATTGCCTGGATATCTATGGTGAATGTTGAGATATCACATGATGATGTGGTTCTCCTTGCCATGTGTCCTTCATCATTTTCTCATCATTATGGCCACTCTATTGAATAGCAGGGCAATACTTGTTTTCTGTTCAATATCAGTTGCTGCTATTATGACTCTCCTACCCACAAGTTCTAGAGGCATGTGCTGGTCAACTAACTACAGTTCGCCCCAGCATTTCAGACATAGCCAACATACTAGCTAACTACTACCCCTATAGAGGGTGAGAGAACAACACACAGAAATGTGACGACGTGCCATATGAGCACATTATGCCAGTTGCAAGAAACTTCTCAAATATCAGGGTGATGTGGTTATATTTAAATAAGCTAGATGAGATGAACTCATGCATGGCGGACTTTATAACCTCATTTCTTATCTTTTCGATAAAAAGGAAACCCTCTCTTTGAGTTTTTGATATCGGGAACTTGTTAAAATATTCCCCTGTTGACCTTTAAAACATACATACCTCAAATAAATATATGGGTTAGTACATTCCCCTACCACCGCCCCACGCACCAAACCAAAGCTGACCTGACTGATCAACTGCAACTAACATCGTATCCATGATATAGATCAAACAAGAGGCCCTCCGGCGGAAGACACTATAGAGCTAATGGGCAACCATCATCACGATCATCTTCAGGATCACTACGACAACAATTATAACCATGTACAAAGGAAAGGCAGCCCCATCGAACATTGGGTAGACACTTCATCCTGGCCTTTTACGCCCTCTCTAGATAGTGGCATCCTAATCCCACCATTCCCCAACGAATCCGCCAGCATCGTCCCCCACTGCTTCTCATCCATCCAGAGCCTTTCAGGCGTCTCGGTTGCGTCATCAGAGAGTCTGTGCTACCAGACTCCCCTGGATTATCGCGGAATTTGCATATACCGCAATGAGCCGCCAGTGTCTTTGATGCAGAAGGCTAGGCAGGTCATTACGGTAGAAAACGAACTCTCTACTGCCTCCACTCTGTTGCGTAATGAGGCCGCTCTGCAGGAACTTAGCAAATTCCCCCGCCGTCTCTGGAACGCAACAGAAGAGGAAATATTTGAAGAGCTGGGGAATCGCCTGACTCCCGGTGGTAACCTTGACCATTTTCATGATGAGGATTATGGTGACGATGACCACCCTCTCCACCCCACATTAGCCTATTCAATCAAACAGCCATGGACCCAGTCCGTGTCAGTTCCCCTACTGCCTTATTTCCACACGGCACCCTTCCTCCCGGACCCGACCCCGGATAAAGCCTATGGTTTCTCGCATGACGCTTTCACGCACGCCCAACATGCCATAATCCCCACACTTATAGAATCTGCAGCTGCGGCTGCGGCCGCAACTGCATCTGCATCTATGTCCGGTAACGAGGCCGAAACGGAAACCACCCCCAGTCCCAATCCCGCAAGAAATCACGCGAGCCCAGATGCCCACCTCCTCTTCCCCTTCTTCGCTGTCGAATCCACCTCCGTGGCTACTGGCGGTACCCATCACACAGCAACAGACGAAGCCAGCAGCGCCGCTGCCATATCCCTGAACAATGTGCTGGAGCTGCATCACCGAACCGTCGGTACCCACCAATTCGACCACACGCAGCCCTGGTTCTTCTCGCTAACCATGGACCAACAGATTGCGCGGCTGAACGTGCACTGGATTACTATTAGTGGCAGGCCACGGGCGGCGAAGGCACAATCCCAATCATCACAGAGGCAGTGTCATACAGCCACATGTACATCAACCAGCGCACGCCTATTCAACACGGAGTTACTCTCCATCTACATCCTCAGCGACACTAAAGCCCTGCGCGATCTTCAGAGGGCGATATGCAATATTTTGCGCTATGGTACGGATATTCTGCTTCCTAAAGTGCGTCTGCTGCTTGACCTGGGCCAGCACCTGCCGCATGAGAGATGCAGTGTGTCATCGTCGAATCAGACGGAGACGGGCACGGGTACAGAGCATGGGCTAGGTCGGGATGGTGAGGGCGAGGGTGAGGTGGGTTCTCGTCGTCCTAGCGTAATCGGTGGGCTTACTAGTGAAGACGAATCCCTTGAGCAGGAGGACCAAAAGCAGCTGCAGGAGCGCGGACAGGACCAGGACCAGCAAGAGACATGGGAGGAAGATGTGCCAGATGTCTTTCTATGACAATCATGATGTTAATGATGATGACGATGACGACGATGCTGGCGGTCATGGCGGAAAGTAAGTGGATCTGCGCGAGGTTTGGGCGACAATATCAATAGCATTTTCATTTATTTTTCACACTTGGCGCGCATATATTTGAGGAGGTTAGGTCGATACGCGTTAGTTTGGCTTCGGACGGTTGAGATCACGATATATACTCTGAGTGGGCTAGATCAGACATGGGTAGGATTTCCACCTTATTGGTGAGAGACGATGGTTGTTTTCGTTATGGATCCCCAGTTTTGCTGCGGGTATCCCCGCCCATCCAATGGAGAATGGGACGGGGATGGATGGATATGAACGCATGGAATCTTGTGTTTTTTCTTTGTGATGGCTTTTTGTTTCAATTGGGACTGTTTGCAGTTTTATATGTTACTCTGCTGCGTTGGTTCGGTAGATAGACTTGTCTGTTACTCATTTCATTCCCTTTCCCTTCTACTCGCTTTAATTCATCTTTGCTTTACTTTGACAATAAACTCTCCCTATCTGGAATATATCCCAGGAAAACTTATTTCCACCCCAATGCCCTGTCTAAGTAGCGTTATATTCACCGAATAGAAACGGACCTTATTGCCCAACCAGGACCCGCATGTATTTTGCACCCGACAGACGACAATATTCACATACCTACTTTACATTACATCTACACCTACAGAGAATTCTAGCCGGGTCTTTCTATGACATCATCCATCAGCCGCGGCAGCAGAATCGTCACGCTGTCAAATGTCAAATCAAACCCCTGCAACTGCATTTGGCAAAAAATTAAAATAAAATAAAAAAATGGGAAAGACAGGATCTTAACTATTGACTTGGTCCTTTGCGCAAACCACGAGGGAAAAAGAACATATAAAAAAATGGCTCAGGATTCTTCCCCACCAATTCTCCTTTTAGGAACTGATTGCTGAGCAGTGATACGCGTATATAGGACTTCCAAAAAAGTCTCTGCAATTACATTAAAGAAAAAATAATGCGTAGATCGGTATCAACAGCGGCGGCGATGGTGGGTTCTGGATTCTGTCTGCACTTACTGCTAGTATGCATGTATGTAGAGTGTGTACAACACATATGGTTAGAGTAGGAGATTAGATTAAGAAGAATTACTAGTGTTAAAAAAGGTAAAACGCCAGTTCCGGATGCCAGATAATTAGGGTATATTGACTATAATAGTGGGGGTTTATGGCGGGGGTATCTCCTTTTGTTTCTCCCCTTTTTTTTTTTCTTTCTTTTTTTTTTTTTGGCTTGCAGAATCCACTTCCTCACCTTTACCCCTCCCTCCCTCATCTAACCGCTCGGACAAATGGCATGTAAGCAAAAGATGATGAAAAAGAAAACATGTTCATCTTCCTTCGCGGGGTTAGGTATGTTAGGCATGAATGTATGCAGAAATCGGCGGCAGAAGAGTATAAGTCCAGTTGAAGAGAATAGAAAAGAAACAAAAGCAGGGCCCAATGCTACAAGCCAATTGATGTGTGAAACTGATGAATGATAAACTGTTTGTCGGGCATCAAAACGGTCCTTTTCTTGAGAGGGGCAGGTTCTACCTAGATACCTAGAAACCTAGGTGGCCAAAGGAGGCGGGGGTGGAGATTCATCGGATTGGAGCGAAAAAGGGGGCGGGGAGAGGATGAGAGGTGGGGCTATTTCGTTGTAAGTGCATGAGATGAAACTGGGAGAGGCCGGAGGGGGATAGGGGTGATGAGCGCGTTTGCAAGCTACCTAGGTACCCATATAGTGACTTGAGGGTTGTGCTCTGTGTTTCCTGTCCATTTCCTAGCTGTTTCTGTGTGATTCGTAGTTGTGAATATGGAGGATGGTAGATATCTGAAATCTGAGATCTGATAAGAAGCCCTCAGGAATGATGACGAGGCTTAGTCATTTGGATCATGCAACACGTGATCATCTTCCGTAAATGTATTAGCGTGTGGAAAACTTGGACCACTGATTAATGGATTACATAAGCATTTCGGAACTTCGGCGCCAATTCTCCGGGACGAGAGTTAGTCATCCATCTCGGGGGAAAAAATAATGTGGAGGGAGAGCAAAAGATGAGGAAACGAGATATAGCTGTACCAACCATGTCTTCTTACGATTTATGATCTTATTTCTTGGCTGTGTTCTCCTATGAACATACCCCATTCCCTCTCTCAGCTCGTCTAATTCCCCAAGGGCACGTGAAAGAGGGTAATGCCTCCGCGAAGAAAAGCAGCTCCAGCGGACCCCTCCAAGGTACGTTATCGCCATTTTAGATATATATATACAACTCCGCTATAGCTCATTTTCATACCAACAAGTAGTATAAGACTGACAAATTTCATGCATATAGGAACCGGGCTCGCTACCTCTCCCAGTTATGCCCGGAAGCCCCATCAAGCGGAAACATGCGGCGCAAACAGCCCCAGTCATCAAAGCACCTTCTGCTCCGGGCGCCGCCCCCGCCCCGCCCCATGCGCAGTCGGCGGAGTCGCATAAGCATGACCATTCGCATCATAAAAAGGGGAAGAGAGGAGGTGATGTATGTTATCTTTATATATATATTTCTTTTTATTTCCTCGTTGGTGGTGAAAGCCTCTACAGATTATGCGAAAGTAACGGCAGATTTGCTAACGCTGAAAAATGTAGGACTTTGACGCCCTCCTCAAACCATTCTACTACAGCAAATCCCTCACAGATCCGATAAACACTGCACAGGATAAATGGAATCTGCTACCTGCGTTTCTTAAAGTCAAGGGCTTAGTCAAGCAGCATATCGATTCATATAATTACTTCGTGGAGGTTCAATTGAAGAAGATCGTGCAGGCAAGCGCGGAGATTCGTAGCGATGTCGATCCGAACTTTTATATCAGGTACTTATACATTCTATTTTATTTCTATTTTAATTGGAATATGTGTGTTTTTGAAACGTCTGCTAAAGTTAACTACTTCACTCGCTCTCTTTTTAGATTCCACGATATCTACCTAGGCAGTCCTCGACGGGCAGACGAAGAACAAGACTCCAAATTCGACGTGGCATCCACAATTACACCGAACGAATGCCGGCTGCGCGATATGACCTACGCAGCCCCGATCCTGGTCGATTTCGAATATGTTCGTGGCAGACAACGGGTCAAGCGGAATGGGACCGCGATTGGCCGGATGCCGGTGATGCTGCGGAGCTCCAAGTGTGTCTTGTCGAATAAATCAGAGGCGGAGATGCAGCTGTTGAAGGAGTGCCCGCTTGATCCCGGTGGATATTTCATTGTTAATGGAACGGAGAAGGTCATTTTGGTACAAGAACAGCTTAGCAAGAATCGGGTTATTGTGGAGACCGATTTGAAGAAGGAGATTGTACAGGCTTCGGTTACAAGGTGTGTTCTGTGCTTTTTTATTTTCGGCTTTGGGACAGTTGCGTTAACGGTCAGGTGTGCAGTTCCTCAAACGAACGTAAGTCGAAGAGTTACATTATCCTGAAAAAGGAGCGGATATACATGAGACACAACGTTCTTAACGAAGATGTACCTATCGTCATCCTTCTGAAGGCGATGGGTATCCAATCCGACAAAGAAATGTTACTTCTTGTCGCCGGCATCGACAGCACATATCAAGAAGACTTTGCCATTAATTTCGAGGAGACTGTGAAACTCGGTATATATACCCAGCACCAGGCGCTGGAATATATCGGCAGCAGAATCAAGATCAACCGCAAACCGAATAGCTTTGGCGTTACCCGACGAAACCATGTCCAAGAAGCCATCGAGGCGATTTCCTCAGTTATAATCTCCCATGTTGTCGTGGAAAACTTAAACTTCCGCCCCAAGGCGCTGTATGTCGCACATATGGCGCGGCGGGTGTTGATGGCGAAGCATGATCCCAGTCTAGTTGATGATCGGGACTATGTGGGGAATAAACGGCTGGAACTGGCTGGTCAGCTTCTGGCATTGTTATTTGAGGATCTGTTCAAGAAGTTTCAGTTTGATATTAAAATGAATATCGATAAAGTGCTGAAAAAACCTGTGCGGACGGAACAGTTTGATGCATACGGTGTCGTCGCTATACACGGAAATCACATCACCCAGGGTATGAACCGCGCCATCTCGACTGGTAACTGGAGTCTGAAACGTTTCCGTATGGAGCGAGCTGGTGTTACGCATGTATTGAGTCGACTAAGTTATATCGCCGCGCTAGGCATGATGACCCGTATTTCGAGTCAGTTTGAGAAGACTCGGAAAGTCTCGGGACCTCGAGCTCTGCAGCCGTCTCAGTTTGGCATGCTTTGTCCATCTGACACACCGGAAGGAGAAGCTTGTGGTCTTGTAAAGAACTTGGCGCTCATGACGCATATCACTACCAACGACGAGGAGGAGCCTGTGAGGAAACTGATTTTCGCCCTTGGCGCGGAGGATGTACAGACTGTTGGTGGCCGCGAGTTGCACGGCCAAGGTGCTTATATTATTTTTCTAAACGGATCCCCCATAGCCTTAACACGACGGCCAAAGTTTTTCCTTAATTCGTTCCGACGGCTGCGGCGGACGGGGCGGGTTTCGGAATTCATCAGCGTCTTCATCAATCACCATCATAGCGCCGTGCACATAGCAACGGACGATGGGCGTATATGTCGTCCGCTAATCATTGTTGAAGATGGGAAATCCAAGGTAACCGCCCGCCACCTCCAGGCCCTCAGGAGGGGGGCAATGGAATTCGACGACTTCTTGGCTCACGGTCTGGTGGAGTATCTGGATTGTAATGAGGAAAACGATTCGTATATTTCCATTTACGAAGCGGATATCACTGATAGCACGACGCATTTGGAAATCGAACCATTTACCATCCTTGGCGCTGTGGCTGGTCTCATCCCTTACCCACATCATAACCAATCTCCCAGAAATACATACCAGTGCGCTATGGGTAAACAAGCCATCGGCGCCATTGCCAACAACCAATTCCTACGTATCGATTCCCTCCTCTACACCATGGTCTACCCTCAAAAACCAATGGTGAAAACGCGAACAATCGAGCTGGTCAAATACGACAAGCTCCCCGCCGGCCAAAGCGCCACAGTTGCCGTCATGAGTTATTCCGGCTACGATATTGAGGATGCTCTCGTCCTAAACAAAGCCTCAGTAGACCGCGGCTTTGGTCGCTGCCAGGTCTTCCGTAAATACTCAACAAACCTCAAATCCTACTCCAACGGCACAAAGGACAAACTTAAGGGTCCCGACCGCGAAAACGGCCTCCCAATCCGCAAACACGCCCTCCTCGACAACGACGGCCTCGCCGCCGTAGGCGAGAAAGTAAACCATGGCGAAGTCTACATCAACAAAGTCACACCAGAAAACGCCCTGTCGTCCGGCATCACCGGCTCAGACGCCGGCAGGCCTATCGCCTACATCCCTTCCCCACAAACCTACAAACTCCCCGACCCCAGCTACATCGACAAAGTCATGATCTCCGCCACCGAGGCCGAAAACCAACTCATCAAAGTACAAACACGCCAAACCCGCGTGCCTGAAGTCGGCGACAAATTCTCCTCCCGCCACGGCCAAAAGGGCGTCGTCGGCATCATCGCCGAACAGGCAGATATGCCCTTCAGTGACCTTGGAGTCGTCCCGGATATCATCATGAACCCGCATGGTTTTCCCTCGCGCATGACTGTGGGCAAAATGCTCGAGCTCATCGCGGGTAAAGCCGGTGTTCTCTCTGGCCAGTTCGGCTATGGGACCGCCTTCGGCGGCAGCCCTGTTGAGGAAATGTCCGCTATTCTTGTCGACCATGGCTTCTCGTATGGTGGCAAAGATTACCTCACCTCTGGCATCACGGGGGAACCACTCCCCGCTTACGTCTTTATGGGCCCCATATATTACCAGAAGTTGAAGCATATGGTCCAAGATAAGATGCATTCGCGGGCGCGAGGGCCGCGGGCGATATTGACGCGGCAGCCGACGGAGGGGAGGTCGCGCGATGGTGGCCTGCGGCTCGGCGAGATGGAGCGCGATTGTCTGATTGCGTATGGTACGAGCCAGTTGTTGTTGGAGCGGTTGATGATTTCGTCTGATCGGCATGAGGTGGATGTCTGTGAGAGTTGTGGGTTTATGGGGTACCTAGGGTGGTGTCAGAGGTGTAAGACGTCGCGCGGGGTTGTGAAGATGGTTATCCCTTATGCGGCTAAGTTGTTGGTTCAAGAGCTTTTTAGTATGAATGTCGTTGCGAGGTTGAAGCTGGCGGATGAGTTTCCGGAGGAGAGGGGGATGTAGATGTGTTTATGTGTTTTATGGTCTCATGTTTCATGGATACATTAACGTGACACTTTCAGGAAGTTACGTGTGATTTGTTTGAAATTTAGGGGCCAGTCATCTGATATAAATTTCGTCCCCGTTTTCCATATCCAATTTTCTCCATCCACATTCGTGTATGGGAGTGCTCAGGAACCCTCCAGACTGTAAAATAAACGTAGTCATTGCAATAATTATCTCAAATATCGAGCCAAATAAAAATAGAAATAAATAGCACATGGCGTGAGCATTAGCATTAGCATTAGCATTATCATATGATATTCTATCAATCACTCGTTATGCACGCATGTTGTTGAAAATTACTACCATAAAAACCACCCAAAGAGAGAAAACGGGAATATCTCAATGAAGTCCAGACCCATAAATCCCCGTGCTCCATATTTTTGTCCCATCTCTAAGTCGTGGAAAACGACACAAGATTCCTTCCCAGGTAGAAACGCGTAAATGCAAAGTCGGAAGGTAGATCATATCGCCTCCTCCTCCGATTGGTATCGAGAAAATTGGGAAAAAGAAGAAAAAAAAATTAATAATTGAACTCGCGCAGCCAATGTTATTTTTTATTCCCTGGCCGACAAATAAATAGAAGAAAAAAGTGGAGTTGTAATTCGAACAAAGGATAGCCCACCGAAGAATTTGATCCACCTCACTACTTTCAATGTAGATTCAAATCATGATCATGATTAAGATACTTCACATTCGCCACTCCTCAATCATACACCCCGCACTAACCAGTAAACTCGGCTTCCCGGTATTCCCCCCGCCATTCGCGGTAGGCACTTCCTCCAGATTCTCAAAGCGAAGACAGCTGATCTGGTCCGGGTACCGATAATGGGTTATGGGTGTGCCGGGGCGATTGGGATTGGGTTGGTAAAATTCGGCGGCGCCGTGCTGGCGTGCTTGTACTTGGATTTGGGTCGAGGTGGATGCCTGAGAAGAAGGGGAGAGGAAAGGGGCTGGCATGATGAGTTTGCCAGTATTGAGGGAGAAGAGCTGGATTCTGTTGGAAGGGGAGCCTGGAGCTGGGGTTAGTTAAGGATTTTCGGTTCGGTTCTTTTTCTTTTTTGGAGGCTGAATGAAAGCGGCCAAAAAGGGGGGTGGCGGAAGGGGAGGGGGGAAGAGGAAACACACTACATGCGAGGAGACCGACTTCGGGGCTTATGTCTAGCTCGTCGTGGGATATGCGGTCGTTTGCGTAGTCGGTGAATGAGAGGTAGGGTTTTGTTGAGGTGTGATTGCGTTTGTTGGGTTGGGGGCATGTTGCGATACCGCTTGGGGCATAACGGAGATCGTACATGTGTAGCTATTAAACCGGAAATGGGGGCGTATATCAGCGATTATGGTTAACCATACTAGAAGGGAATAGATATTTACAGCATACATTCTTCTTTGCTCCCGCTACAACAACTCTCCAGTCATCCACCTTCCGAATTTTATATACGCCATGTGGGTGTTGAAGTCTCGACGCGGTATCGCGGCTACGTAGATCATGGAATTGCACCAGGGAATTGGTCATTCCCGACATCACCACTCGAGGTGTCAGCCACTCAATAGCCATGACATCGGCAATAGCCGACATCTCGACTGTTCGTGTACTCCAAGATGACTCAATACCGGTGATTAACAGCAGGTCATTCGATTTGCCAGCTGCGAATATGCTCTCTGTTGCGCTTGGACAAGCAGCGGAACACCATACCATGGAACCGGGGTAGCAAAATGTGGTTGCCATATCTAAGGCAGAGATATTGTTAGCACTGTTGTAGGGAACCTGACAAACTACTTTCAAGAAATGAGGAGTCAAGCGGGTTCGGGTGATTATTACCAACGACGTACTGAGACGCGGGCCGGCCATCCAATTGATTTGTGAGTCTGGAAGTTGAGACGTGCACGCTTTCACCGGATGGACTGCTTGATGAGACACTGTAGTTACCGTCTTAGCCTATCCTCTACTTGAAAACATACCCGCATATGTACACTCACAGAAGCCAGCCGGTTGGGCCTACAGAGAGTGAAGTGACCTGTTAAATTACTTAGAAAATTGTTGTCAACGCTTTTGCGGTCAAACTTACCCAGTCGTATCCCACCATTACACGGTTACACCGTCTCTGGTGTAATTTGTACTGCCAAGGGCGACTTTGTTTCTTGGGGAGATATGACCTGACAGAATCCCCGTCAGCAGGGAACGATAGTTAATTAAAGGTAGACGGACTGGTAAAACATACAGAAGATTGAAGTTCGACGCCGTATTGATAGCTGGATAGAAAGCACATAATCGTCAGTAAAATGAATTACACACACACTGAAACTGGGTACACACCAACCAAGAGATTCCCGCTCCAGGGATCCCTGGCAAACCTCGACACGGGAAATCTAGCATCGTAGCTAGTCACATCAATCAAACGATTCTTAGAATAGAGCCCTGCACATGCGGATGCAAGTTGTTGAAATATGAAACTCTTTGAGGTGGGTAGGGTACCACATTCCCGCTGCAACAATTTACCACCTAGAGGACAATGTAAGAGGTTTGATCTCTTGATGGTCTCTGTTGATACACGTTGTGCGTGTTCTTCTAATCTTTTTCGCTTCTATATTTTGCGGTTAGCATGACGGACTATAGCTAATATGAGACGCTGTAGGACACTAACTAAAGACGCCTCCTTCCTGTATTTGATGTCATCCTTAGTATACTTGGATCCTGACGGTGCAGTGTGATTTGCCTGGACTTTGAAATATTTTTTCTTCTCGGCGTCTGGAACATAGAGATCAAGGGAACCGTCAGTTAAAGCTCAAAAATAAAACAACGGAGGGTACAGAGGGACACAGAAAGTCAAGTAGATAACCAGTGCACTATATTTAATATTCCTGTAACAATCACGTCATCATTGGCTACATGCTCATTTTTTTTTCATTTTTTTTCAATTCACGGGTT
This sequence comes from Emergomyces orientalis, assembly GCA_002110485.1. Classification (NCBI taxonomy): domain Eukaryota; kingdom Fungi; phylum Ascomycota; class Eurotiomycetes; order Onygenales; family Ajellomycetaceae; genus Emergomyces; species Emergomyces orientalis. The sequence continues at coordinate 333,570 of MOWL01000027.1, read as the reverse complement.
CTTAAACGATGCAGCAAATATAATATGGCAACGGGCAGAAACAAATTCACTCGTTCAAACCTAGACACAAAAAAGCATCGCACACAAACCCGCAGCAACATGCATAGTATACATACACCTCCAGAAAATGTGAAAATAGACTCAAAACAAAATGAAGTAACACTGCATTGCATAGCATAGACTTTCAATGCATTGCATCGCATGGTATTGCGGCTCGAACCCACATGGATGGATGTTGCATTCATACATACCATAGTAGTACCCGGGTATCTCCCGCGTGGCCGAATCCATGTTGAATGCACTCTATCTTCATCCACCAGCACAAGATTGAATTGTGAACGGGTGATTAGACGACTGGCCGCCCGCTGCCCCTTTTTGACTTGGGTTTCAGGTTTTACTAATATTCCCTCTTTTGGTGGGCAGGGGGTCATACGAATGGCAACAAGAATGGCAGAGCGTCCCTCCACAATAAATAAAAGGGCTCTTCTTAAATATTTGCAATAGAATCTGGCATTGTCTTCATGATTTCCTGTTAAGAAATTGTTGTAAATTATTGTAATTGTAATTGTCCAGTGGCGAACGAACTGTGGTTGATATGCTTATGTCAGCTGCCATTTCGCTGAGATTCACGTGATTTCATGGAGTGACGTCATATCAAAGATTAGATTGTTCTCTGTCGAAGCTGCAAGTCGATGAAAGTCAAACAAACAGCATTCAATCTATTATCAAGGGACAAATCTAGTCTGAACCTTCATGCCTATGATTGCTTGGGGTATATATACGGCCAGAAGGTTTACATATGACATGATGAAGGTAAATTACATGTCCCCGCAGGCCAGCTATCAAAAACTAATATGTCCTAGCCGAAGTCAGCGGTGTGCTTCCAGGTATCTTAAGATGGATAGTAGAGTTTAAGAAACAGAAAATAGTGCTTGAAAGAGATTCACAGATCTATACAGGAGATGTTCAAAGAGGCTGAGGGATTGATTACAGAAGTTTTTGACTTCTCATGCTTAACTTGAAAGCAAAAGTACACAACCGCAATGCAAAATAATCAGACCAGAGTAAGTATACAAGAATAGAGATACTCTATTCACTGCTGGATTAAACCAGAACGGATCAGGCCAATGTCAACCAATAATAGTATCAACAAAATAGCCTTTGAATGTGTCAGAAATATTGGGTGACATGAAGCGCACCCTGGCCTCTCAAAACGCTTGAAAGAAGTTAACAAATTGGAGAGTAAACTCAACGTGGACTTATTGTAAGTAGCCGAGAGGTTCGATTTGTCCTTGTTACTGTTGTTAGCGTGTTTTTTGTTGCCCGAAGCAAATTGGAGATAAACTACATATGAACAATCAGAGAAGAGCTGTCGAAAATTCCTGGTTTCAAGGAATGGCTAAATGCAATAATTACAACCGAGACACTGGACCAAGGTATATCTGAGACAGCAGCTCATTCTTGTCGAGTAGCTAGGCTGACATGTTATGTTTTTGCCCAGGGGGGTGGTATCCCTTTCGCCGTTGTTACTGCTTTCATCCTCTTGGAATTGACGAACCAGATGAGAACGTGTTGATTGGTGCCAGATGTCTGCCAGAAGGAGGCGTTTCAGAAGTGACGGTGACCGATTCTTCAGCCCCAGGGCACAATGATGGTCCATTCCTCTGGGTCTAGGTCTGCGACATGTCCGTTTCCGGGGACTATGCGAAGCGTATTTCAATGCCGGTGTTGTTTTGATGTTAAGATCTGGCGCGAAGTCAAATCAGCGGCAACCAAGAACTGATTTTGGATAACGCACGGTGTTGCGGCATCCAGCGAAAACCTCTGTTCAGGGCAGGTGACTTTGAGGCTGTCTGACGTGGTTCGAATTGGGGTCTCGTCTGGCGTGCTCTGGACACTCAGAGTTGTGGATGAGGAGAAACATTGATCAAGGCCGCAGCACTGTGCTTGAAGAGAAGTAGCCCATTTCTCACATGGCTTAAGCTCCGAATAATAGATTTTGGCAGGTTGATGGAGGAATTGTACCTTTTGCAAGGTGCCACATAGGCGTTGATTGCAGGAACTGGTTTGAGTCCCCGCCAAGTAACGCCTTTTACATCTGCACTTGATTGACAAGCGCCAGTCGCAGTGATTGTGAGGGCCGTTTATGCAGTTTGAGCTGTGCCCATGTTTAAGTTGCGGCTCTACGACTATATTTAGCTCCGTAACCAACAAACATGAGATCCTCGCTACAATTTATCACAGCCCAGGCACGGTGCAACCACACAACCAGCATCGCCGTGGCTTCTACAGGGTTGGCCACACATTTCTGATGCGTGGGAGGCCTGATCTTGTGAGAACAATAGAAAACTGAAAATTTCCGAGCGATAACCATTAGTCCAGGCCCCAATGTTCACAATCTTTGGAGACCTTTACGAGTCGCCCACCAACGATCAGCAAGTGGAAGATAAATGCTTGACTGCTGGCTGAAAAGGTAACGGACTTGATGCGACGGTGCCTTCGAATTCTCCATCATCGTGGTGTACGAAGAGATTAGGAGATGCCATGGGGAGGGGGTTTTTTTTTTTTTTTCTCTCGGGGTACGGAGTACTCTGTTCGTTATTCTCGTCATCATCCACTTTAGCTATTCCAGAAACTGAATAACATGAGACCGATCAGATGAGAGATACGAATAAATTACTCTTCAGGTTCCTCTTGGAGCCGATCACAATTCAGACCATCCACATTCGCTGACCGCTGATTTGATCAAACTTTAGCTTTTCGCGCAGCAACACTGTGGGCATTTGCTGGTTTGTTTTCTCTGCAGCCGACTAACACCATTTTAGCGTCCACATGTGCCCACTCTGGGCTCTTGATCTGGCTCTAGAGTCTCGTATTCCCGCCGCGGAGACGCCCATGATCCCGCCCTTCAGCTGTTCTTGCTAGCACCCACATTCGAGGCTGACAATGTGTCCTGCCGAGGAAAAGCAGAAAACGCCAATCGCCCCTTTTAACGATGATTCTTTGGCACTGGTTTCGTTCCCAGCGTTGGTTCATTTGAAAGCACTCCACGCAATTTAAATCTCGTATTCGATCCATTTCAATTTGTTGGGCAGATTATTGTCGTTGTTCACATCGCGATTCTCCCATCAGACCGGAGCACCCCCCCCCACAGGAATAAACAACGAAATCCATCGGTTTGGCATGCGGCTCCAGGCCATTGCTTCACACAAGCATTTTTAGAGCCACTTAAAGCCAAAATTCAGCAGAGCCTCAGACCCGCAAAACAACCGATTGAAAAACGCGTTGAGCCAAATGAATCTATCTCGTAAAAAACCAGGCCAATCTCAAAAGATTTTTTGTCACCCTTGCTACTATCGTCCAATTGTCGGCCAGTCGGATTTAGCTCGAAAAAGGGGCAGGCAAGGTTCCAATCAACGACAGCAGTCCAGCACCTTGCCGAACCACTGGAACCAAACAGCAATCATGCCAAGCCCCCCGAAGGATGAGAAAGGCTTACAACAGCTTGGCAACGAGGCGCGGTTCCACCTGTGTGCCCCTCAACACTGCTTCCGATCACCAAATGCCATCACGATGGAGGAATCAAAACGCGGATCTGCACCTAAATTAAGAACCACTCAGCACGCGAATCCCCATTCAGCAGGCCAGTTTTTGGTTTCCAATTTCGGAGAAGGGAAATCTTTTTTTTTCTGACAAATTTCACGAGCCAGCAGCCAGCATCGAGGTGAGCGCGGGTTAGGCGGCTTCAGCCACCACTTGCTCAACATGGTGGAGGAGTCATTTTTCACCCTTGGTGCCTAAGAGGGAAAAAATAAATAAATACGGATTACCAAAAGCGCAAGTTAGTCTTATACGAAGGCTGGAACAGAAAGAAAAAAAACATAAAATCCCCCAATCTCCCTCCTCAATTCCTGTTTTCTATCCCCATCCCAACCAGGCCTCTTTCCCTTCATAATTGCAGCAATCAACAAATAAAAGGAAATATTCCTTTCCGCATTCATATACCCTTCTTCTCCAAGATAAACACCAATACAATGTCTCCCATCACCATGAAGAGCTGGCCACTGGTCACAACCCTCCTCATTCTCCTCTTCGGTCTCGTCGCGTCCGCAACCCCAAACAACGCCGGGGACCTGATCGCGATTACCGCCATTGAGCGTCGCGCCGAGGGCCTTGAAGTCCGCGCTCCCAAGAAGGGCGGCAAGGGTGGCGGAGGCGGCGGCAGCGGCGGCGATGATGATGATGACGATGATGAGGATGGATCACCTGGCAACCAGGACTTCCAGAGATGCCCGAACGGCGGCACAACCTGCAGCGACTGCTTCGGCACCGGTTACATTTCCTGCATCAGCCCTTCGAATGTTTGCTACAACCCATCTACCCAAACACGCAGCCAGGTCTGCAGAGCACTGGGTGCCTCTGGAGCGACACAACTCGCTGGCTCCCTTGGCGTCGGCGCTCTGGGATTGGCAATTGCTTTTCTGTAAACTAGCTTTTTGCTATCTTCGGAAGGCGTGATGTGATTATAGTGCTAGGTGGGAGGAATGAAATTTCCGGCTGCGCGGTTGTCTCTGCGGTGCGGGAGAATGTAGGAGGAAGAGGATTTGCAAGGGAACGCGAGAACGAGTTCGATCATTGAAATCTCCTCAACAACCGCCGAACACACTCAATTCGACGAAGTTATTCTTGCGACCAAATGCCGAAATCGATTTTCGCCCGAGTTCAAATACCCAATATCCCATCACGCATTGCGCTTCTCCGGTCTCCGTCTATTTCTCCGACGAGGATCTATACACTCCTTCACAAACGCATGTCCTCTACCAGACCTACCTCCTTTCCAACCTATCCCATCACGATCTCCGATTTATAATATCCTTGACTAGCTTTATATCTATTTAACTCTGTTTTAGCCCGATTCCCCCTCTTTTTTGCACGTTAGCGATGTTTTCTAATGTTAAATGTATACACACGTATCTATTTTTTATTATTTTTATCTTTGCCTTTACCTTCCAACTTCGTTTCGCTTCCTCTTAGACGAAGATTTTCAGCGTCGAAAATAGAATAAAACAATTAGGTAGACGCGGATATGGTTATGGTTATGGGACGGTTTAAGGGAATACTAAGACAATGTTCTGTTTTATTTTTTATATTATGACATATTATTATTATACCTAACTATTTCTTTTCACCCAAAATAAAATCGTTCATCTAAACAAAACGAGGATTTTTTCTTGCTCCTTTTTTTTCTTTTTTTTAAACAATATTACCGGATTACTTGTCTAGGCCCGTTTCCATGATATCTCACGATCTAACTAGCCAGCTACATCATCTTTCCCCCTTCCCCCTTCTTTCTTCTTGAAAATGCGAAAGGGGAGGGAAATAAAGATACGGGAAACGGGAAAGGAGACAACATCTTTTTTTGTTTTTCGTGACTTGTCTTCCTCGAATGCAATACGAAACACCGCCCTAATAAAGATAGACAATTATATATGAACATAGATATATAGATATGCAGTTATACCTGTATATATGTATGCATATTTCACTCCAAAAGGCAGAAAAGACAGAAAAAAGCAACTTATTTACTTAAAACCATTAAAAAACCATGAGCCTAAAAAATATATAATTAAAAAAATAAAACTCACGCGAGGATTGCACATAACGAAACAGACACCCCCGGACATCACCAAACCCACCTCAAACTCCATTTTTCACCTCCCACCCTCACTTCAATTTACCCCCATTAACTTCTACTTCTCCTTCCCGGTGTCCTTCGATTTCCCTATATGGAGACCAAACCCAACCCCAAACCCCTTCTCCTCCCCCAACGTCCTCTTCAACCGATTCTCACGCCAACCATACGGCTCCTTCGCCTCCTCACGCGCCATATCATTAATCCACTTCTCATTCGGCGCAACGGTCTTCCCTTTCGACATCTCGCTCGCCAAATATAGCCATGACAGCGCATTACCCACTGTGCTCACCTCGTCACTAACACTATCCGCCGCCCAGCTACTCAGCCGATAATACAGCTCGTCATCCGTCCACAGATTGAACAAGTGGCGCGCTACGGCGTCAGTGTCGCCGACTTCGACTAGGAACCCGTTCTTGCCGTCCTGCACTTGTAGTGGGATTCCGCCCGCCATCGTCGCGATGATGGGTTTCCCCTTATGCAGCGCTTCCGAGACTTTTACTTCGAACCCTTCGCGCGTAGAGAGTTGCAGTGCCACGCGCGCCTTGGAGAGGAGCGCGTTGAGAATCTGGTCTGAGGGTGGAATGTGCATGACGCAGATAGACGATTTGAGATGTGGCAGTTTGTTCTCGATGTGTTCGATGACGGCGTCGTAGATTGCCACGCCGTCCGGGTCGTCAACGGAGCCATGCCCGCATATCAGCAGTTTGGGAGGCTTCTCGTCGGAGGGGCGGCTTTCGGCGAAGAGGGAGCGGAATTTTTCGTATGAATCAAGCAAGTCGAAGATGCCCTTTGATGGGTCGAAACGGGCGATTTGGATGATGTATTCATCTTGTTTTAAGTTTTATTTAACTTGTGTTTCTCATAGAGGATTACAAAGTTAAAGGGCGGGAGAACGCCATACCGTCAGGATAGTCTATGGTAGTCATGCCGATTTCGCGGCATTTCCCATTGAAGATACGGCCATAATAGCCGATGTCGAAATCGTCCATGGGTTTATTCAATCCATCGAGCCTACGACATGAAAGAAACGTAAGTAGGTGAATCTCAACCCCACTATAGCAAGGCGAAAAGAGGGGGGGGGGGGGGGGGGGGGGGGACCACCAATCCGTCGACGCTGGCAAGTACCCCACTGTCTCCCGCGGCACCATATGTGGCACAAAGCTCGAGACGGGATGGCTGATAAACAAATCCGCACACTTGATGCTCTCCCAGAAATAATTCCATGCCTCCGCCTGTGGTGTCGTCGGGTCCGCAATCAGATCGCTGCGGACCTGGATGTGGCTACGGTAGATGACCGGCCGAACCGGCGTAACTTCTTTAATTAGGGGAATTAGACCCGGCATCTGTGGGTCGTCGATAACGATGACATCCGCCCCGCCCTCGGAGGGAGGAGATAACGGCCCACCCTTGCCGCACCAGTAGCGCTTGGCATTGCCGACGATCCAGCCTGTGAGGGCGGCTTTGTTTTCTTCAGTGAGGCGTTCGTCGGGCTTCGAGACGCCTTGGAAGATGTTGTGGTTTGTTTTTGTGATGCGGAAGACAGCCGGGCGCGGACGCGGGACATACCTATGTAAACAATACAAAAGAATAACTGCATTAGAAAATTCATGGCAATGTAGTAAATACAATAGGATCTTAATCTCACCACTTAAAATCCACCCCTAACATTTCTGCAAATCTGACCAACGCGTGTCTCATCAGTGCAACACCACCCCCCTGGGGCGTGGCGCTGAAAAACGCAACCTTGATCTTGCGCTTCTTCAAGTCATCCGCATATCGTAGCACGGAATTCCATGTCCGAGAGCCAACCGTCAGCTCATAATCCGACAGGTTAGCCAGGATGGCATGGAAGCCGCAATCAACCTCCACACACCCACGATACCCCACCTGCAGCAGAGGTGCCTTGTTGGGACCGAAGAAGCTGTATTATTTGTTAGCTTTTTGCCTTAAAGAAGCAGTAGCCCATCACCTTCAAAAAAACAAAAGAAAAATGATTTCCTATAAAAAAATAAGAGAAAAACATACGTAATACACTTCCTCGCCACCGACTCGGCCTGCTCATCCAACGTCTTCGTATTCCAATACTCCCTATTAATCCATCCAACGCTATGTACACCCTTCCCATGCAGGACAAGGGGCACGATATCCAGCTCCCGCCACAGTCGGGGACACAGATGCGGGCAGCGCTCCGCCAGTTCCCGCGGCAAGGCAATACCGATGAATTTCTCCAGGTGCTCGCGCTCATACTTGCGCAGCTCAAGGATGACAAAGTCCGTAATGACATCTGCGGTTGGGTGGGCATGCTCGTCGACGGGGAAGTGGTGTTCTGAGAAGTCGAGGAAATAGGTTGTGTCGCGGATGGCGAGGGAGATTATGACGTCGTTGTCTTCGGTGGAGGATACGGAGATGCCGCCGTAGATTGTCTAGTTTGATTTATTTTATAGGGAAATTAATTAGCCTGGGTGCGCCTTGTTCTACGTACTGTGTATCCTTAAAAAAACACTCATAGCCCAAATATGACAAGTGATAGGGCTGATGTATTATCGACCTCGCTCTAAAGAAAAAGAAATAGTTTTGTAAATTACCTCTGACGGCGGGCCCGTCCACAATTTCTTCGCAACTCTCTCTTGCAGATCCCGTTTCTGATACACCGAAGTTCGCCGCTGGAAACGCCGGTCGTGGAATGCAGAGATGACCATATCGACGTACGGTTTCAGATGAGGAGTGCGGTGCTCACTGGCAGGCCTGGGTGGGCTGGAATCGCCCTCCGGCAGCGACCCCTTTTCCGTAATGTGTTTCTTCAGAAACATGGCGGCTCACTGGTGGGCGTTTCGGATGAGGAAGGGTGGGATGTTCCTTTTGAAAAGGAAGAAGAGAAAACAGAATAAGGATGACCCCGGGCAGGTAGGTTGGTTTTATCAATGAGGATAGTATGTCAAAGGCGCCGGACGGGTTTGGATGGAAGCTGTATATATTCTTCTCTTCACCAAACAAATAGATGGCGAGTGATAAACAAGTTGACCGAGCAAGAGCAATGGGGGAACTGATAATATAGATGACCCATGGAAGGAGCCGATCAGGGAGAAAAAGCCCAAGCAACAAGAAAGAAGCGATAGCGTCGGTAGCTCGGCGGGCAATGGGTGCAATGGGTGCAATGGTTCAGAGTAAAGTAATATGAAATGGGTTGACGGATGATGATATCTTCTTGGTTTTGACAATTCGGTTCAGCCAAAAAAGTAAAACCGGAAAAAAGGTCAGGTGCAGAAGATTATATGTCGTAGTATATATTTGGCTCAAAATAGTTTTATATAACTAAAAAAATATAACCTAGGACGCAAGTTAGTTTCTGGTCTCTTTCTCGCTCGTATACAGGAAAAAGGGGGGATGGACTGGCCTTGACTTACTACAACTCATTAACTTAACCAATCCAGCCTTCATACATAGCCTTAAAACATCACCTCGCCAATTGAAACAGATCCTCAATAATACCCAGATCCCTCAGTTAATCATAAACAAGACCTCCCGGGGATAGAAGCTTTTTTGCCTCCCTCCCCCCCCCCCCCCCACCAATCCCCCCTCTCCCCGCCCTGATCAGATCCATGACGTCGACACGCTGTCATTCCTCTCTATACGCCTGATATATGCCTTGTACTGCGAATACTTTGGCTGGCCAGATCTCCGGAGTCCCGCGGTTCGTTCTTCCTTTTTGTCTCAACGTAAGATAATCGATGATAAACCGAGTACTCTATATTTAGGGTGTCTTTTGTAACTAATTGGGGTTGACTGGGCTGTCTTTAATTGGAGAAAAAAGAGGACGAAGAAAGAAAGAAAGAAAAACCAGAGGGGGAGAGAGCATTGCTTATTCAGCTTCAGGTGAGGCGTGTGTCACAACACCACCCACCATCCATGTATTTTATAGCTTCAAATAAAATTGTCCAACCAAAATAAATCCATACCATACATACATACATACTTATAGATAAAAAAATAATTCATTAACTCATGCAGATTATATATAAAACTTATCATCTTTCTCTATCCATCCTTCGTTCCTTGCAATTCAATCAACTGCCTCTCTCGCACCCGCATATGACGGGCCGAGTCTCTAATTTTATTTTAATTTTTTTGGTAATTCACAAGCAGGAAAAGAAGAAAAAAAAAATAGGAATCAGAAGTCAAGGAGTTTTCAAGCCAAGTTCAAGGTGGTGGCTTTGTACTGTACATGTACTGCATGTACACTATCTCCAGAATAGAAAAAGAAGTGGGGGAAGAAGAAATGAAGAAAGAAATGAAGAAGAAAAAATAATTTTTTTAAACAAGAAAAAGAATTATTATTTATGGGGTTTGTTTTCCAAAGTATTTTTTTCTTTTATCTTATCTTTATCTCTTTCCCTCCCTCCATTCAGCTCTCTCTTTTTTGTATTTTCAATTTGGTATATTTTCCCCTTCTTTCTCGAGTCTGGCTAATCTGTGACCCCTCTCCTCCTTCCCTTCATCACTGTCAAATTTCAAAATTTGCCTCCGTAGACACCACCACCACTCCCTATGTATGTATATGATTTAGGGAAAGAAAAGAAAAAAGAAAAAAAGGGAAAAAGAGAAACAAGGAAGGAAAAGGAGCAAAAGAGAAAGAGAAAAGAAAGTAAAGAAAAAGAAAGGAAAAAGATATCCCCCCAATCCTCCTGTATTTTAAATTTCGGATTTTTATATACTGGGATTTGTTTGGATGGATGGGCGGATGGATCATGAGCTCTTCTCATGCTGCGTGGAGACGCGTTGGAGTGAAACAACTATAAAACACGTAGATATCGTTAGCAAGTGGACGCTTCACCAGGCATAAAACTAGTTGCAATTTTAAAAAACCAAGAATAATGGGAATTTTAATCTTACCGAAATCCTCCAGCGACCGCTGCTTCTGGTTCTTCTTCGGGCTCTTCCCATGCATCATATTATCAAAGCCCGTCGACCCTTGAAGCAAATAGTACAGGCCACCAAGGACACAGAAACAACCGAAGGAGAAAATCCAAATTCGCACCACGGCGACAATGGACGTCTGGCCACCCACGAACCAGCCGAATAGCGTGAAGAAAGTTGCGACAATGTCGACGACCAAGATCGCGCCGGCCAATTGCCAGGATGGGATGGAGGACCAGAAGGGCCCGTTCGCGCGCGTGATGAAGATTAGCCAGTTCTCTGTCAGGGAGATCTGGAGGAAGAGGACTTCGTCCCGGACACCGAAGTTCTGGACGATACCGCCGTTTTCGGTCCCTGCGAGCATGGTTGTGAGGGTGATCCAGGTGCCGATGGCGAGGACAATGCCCAAAAGCACGGACATGCCCCAGAGCTTGGGCAGGTTCCATTTCACGGGAGTCTTGGAGAAAGGGGCGTTGTCGTAGGCGATGGCGAGCGTGGCGATGTCGGCGAAGATGGCAATGAAGACGACCAGGTTGAGGTTTAGGGAGGTGTTCAGGATTGCGATCCAGAGACCCAGGAAGATTTCCAGGTGGAGTGAGAGGGCGATACGGTAGACGACGTAGGCGTACATGCGGTGGAAGATTTGGCGGGAAGTCTTGAGGGCGTCAATGATGGCGGAGAGACCGGGGGCGAGGAAAACGATATCAGCAGCGGAACGGGCGGCGTCTGAGGCACCCTCGACGGCGATACCAGTATCGGCCTTCTTGAGGGAGGGGGCGTCGTTGACACCGTCACCCGTCATGGCGACAAGGTAGCCACGCTGCTGCAGGATTTCGACGACGTTGTACTTGTGCTGGGGGAAGACTTCCGCGAAACCGTCAGCGGCCTCGACGAAATCGTACACCTCAGAACCAGGCATTGTTCCACCTCCGCCGAGACCGAGGCGCTCAGCGTTGTAGACGTTGGTTCCGAGACCTAGTTGGCGGGAAGTTTCACGGGCGATACCGACAGCGTCACCAGTCAACATCTTGATGGACAAACCGAGAGTCTTGGCCTCGTTGATGGTCTTGGCAGTGTCGTGGCGGGGAGGGTCGGAGCAAGGCATGATTCCGAGGATTTCCCAGGATCCTTCACCGCGCTTGCGGGCAACACCGAGCGAGCGGAAACCACGGGTAGCGAACTCAGCGACTTTGTTCTTGTAGGCGTTGTCGACTTCTTCGGGGATAGGGTGGTCTTCCTCGACGGTCTTGAGGACGAAGAGTGGGGCGCCCTTGACGCAGGTAATGCGCTCACCCTGGGGGGACATGACGATGGCGCTGACTTTCTTGGAGACCGGGTCGAAAGGATGGAATTCGAGGACCTTGTACTGGGTGAGGACGGACTTGGCGCGGGGATAGTAGCGGAGAGATTTCAGGAAAGCCTTGTCAATGGCGTCAATACCCTTCTTCTTGCGGGAAGCAGCCAAGCAAGCAGTCAACATGAGATCTTCCGGGTCGACACCAGCAACGCAGTACGGCTCAGCGAGAGAGAGCTTGTTCTTGGTTAAAGTACCGGTCTTGTCAGAGCAGAGAATTTCCACACCGGCAAGGGACTCAATGGCAGAGAGTTTCTGGACAATGGCCTTCTTCTTGGCCAGGTAGGCGGCACCGACAGCCATGGTAGTGGTGACGACTGCTGGGAGACCGACGGGGACACCGATGATAGTGATGGCCAGAGTAAACTCGAGGATGGTGACGATGTCGTTGGAGCGGTAGAAGGAGGAAACCCAGACGACAAGGAGGGTGAGAATGACCAAGATAAGCAAAACGGTACCAATGCCGTTGAGCACTTCAGTGAAATGACCGGTTCCGGAAGAGGCAGCGTTGACGAGAGCAGCCGCACGACCGACGAAGGTGTTGTCACCAGTGGAGGTGATGACCATAAAGGCCTCACCACGCTTGACGGCGGAGGAAGCGTAGCAGGTATCGCCCTTGTGCTTGTCGACGGCGAGCGACTCACCGGTGATGGCGGACTGGTCAACTTGCAGGAAAGCTTCTTCGGTAACAATGCGGCCGTCAGCGGGGATGATGGTACCCTCCTCAACCTGGAGGATATCACCAGGCACGACTTCGGGAGCTTCGATCTCAGTCAGACGGCCATTGCGGAGCACAACAGCCTTGAGGGCGAGAGTTTTCTTCAATTCGTCGACAATAGACCCGGCCTGGAATTCCTGGATGAAACCAACACAGGCATTGAGCAGGAGAAGAGCGCAAATAACACCGAAATCGACCCAGTCCTCGAGACCAGCAGCGAGAATAGCGGCGGCCTATTATTGTCAGTACGTAAATCATCTTGACTGGCTTTCCATTGATTTTCGTTAAAAACAAAACAAAATAAAATAAAAAACACCCACCTCCATAACGAACTGAATAGGCCCAACGAAGTAACCCAAGAACTTGAGCACCAAATTTTCCTTCTCCTCCTTCATCTGGTTGAGGCCGTACTTCTTGCGACGCGCCAGGACCTCCTGATCTGTCAGACCGTGGCGCGTGTCTGTGTTGAGGAGTTCCTCAGGAACGGGGCGGGCACCGCCGGGCTCGCCGGTCTCCTCATCCTCCACGTCGATATGGCCATCCTGGGACTCGAGCTCCTCGATGAGGGCGTCCATGTCCTCGTCCTCCTCATCGTCGGGGGCTGGTTGTTGTTTCTCGCTGGGAATGCCTTCTGTGGGTTTCTCGGAGAATTCGCCGGAGGGGAGGGTGGTTCCCAGATGGTTTGGCGGGGTAGAATGGCCCTGGGGGCCAGACGCGGTGGGATCCGACATTTTTTGTTTTCTTTCTTCTTTGCTTCTTTTAGTCTCTTTTATGGAGTATTATTATAATACTATGCGCACCAAATTGGGTCGACCAATTCGACGGAGCAGCTTTTTCTTCTTCTCTTCTGGGATAACAATGAAGTCGACGAGAGGGAGAGAGAGAGGGAGAGCGAGAGAGAGACCAGATGAAACAGGGTCAGTATGGTCTTCTTCTTCTAAGGGATTGACGCGCTGGAATTGTCCTCAGAAGCCAGCGCAATGGCGGGAAGAAGAGGAGAGGGGAGAGGGGAGAGGGGAGAGGGGGGGGGAAGAGAGACGAAGCAACACAGCCAAGCACCAGCTGTAGAAGAAGTCAGTGAAGAGGGAGAGAGAGAGAAAGAAGAGAGAGGATGGGAGAGAGAGAAGAGAGACCAGAAGAGAAGAGAAGAGAAAAAAAGGAATTGGGAGACGGGGGGAGGCTGGGCGAGGATAGATATAAGAAGAAGAGGAAGAGGAAGAAGACCAAGATGTTTGTGGATAGAAGAAATGGATGTGAGCAGGCAGGGAGTGGAGGGAAACAGTAAACCTAGAGTCAGCATAAAAAGAAAAAAAAAAAAGTAAAAAAAAGTAAGGTGGGAAATTGCAAAAAAGATTAAAAAAAAAAAAACAGGGAAACCAAAGGGAAACACACCAAAACAAAAAAGAGCTCACCGAGGGACAGGGGAAAAAAAAAAAAAAAAAAAAAAAAAAAAAGTAATTTTGGTCAGGAACACGTATCGCCATGCAAAGAATATATGAGCAATTTTCTGTCTCCCGCCTGTTGCCCGCTCTGCAAATTTGAAATCTGGGTAAGGGTAACTACCCTAGGGAAAAATGACACGGCAAAAACGGAGCTCATGCTGCCGTGTATTATATTACCATACCATACCATTACGACTACCATTACAATTACAACCATCGAGTTAGCATTCTCCCTATTGGCCGAATACCTCTCTGATCCTCTCCAAAGCTGCCCCCCCCCCACTCCACTTGCAAAACAAAAAATTTTAAAAAACGAATAAATGTACCCACGCAATACCAAGCCGTGTATCCCGTCCGCCATCCGCCGTACCGCCACGGGGGGGTGAGTTAATAAAATACAGCAACGAAAACAACCTCTTTCCCATTTTTGCCCCGTGGAAAAAAGACAGGCGGGAGGTCGGCATATCATAATAGAGAGAGGGATTTTTATGGCCCATTTAGCCACGCTCCGGGGTTTTGTGGTTATATAACCGTGATATAGTTTTTTCAAGGGTGGATTTTTTCTCTCTCTTTTTCTCTTGTCTTCTTCCTGTGCCGGATTATTCTCTTCATCATCTTCTTCTGCTTCTTCTTGACGTTACATTTTTACATTTTTACAATTTTGCAAAGCTGGGAAATACAAAATATATTTATTATTATTATTTATAAGATGGTACAATAACTAACATTCATCACCTCTCTCATCCACCTATCCATCCATCTATCTAACTAACTAACTAACTGTCCATCTATTGTTTCTCTACGGAGTACTGCCTGTAAAGTGTTCTCAGTATTTTAGTATTGATATCTGGGTAATAGGAGGTCTGATTAGTTACTAAATATTGAAGAATAACTAGATACATCTTGCTTACCCAGCCGCGGAGATACAAATTAGCCAATCCGACATTTAAATTTTTTTTTTTCTTCCTTTTTATCTTTACTCATCATTGTTCACCAGCATACTCCGTAGTAGTACTCCGTAGGGAGCCGAATATTCTACCCCATGCCGAGCTGCGGGTAATAAATAATATAGATTCATTCATACGTCATGTTACTCCTCTTCTTCGTGGCCAATCTACCTATCTCTGGCACTGTACGGAGTAGATACATTATTATTATTATTATCTCGGAGCTTGAACCCGTTAAACCCAAAATATTGTAATGTACCTGTACCTGTTCCTGGTAAAATTGCGCTGTGGATACTATCTACCAACGGATCACGCCGGGGATTTATTTAGGATACTTTTATTTTATTTTATCCACTGCCAATATCAATATCAATATTCAATATCAAATATCAATAAAAGTTAAAACAAAAAAACTCTACATAGCTCACCCATGTCATTCAATGACTGTGCTTTTTCCTTCTCACTTCTTGCCTCCTGCATCTGTGTTCGTCTTGATATAAAATTCGCCAGCCCCCGCCACGCTGTTTGGCCACTGGCCACCAACCCCCCGGAGATCCCGAGTCAGGGCCGAGGTTTTTTGACTCGACGCGAACCCAAAAAAAACCGGCAAAGGGAATAAATAAAAATAAAGAATAAAAGAATGGAGAAACAAAAGAAGCTTTTGATAGTTTATTACTTTACTCCGTAGGTACCAGGGGTTTATTGTTGTTGCATGAGTGGATGGGGGAAACGAACGGGGTCGCGTCACACCAGCCTCGTTTGACGCATATCTACGTATTCGACATACGTACCCATTTCTTCCTCACGTTGCTTTAGATACAAATGAAACATGCAGGCACAACGCTCATGATAGCACCAGAATCAAAAAACAAACCCACAGTAAAACCAAAAAAAGAAGGGAGCAATCGAGGGCGCAAAAGCTTCAAAAATTAAAATCAGATAATTTGTCTCCCAAACCAGGACTACATACACAGAATGGACTGCCCCTACGCAATAGTAATGGTGTGTACTGAGGGGCTTGTAGCGCTGATCCATGCACGCATATCATCAAATTTCTCCCTTTCTCCCTTTTCTCCCCCCGATTTTCCCGGGCACGACAACACCGCGTAACCCTGCTGGAAGAAGAAGAATAATAATAACAATAACAATAATAGTAATAATCCCGCAGGTATGATGTTCAATCAACAGCTAGCTACTTGCCACCGGGACCAGACGGGATGAAGTTCCAGATCAAGAGCAATAACAATAACCCTGAGGACGGTAGATATATAAAATGTTTTCAATCCGGCAACGGGGCGGGAAAGACGGGGAGGTAAGAGCTGAATAAAAGTGGACTAGTTAGTGGTTGGAAAAAGAGAAAAAGGACGCTGTTTCAAACGTCATCGTCGTCTTTGATTTTGATCAGCGTGGGTTGGTATGGCGCTGCCCAGTTCTGGTTGGTGGGATTTTTTATTTTATTTTTATTTTAGTTTCTCAGCTTTTGTCCCCATTGCCTGTTGAATCCAGCAGCCCGATTTTAATTATGTTTTATTGTTTTGTTTTTGAGTGTGGTGTTGAAGTGAACACATATTTGAAGTTAGTTTGAGCTTGCTTGCTTGCCTTTGTTTGGTTCTAGTGATATTCAGAATTTATCAAATCAACTACATACTATGTTCTACAGAGTAACACATAGGGCAAGTAATTGAGATTGAAAAGAGAGAAAGGGAAAGTCAAAATTTATGATAAATACATATTCTATCTTATTGCTAACCAAATAGAAGAAGGAGCTTTCTCACTTTGCTTCTTCAGAGCAAGGCTTTTTGTGATGCAAATGCTTAACTTTACTGATGTCGGATTCAATGCCTCGATATCAATCAATGGCATTCATTATATAAGTATCTGCAATAACTTATACCGAAAACATCAACCAAGCAAACCCTGAAACAATTTTGCAAAATGATGATAATTTATATTTCATCTCTCATACCATCCGCGGCCCACAATACCTTGTTGCTACATACAGTACATATAATAATATGCATGACAAAAACCCCTTCCGATCTATATATCTATAGTATCTAATCGTCGTTTGTCCCGCATGTTTGAGCGCCCCTTGGACCTTGGCGCAGTTACGTGGAGGTTATTCTTGGTCTTTAGCTGCGTCCCTTCGTCCTCGTCCTCGTCCTCGCCATCGCCGCCCCGGGCACTACCTGCGCCTTACATACGCGGACGTCAAGATTCATCTAACTGGGCTATTATTTTCGTCTTGTCCCAACTAATTCTTTTTTGTGGTACAGGGATGATGTGTCGATTACTTGGCGGGATATGTATGGCATTTGATGGGATTGGGGGTGTTTTGAATGGGGCTCAATCTTATCTAGGCGGAAGATTTTTTTTATTTTTTAATTTTTTAATTTTTAATTTTTTTAATTTTTTCGATTTGATTGGAGTGGTTTTTGATAGCAGGCGGAGGGGAGGGAGTAGGGACTTTTTGAGGTTATGGAAGATTGGAATTGGAAGTGTTAGTTAGATATGTAAGGAATGGCTGTAACTCTTTTTTATATATATATATATTTTATATATTTTTTTCTTTGTTTTATAACTATCTCGGCCAACCCGACTGTACTCGTACTCCCTTCCACCACGCCAAGAAGTCCAAAGCAAAACAATGAGCTCCAGCACCCTGCCAAATCATCAAACTAAGGAGATTATGAAGCTGCCGTTATATTAATGTTAATAATAATAATAATAATTAGTATAACTAAAAGATTTTCTTATAGATTGCAATGCTGCTGTGAACTTCAATAGTCGTGAGCAAACAAAGGAGAAAGAAAAAACCCCCGTGGCTGGGGGAGGTGTAACAGGTAAATATATGTGGTTGCCAAATACCAAGAAAACAAAAGGGGAGGTGTGTACGGAGTAGTTTTTTACCAATAACTACAGACACACAGACACACAGATCTATGTAGGTAAATGTTGGGGGGGAGGGAGCAGGCGGGGCGACGTGACCGAACATACGATCGCCCTTTAGTTTCACAAACTCCAGATGGCCAGAGTTCCCACCTGCATTCCTCCTCGATTTCAAAATTCATCGTCAGGTATTTTTTCTGTATGCGCCGTGTTCTGTATGGTTCGATCAAGGTCCTTTCCTTCCACGACCCGAGGTGGGAGGACGGGAGGGGAGGAGGGAAGGAGAGAAGGAAGGAAAGGAAAGAAAGAAGCGCACTCCCGCCAAGGAGCGAATACTGGTATTTTATATCTTGGCGGAGTTTCTTGGCCACTTTCTTGGCGGGGAGCCAGAACTATTCGGGATTCGGAGGGGGGGGGGAATGGAACTTCTTGGCGATAATTTCCGTTCGGTTTGGTTTGGTTGTACCCACGTATTATTTTTTACTTTTGTTTTGTCTAGGTAGTAGAAAGATTTTATAGAGAAGATGTACAGTATGTACAGTACATTGGGGCAGTAGTGGGCGCGATTGGATGGGGAATATCTGATAAGTTACTCGATACTTGGAGTATAATGTGAAATATAGAAAATTGGGGATGGGAAATAGTTAACTGCACACGCCATCCCCCGCATATATAGCTGCCCAGCGGAGGGGTTGGCATATATGTAGTACGAAATAACTCTCGCCCTGTTTACCATAGATGTGCAATCGGTCGGGTAGTACAAAAAGGATCCTGCCCTAACTTAAACCCAGATTAAGTTGCATGTTACGTTATGTATGGAGTATGGTTAGATTGTTGGTTAGAGCTGGTGGAACGCGGACTTCATTAGTTATGCCAACCAGCCCAGTTTTTTGCTCCGACATGAACCGTTCAAGTTATGGTTTTGAATTAAATGTATTAAATTAGTTTTGTCCTACCTTTCTACTACTTGGATCTACATCCATGCGCGCGCTTACAGTTGCAATTGCGGTTGCAGTTCCATATATTATTGCTCGTACAATAATTTACCAGCATGGAACGCCTGGATTTTGCAACGGGGGGAGCGTGACTTTATATTTGAATACCACTTAGGTATGTTCTGTTTAGATATTCCTGTCTCAACTCATTTACTCATTTACTCCTTTCTCTGCCCATCTTGAGTGCCTATTATGATTCTTCGGTGATATATTGCTGCCACAATGTCTACCCCATATGCAGAAATCCGCGGGTGCTTGAGCGTTGTTTAAGCTGCGGGAAAGCTCGTGTTGGATTGGTAAAATGGGATAAATTTGAATACCCCCCGATGACATCAGAGAGCTGGCTATATAATGCCTTCTCCCTGGGTCCAATCTCTTCGGGGGCTAAAAAGTGATGGTGTGGTCTTCGTCTTCTCATTATTCTCGGCGTATATAGATCAATGGTCGACTCCTGAGAAGAGGAAGAAGATATTAACATGAGAAAATCCTGGCTTACGGATAACCCACCATATTTTTTTATTTTTTTTTCAACCTCCAACAATAAAATGAATATTTCGCAACAGCGTGGTTCAGTCTCGCGCTCTCATTCATCAACCCACTCGTCAAACCAACCAATCATGCAGTTCACCAGCCGAATCGAACACGGGGATGGTTAGCGGCGGTCGCCATGTTTGAGCCTAAGCCACTCACTCACCCATGCAAAACATGGGCCTCGCCCTCTCGTGGTTGTCCTTTCAAGGCGCCTAATCCCGCAACGCCCTGTCATTTCTGATCCCCCGCCCCAACGCGAAATGTGGAGAACATAAACCCTAATCTCCACAAACCTGGAGAAATGTTGATGAACCCCCATCAGCAGAGAACTCCTCCTCACCCTTTCAAACGGACAGAGCCATGGTTGTCGAGTCGATACTGAATGGTCTAAAGAGTACGGTTTTTGTTTTTCTAACATGTCTTCTCTTGCCCTTCTACAGTTGCTTCATCGTCAAATATGCGACAGAAAAAGCTGCCGCCGAGCGGAGGGCAGAGCGGCTCATGGAACCCATCTGGGGCCTGGCTGCAAAGACAGAAGAGAGAAAAAGACTTTCTATAACTCCCTCCATGCTTGAGGAGGGTCACTCTGGCGGCCATCATGAGCACAGCGCCAATATCACAAACGGCAACTCTCTCCATGCGAATGCGAAGAGCAAGAGTAACTGGGCCACCGCCCCCAGGGTTGGTAAATTATTATCCAAACTGCCGTATCCCAAAGCCCTCGGCGTCTCTCCCCTTTCCTTCTCATTTTCATCTTCATCTGCTCCTCATCCCCTCTTCAAAAAACAATCATCCCGATTCTTTACTCGGCTACCACTAGAAATCCGCCTTGCGATATATCATCACGCTCTCTCCTGCCATCGCGTCCACATAGTCAGAGTGCCCGGGAAAGTGGCTAGTCTCGCTTGTCCGGAAGGTGTCGAGAAAGGGTTTGACTGTTTCGAGGGCGGAAACGAAGACTATCGTTGTCTGACTACCAACATTGCTCGTCCGTGGGTAGGTCTTCCACCTTCGTCTTTTGGAAATATGGAGCGTTCGATACACGCAGCCCCCGTGACATTCTCTGCTGGTGCAAAGAGAGGGATTGTTGGAGCGCTGGATTTGTTATCTGTTTGTCGGCAAGTGTATGTACAGTCCTTTTTTTTTTTTTTTTTTTTTTTTTGTCTTCTGCCCCGTGTCTTTTCCCCGCCTTGACCCTGTTTACGTGGATATTCCAGCTTGTTACTACTGAAGTACGAAGGATATCCCCGCTTGAGTTAAACCTATTTTTTTTTTTGCCTAACACCAAAGCAAAAACAGCTACACCGAAGCAATCACAGTGCTATACAAAAATCTGGCCTTCCAAATGGATCTGATCACCCTCCTGGCCTTCTCAATCTCCATCCCAGAACACCACCTGAAAGCAATCACAAAACTCGAAATCAGCGGCCCACAACTCAACTACATAGACTCAGGCTACTATCTCCAATACCTACCTTCCTTCCGTCGAATCCACCGGCCGCAGCAGCCATCGTCCACCTTACCAACCGCCGCACAGCAAGCGAACGACGACGACCACTCCCCCCCAATCCCTCCACCCGACCTCTACAGGATCAACAGAAAACTCACCTCCTTCACCCGATACCGAGTCGAGGATATCCCCGTCTACACCCCGCGCGCCCCAACCGCCTGGGAAGAAACATGCAACCAGCTCCTCCCGCGCATGACAGGCCTCTGCGAGCTGCGGATATCCCTCAAGCGGCCCTGGCCGTTTAGCGAGAGGTGCATGTCGCCCGCGTCGGAGAGATACCTTCTACGACCCTTGGCGGATGAGCAGCTACGACGCACAAAATTACCTTTCCTCCGTGTGTTTGAGGTGCGGGTGGATTGGGAAGAAGGGCTGGAAGAACATATGTGGAATGAGAAAGGGTTGTGGCCGGCGCCTAAGAAGCCGCTGCCCGGGGTTGAGGTGGAGATGCAGGAGATGCAGGAGATGCAGGAGGCGCAGGAGCCGAAGATGGAGGTGGAGGATATGTGGAGGCCTAGTGCGTTTCTTTTGGAGAAAGGGAGTCGAGCGGACTTACTTGCGAGGGAAGGGTGGGAGGTGTGGAGGGATGAGCAGTGGGATTCGTTCTTGGTGAAGAAGAAGGACAAGGGGGAGGAGGAGAGCGAGGAGGAGGAGGAGGAGGATGGGGCAGATGGAGATGAAAATGAGAATGGAAATGGAAATGGGAAAAGGGGGAGATTATGGCAGGATGCGCCTTTTACGGTGATTCGGTCATTTTGTCGGGAGGAAGAAGGATGATGATGATGATGGTGGTGGACGTAGGATTCGATTCCTCGGGTATGGTATATAACTTTTCTCAAACCCTAACTCGCGCTACGGATCCTTGAATATGCGGTTGGTCCCCTGGTCTATCGATCCCCCTCCCGGCTGGTTCCTTTTCTTTTCTTATTTTTTTTCTCTCTCTTTCCTGTACTACTGTTATTACTTTCATATTTCCATTGTCCACTGACTCAGCAGCCCGGCTACTTCATATCAACGAATTTCCATGTAGTGTGAAATAACAAAAAAAAAGACAGGTAAGTTGAAGGGCCTCTGGTAAATATTCTATTGATATTATATTCGCATTAAATTATTCCCCATGTGGTTTGTTTAGTGATTTCGACTGAGTGTTTCTTTTTTCTTCTCTTTTCCCTTCTTCTGAGGTTCTCTTTTTTCTCCTTTGTGTAAATAATACCATCTATATTCAAAAAAGATATATATTATAATGTGAAACATGCTCATAAGTTTTACTTTCTTTGTCTCTTTCCTGAAGGGGGGGAGGAATAACTGATTTGTTGCATGACATTCAACTTTTATATACTATTATTATTATTTACTGAGGAGAATAAATATGGCATCAAGACTGGCTCATTGAATTCAGTGATTTTGATGCTGCAGTCATTCATTTTTTCTATCTATCTATATACACACAAATGAGCTATGACATGAGAACTGAACTGATGAGAAGAAGATTTTAATCATCATCATTATCATCAAGATATAAAATGTGAAATAGATTTTGTTAATAGTTTCTTCAAACTTCATCAGTATCTACAAATTCATTGTCATTATCGGTTTGTCTCAATATATCAGATCAGCCTAGCTTCCATCTAAAAAACATTAAATAAAATTTTTGCTACATAGTTACACTGGTCAACTGTTAAAAATGCTGCACTCAAAAAGAATTAAACTTTTTTTTATTAAATTTTTAGCTACTGGCGGGGGAAGTGTTTGTAGAATTAGCAGGAAATGTCAATTCTTAGTCTGAGTTAGTTACTGCCATTGCATTGTGAAGTTATTGTACAGTACAACCCACTCAAAAATTTTCACACTGACCAAAACACAAAGGTAAGAATATGATAAGATAGTGGAAAAAAGGGGTAAGAATATATAAATATATATATATGTGTAGAAGAGGAAAAGAAAAGAAAAGAAAAGAAAATCACATAGCAGGGAGAAAAACCTCAAGGCAATCACCAGAGCAGTACAATACTCTCAATTAAAGCAAAAACTCCCTCGTTTCTCTTTGATATCTTAAAGCGGCTAACTCTGATAAAAAAAAAAGAGGAATCCTTCTAGAAGGCCTGCAGAACAAAATTTCCGTTTTCATTCTACCTCATCATGCAGCCGGGGAAGGCCTTGGCTGACGTCGCTGGGGAACACGGAGCAACGAATATGGAAGAGTGAGCGAGCGAGAGTCAGAAGAAGGGGGAGAACAAGGGCTAAAGGATTGAAGGGGAGGAGGAGCACTGGAAGCGTGCTGGTTTGATTGGGTGGGTTTTGGTTTTGGTTTTTTTTTTTTTTTTTTTTGTTATTTAGGGCTTTCCAACCTTATACCCTAAAGCTACCCGCGGGCACAGGGTTGTTGTTGGACAGGTACAGGTACAGGTTCAGGTACCTCGGGGTGGGTGGCCTTTTTCTTGAGAGGTATCCTCAGATCTGGAATGACGGATATATGGGGCTATTAAACGCATTGACTGGCGCATTGTACTGTATGTCTGTGCTCTCTCTCACGCTATATATATATAAATATATCGAGGAATATATTTTATTTCTCTGGCTTGAAGGGAACAAATCTCCTCTTTGGGTTCTCTCTAGTCACTAGTTACCGACCACACACTACGGAGTACTACAGGACTAGCTAGGTGATATGCAAATGCAAGCAATAGTAGGTTCATAAGGGTTGCATCAGAGCTACGAGAGACGAGAAGGAACTTTTACCCGTCGGTGTATTTTATACTTTCTTTACACCTATTTGAGTTTTAGTTTTCGTTTTAGTTTCTATTTTATTTTTCCCCCATTTTTGCAAACAGTTTCCAATCGGTATTCGTATGGTATCCGAAGCCCCCCACTGCTTGTATCCGAGTACGTGCGCATTGTCTTGCAGGGTGCGTGGCAGTCGGCTCTGCGGCATGTTTGGGGTGAGAAAATTTTAAAAAAGGGATGTAGCGGGTAATCAATCATTCGGGATCCATTTTTTTTAATTATTTGTGCAGTTTTGTCCAGTTTAATATTTCGCCCCGGGGGGGGGAGGGGATATTCGGGTGTGTCGCGTGTGCTTTTTTGTTTCTCCATTAACTATCAGTATCGTGATCGTGGATACCCAGGAGCTTTGGTGTAGAGAAGACGCCAGAATATCCCGCTGGATCAGAAACTTGCTTTGCCCCAGCCATCAATATCAAAATTATCATCTCCGTGGGAAACGCCATATCATATATCATCCTGCTCAGGCAGAAAAACAATCGTCATCCATCGTTCGCGCCTTGTGTGTCTTGCCTTCCCGCGGAGCTATGGCATGTAAGTATGTATAAGTATGTACAGTTTATGTAAGTATGCCTGCGACGATCCCCGCTGAGCAACCAACCAGCTTCAACTCCACCGAATTCTGTAGGTGGTGATTTTCCTCCTCTCGTCTGCCGCTGCGGGAGTGCCTATCTCAGCTTAGCTCTACTAGTTATAGTGTCAAGGGTAATTTAATTGCCCAATGCATTCTGGTGCGGTTTTCATTTTATTTCATTTTGGTTTTTTTTTTCTTCTTTCTGTTTTTCCTAGTTTCAGTGTGTTTGTTGTTCACTTTAACTCCACCACAACTACGGAGTACTCCAGGTAAGCATGCTAAGCGTGTTGCATACCGAGCAAGGTAGTTATAATAGTACAACATGTATTTGAGCTAGGAACGGGTTACCTACTATTAGGTGGTAACTGAAGCTGACCTTTTTGCCCCCCATCCCCTCCCCCCCCATATGCACAGATTAGCGCATTTGGACGGGGTTACCTAGGTACGTACTACTGCAACAAGGTTGAATTGATCTTTTTTCTTAGGCTAGGCTCGGCTGTCGGAGATCCAGCTGCAGATGAGAACGAAGAAATATTATTTATTTGGAAAGGAAGAAAAAGAAAACGGGGCAGGGCATGGCATGGCATGGCATGGCATGGCTGAGCTCTTGTTTCATCGGGTGGAATAGAATAGCTATGATCTATCTATGTATGATCTATGAAGCTCTCTCTATCCAAGCTGGTTTAGGAGGTGAAGGCTATATATGCCTTTTCCATCTCCATCTTTGATTCATGATCCATGATTCATGCTTCTTCATGTTCCAAGTTGATCGTTTTCTGGCTGTTTTATTCTTTTCTTTGTCTTCTTTTTTCCCAAAAGATAGCTTACGACATCCCTGCCTCTCTCCTCTTACAACGAACGCTACTTGAAAGATGCCCGGACTAACCAAAAATATACGGGAAAAACGAAACCCCTTCCCCTCCCCTCCCAAATAATCCCCCGCCTCCGTCATCGCTTCGTAAAGCGGATTGACGATTTAAGGAGGCTTTTTTTTTTTTTTTTTTTTTTTTTTTTTTCCCCTTTCTGTTAATTTTTTTTGTCCTTTGCCCCACGACCCACGGGAGAAGCAAGGGAAAGAAAAAAAAAAGAAAAACAATTATCCTGTGCGCCCGGCCCAGCCCATGTATCCCATTTTGAAAATTCAAAAATATGCAACTCAACGTCTCGCATTGGCTTTTGTGGAACTTCTGGGGGGGGGGGGGCGGGTTTGGTCTGCCTTGTGGTTTTTCTTTTTGTATATATATATATATATCGGAATTTACTGAGCCCATTGCGTCGAAATCGAAAAACTTACATGTCAATGGCCCCGTGATCTGGATTATTTGAGGGACACTGGGGGTAAAAATATATATATAAAATAGCCGGGCTAGCTGATCTTTTGATCGCTGCCAGGTGTGAATGATGCAATGATCAATGTAATCCATGGCGTGGGATGATGGTGATAGGCGGGGAAGGGGGGGATTGAATGGCAATTGGCGGTGAGGGGCGGGATTAGATGTGATTGTAAGTGAGCTGAGATGGGAGGCCTGCCCTTGCGGGATGAAAAGTACTAATCATATGCCCATGGCGTATAATATGATGCAATGTGTCGACGTTGAGGGTCGATTGAAGATGATGTACGGAGCTGCTGTACAGAGTTATGTCTGATGGGGCTGCGGGACACTGACGTCGGTGGTTGGGCGCCTTGAAAACAGAAGAAGAAAAAAAAAAAAAACAAAAAACAGAAAAGAAAAGCCGTAGCGCTAAATGAATTTCGCAGGGCTAATTGGCTTCCACAACTTTGACAAGCCGCAATCCCGTTACAACCCTCTGTGCAGATTATTATTGCAGACTTTGCTGGGCGGGTTTGTATTCCCGATGCTCTATGCGATGATAGTGGGTAGTGGCTCTCACCGCAGCAGTGTATCCAAGCACAATTCTACAGCAATCTCATCAACCCCGCGCATCGTGGGTCTGATTGAAGGTTTTTATTTTATTTATTTTATTTTATTTTATTTTTCTACCGGAAGCAGTAGTTTTCTGTGGCTGCGGAGTTTTCTTCAATGGGCCCGGGAGTCAGCTCAGGTCATTCTTGCTCCTGAATTGAGTTGACCAGGGATGATTTATGTTTTTTTTAAATCTTTTCTGTATGTATTATATTTCTTGTTCGTCGGAAGCAAGGGTAATAATGAGACATGAGGTATTGTATTCAATTATGTATATCTTCTTACTTACCAATTGACTAAGAAAACAAACCACAGCTTGATACATAGCCATCTTGTCATAGAGTTCACACCTGGCAGCATCAGGCCAATCACCTGTAATAATAATAATCACACGAGAAGCTGAACTGGGAGGGAAGAAGTGCTTCGATTCCCCCCCCCCCAACCCCCTGGGCTCCTCAATGCAAGCGTAAAAAAGCTTGATATTCCGCGCAGGCAGTTTCTTTCTTTTCTTTTCTTTTTCTTCTTTTCCATTCTTTTTCACTTCATCCCCCGAATCCGCCCTCGCACGTTCTGTCTGTGATATGTCTGTGTGTATCCGTAGCTGCTATCAAATCAACGTCGGGGCTCTGACCAATTTCTCGTTCTCGTGCTGCTGCTCGTGCGCAAAACGCCTGCATATGCCCTCGTGCCCATGCCCATGCCCATGAGCAATGTCCATTTGATTTCATTTGTTATTTCATTTGTTTTTTTGTTTTTTTGCCTTCTCTCCGATTCTTGCGTGGCAGATCGCGCGCATGGAAAAAGTGGAAAAGGGGGAGGATTGGTTAGCCAACCAACTAATCAGACTAAGAAAAAAAAAACTGCCATGTGAGACGTCAGATAACGTGGGCGATGTGTGTGTGTGCTTTGGCCTTGTTTTTTTGTTCGACCACATACACATATCTGCGCGATTTGAGGATTTGAGAAAGCTTGGGAAAAGCTTGATTTTTTCTTTCTTTTCTTTTCTTTTTTTTTAAAATTTTTTTTTATTATAAAGAATATCATACATTTTACGGAACCCCTTTTCGGCCCGTTCCCCACTTCATAGACACAGATACACAAAAAACGGAACAGAAATGCCGGTAATGTTTGATATTGTGTGGTTTTTATTCATACGTGTCAAAATGCATACAGGAGCCTTATTATAAAGTTCACGGCAGAGAGTAAGAGGGACGCTTTTCTGGTTCTATGGTAATCAGTGGGAACTAACTATTTCCTGCTGGAACATGGGGGGGGGGGGGGGTGGGGTCTGTCTTCTACTACTTATACGTCTAGACACTCTGATGTTGGGAGCGGGCATTCGGCTTTGAACTTTTATTTTAACGAGACCATAGGAGTAACACGTAGAGCTGTCATTAAAAAAAGGGATATGCCGCTGAATACAGCCTCAGCTCCTTGATTCTCGACGCCTTTTGAATGTCCCATCGTAGCTAAGAATGACAAACGGTTCATCGCAGAGTTAGTTCATCGCAGCTGCGAGAAATTAACCATGTTGCTTGTTTTTTCTCCGTAAGAAAGTATCGGGCAGTGCCGCCATTTCAACGGCTAGATGGGCACAATTTATAATAATATCTGTCGGCTTTTGTTATGCATAACTTCCAGGAACCATCCATATCCGCGGCTAAGGTAGGTTGGGATATCCCTCCATTTCCAATATCAGCCTCACATCTCGTAACCCTTGCTCATGGCCATGACCATAACCAGTTTCAAAGGTATCCCAGTTATCGGGCCATGTAAAAGATAAAAAAAATTTTTTTTTTGTTCCATTCCAATTCTAGAAACGGAGAAGTCTGGTATTGAAATAAAAAACAAAAAGTAGGTTTTCGGCCCGATCGATGCCGAGTTTTGGCTCCGGCTACTCAGAAATCTTCGAATGCCGAGAGAGACACACACGAGAGAGAAATAAGAGAGCCAGCAAACTCTTTTTTTGTATTTTCTATGTATTTTGCGTTTACAGGTGGCAAGGATAGAGAATCAAGAGAGTAAGCAGTTCGTCGGGGGCTTGTTCGTATCTTGCTCGGGGGAATGTGGCAATGGCATGTATATGTTACTCTCCCCATGGCATCCCCCCATGTATGTTTGCCGAATGCCGCTGCCGCCCCGCCCCGCCCCGCCCCTCCCCCCTTTTTTTTGTTCGAGTTATGTACCTTGAGGGAATTTCGATTGCTAGCAATTGGGCGTTGATTTGGGTGGGGTGTTTTTCTTGCTTTCGGTCTTTTGGGAAAAGGTGAAAGTTTCTTGAAAGCGGGGGCCCAATCTATTATAACTTACCTCGTAGGTTGTTGATACATCGCACCGCACCCTGGGTTGAAATGTACGGAAGGACACGGAAGTATCCACTTTAAGAAGTTTTAAAGTCAAGCGGTGTGTTCCTTTTGCTACCTTTGTATTCCTCTTTATAAAAAAAATCTTTTTTGCAATCACTTTGCTATTTACTTTCTCTAGCTTATTCGCGAATTGTACTATTGAATGGAGATAAGAAGCGTCGGGGTGTATGTTTCACCGCCCTACTACTTACGGATACATAGCTCGAGACATAAACTCATATATATATTCATGTATATAAAAGGTAACATTGAAAGAGCATGAATCGTGGATTCTAAATCGCAAACCATTACACTATATGGATTGTAGAAATCTGCGTCCCCCTTTGCACTGCATAATTCAAATGGAAAAAACTAAAAAAATTTAAATAGGTCATGTCCCCTCAAAACACACGCAAAACACACGCAATTTGGAACAGCGTAGGAAACCATAGCTTTGAGAATTCAAATTTTTTTGGTGCGTATTTTATGAATGTGCGAAAAAGATGGTGAGATTAATTTGTGGACTGCGTTTTTCAGAAGGGCATATAATAGAATGGAAAATTATATTTACGCGGTTATAAGTTCGCAGTTACACGGGAAAGGGGGCTGAAGAAGAAGGGCATGAGTTTAATAAAAAAGCAATGTATTGGATATAATTGAAATTGATGTATTGGCGTGGCGGCCTTCTGTATTTCTGCATTCAAATGGAATTGTGGAAACCTGTAATTTGAAAAATGGATCGGAGCGCGCACAACTCAAACTCATACATTGACTGAATGGGAAAAAAAAATGAAAAGGAAATTGATTGGAAAAAAGAGGTGGAAAAGCGGGCAGAGAAAAGATAAAATAAAAGAGAAGAGGAGAGAAAACTAGATGGCGAAAAGGAGAAAGGAAGGAAAAAGGGAGAGAGAGAACACAAGAAAGAAAGGGGGACTTATTAAAAATCGAGTAAAGAAGGAAAAAGGAGAGAAAAATCAAGGGTTCCTAGAAAGGGGGGGTGGAAGGGTGGAAGAAGGAGAAAACTGTAAACATCAACGCCCTGCAGTACCGTGGCCCCTGCTGGTGGAAGCTGAGAGAAATGAACATAAAACACAATTTTAGGGCCCCTAGCCGCGCTGCACGCCGCAATGTAAAGGCGGTGGTGGGCAGGGCTGGACGGGGACGGAATAGAAACGAGACTCAGCCAAACGACACCGAGAAAAAGTAGAATGAATATATGAATGCCAAAGCCACAACACCATACCATACCATACCACACCATTTCCCATTTTATCCATTTTTCCCATTTTTCCAATTTCCTGCTTCAAAAACTTACATCCCCTAGCCCTAGCCTTGTCCTTGCCCCTGTGCCTGTCCCTGTGCCTGCCCTTGTGGTGTTGATGACGACTCAGTAGGTTGTCCCTGCTGCCCCTGCGAGCCTGTACCCGTACCAGCACCGCCAGCACCACCCAGCATAAACCCAGGCGGGAACATAGGCATACCAGGAAACGAGAATCCAAAGCCTGGCACGGCGGGCGGGACGCCGATTGCGTTTGCGTTATTGGCGCTTGCGGAACCGTCGCGGTCGTTTCGATCGCCGTGGCCGTGTCCGTGGCCGTTGCCGTTGCGGTCACCGGTGCCATTGCTGCCTGATGCTGCTGTTGACATTTGTCCGTGGCCGTGGCCGTGGCCGTGACCGTGAGCGGGACCGTGTGCGGGACCGGGCCCGGGGCCATCGTCCATTGGGCCGCGGTTCGGGCGGCGGAAGCGTTCTGGTTCCATGTTAGTTCGGGTCGATTGGGGGCCGCGTTTCCCACCTTGGTCGGTGGCCATGCGTCGGCTTATTGCTGTTGAGGTTGTGTTAGTTATGTTTTCTTACTTTCTTGAGAGGTGTAATTTAAAGGTGGGGTGGGAAGGGGGGGAGTTGGGTGAAACATACCTTTCGAAGACACGCCAGCCCCGATCTCAATATCGGGTTCCTCCACCACCATAAAACTCTCGATGGGCTTTCCACCCGTTCCGCCGTATTCGGCGCTGAGCATCCATTTGCGGTCTGCGTCCGTGAGTCGTTCGATGGGGATGACGCTTATGCCGGTTTGGTAGTCGCTGCAGTCTCGGGGACCGAAACCGACACCCCACCGTGTCTAGCTCGCAGTAAATGTTAGTGGGAGACGAGAAGGCGGGCGAGAGAAGGAGAGAGGAGGCGATGGTTGAAACATACTCGTAATTGCATGTCACCGGACTTGTATTGCTCCATCCCCTCGCGAGCAGTTACGGCATCGCGTCTATTGATCATCTTCACGAAAGCATGGCGCTTGTCAATATTCACTATACACGTTTGGACCACACCGTAGCGGCCGAAGAGCGACCTTAAATGAGATTCCGACGAACTATGTTTTCTATGTAAGTATCAACTGTAATTTGGTGGGGGGTTTTGGTTAGCAAAATATACAAAAAAAAAAAAAAAGAAAACTCACGTTACGCCGCCGACGAAGAGGGTTCTGCTGAGAACTGTTTTTTTTTTTAAAAAAACAAGTCTGTTAGTCCAAAACCATAGTAAGACAGTAAAAAGCGGGTGCAAGACATACCTTTGATATTCCCCTGGCCAATCGAATAATCCCATTCCAAAAACTTGGGTCCGGGAGGTGGAAGTGTAGCCTCTTTACGAGGTGGTGTCGGGCTTCTACGACGTCTCCCAGGCGGGCTGCGCTGGCGATATTCAGCGGGCCGTCGTCCACGGGCGTCTCGCGGGTCTCGGTTCCGACCAGGAGAATCTCCATGATATTCTCCATACACAGGGCTATCGCGACGACGAGGCGGGGAAACTTCACGACGTCTATCCCATCCGGGTGACCTCGAGCGACGACGGTAACCCCCTGGCGGCGACCGGACATACTCTTCTCTCTCATGCTCTCTGCTGCTGCGATGATCTCGATCCCGATCACGTGATCCAGCATCTTGTGCTGGGGCTCCCCAGGCATTTTGACTAGCGGCAGGCTGCTGGCTGAAGGCTGCTAAGGCTGCGGCGGGGTTCATATTGGCCATGCTGGTATTTGCAGTGTTGGATAGACTTAGGATTTGCAGCGCCGTGGCCCATTGTTCTTGCGGAATTCCCTGCGCAGCCATGAGCTGAAGCAGGCTTAATTGCTGCAATGTCTCTGGAGCCAAAGCACCCGTCTGCGGCATCAGGGCAGCAAGTGGATTCTGTGCTACTGCTGCTAGAGGATTCGCAGCAGCAGCAGAAGCTTGGGCCTGGTTCGGAAACATATTTGGATTCTGAGCCATATTACTCAACCCTGCAAATTGATTTGCAAGATTCCCCGCTGCAGCGGCAGCATAGGGGTTTACAGCCTGCCCGTTGGACTGTTGTGCAGCCGGGTCTACGGACGCGGGCATGGCTTGCGGAACTGGATTTTGCGCATTAAATATACTATGGGAGCTAGTTTGCGCTGGCACGCCTGAAGTTGCTGGGGTTGCTGTGTTGCTTTTTGCCATATCTGCCAGTGCTTTCAAGATGCTAGAGGTATCTGGCACTGGCGCTTGTTGACCGGGGCCTGCAGCAGCAGCAGTAGTAGTAGTAGCAGCAGCAGCTGATGATGGAGTTGCATGCTGAGCTCCGCCTAGAGGGTTAAAATTGGGGGCCGGTGATCCATCGGGGGTAGTTGATTCCACGTCTAGAAGAAAAATAATATCATACATCAGAAAAACTGGTTCCAACATACCCTACAATGCCCTCTTCTCGCTCGTTGTCGACTGTACGTTTCGATAAGATTTCCAGTTTTGGCTTTTTTTTTTTTTTTTTTTTTTAAATAAAAAAAGAACATAGGAAATTGCGAGAAGGGGCGTTTTGTATTGTATTGTTTTTTCTCTTTTTTCTCTCTTCGTCATCTAAATCCAGGGGGAAAAAGGCTTACTTTGAGATACTGGCGCGTTTAGCTTTTCCTTGAAGGAAGCGAGCAGAGTCGCCGGGAAGGTGTATCCACGCTCCCAGATGTCCACCAACTTCTTGATTTTGTCCTAGAAAGAGAAAACCGGTCATACGTAAGTGGGAATTATTCAGTCACCGCATGGAAAATAGAGGGGAGAAAAAAAGCAACAAAAAAAAGCGAGATAGATAATCAAAAGCCAGAAGTGTAAAATGAGGCAATGTCTATAACCAGGCGGAAGAAAGACGTGGAATATAAAACCGTGGTTTTCGTGCTAAACGATGGGAGATATACGCGGGAGTTGGGGGAAATATTGTTCTAAGGTCAACGCAACGCACGGCCAGCCGAAAAAGCTGTTTGGTATAATGCCGTATTGCGCGTCTTCTTGTTTTATAATATAATTGTAGCCTGGAATGGTTCTCTCTTTTTCTGTCCGCTTTTTTTTTTGGTTTTTGTGTCTAAGAGTACGCGTACCTTTTGATATTCAGGAGCATTGTTTATGATATCAGTCATCAGGACGGGAAGCAATTCAGTCACTCTGTTAACACCAGCTGCAAATGTTCCATCGGGTGCACCGCTACCAACAGTTTGACCGGCTCTCCGGGCTGATTCTACCCACTGTCGAGTTACAGAGTCTACGACATAGAGTACGCCCAGCTTGTGTGTTCCCGGGGCTCTTTTGAAGTGGGTATATATTTTTTGAACGAGGACGGATTCGGACTATAAAGTAGAGAAGTATGGTGTTAGAGGTATTGTTTTCTTCTGCTTTTGCTATTTCCTTTTGGTCTTATTTTGAGGCGGGAATCTAGAGATGAGCCATACCTGTACATTGGCGGCGCATAGTGAAGTGATGATGCTGATTTTGGAAGCTGATACTCCAGGTGGCTTAAGCGCCAACATGGACTGTAGATAGCCATCTAACTCCGCTACAGCAGACGACATGGCTTAACCGGAGGGGCTTTCTTAACGGATGCTACCAGTCAAAAAGGAAAAATGACCGAAGAAAAAAAAAAAAAAAGTAATCTCCTTTCCAGCTCGTAGCGAGCGTGGCTATAGTGTCGATTTGCCCTGTCTTGTTCCTTTTCCAGATGAAAATTTGCTTCTTTGTCTTTGTTTTTGATGATGACCGTGTATAGATGATTATGGACGGTGGCTGCGCGAATGGAATAAGGTTAAGGCCGCCCAACGGAGCTGCTTTTCCCTCTTTTTTTTTTTTTTTTTTTTTTTTAATCTACTGCTGCGAGAGACTATGACGGCAACAAGCCAAACAAGGCGAGTTTCAAGGAAAGGGTGGGAAGTATCTAAGTAGATGAGATAGATGATGATTCAGGCGAAGATGATACCTAGATGATTCGAGTAGAATCAAAATTCCGATGATACCGTCGTCGTCGTCGTGCAAACGAGAAGGCACTACAAAGACCAGAAAGCCCTCTCGACCTACAGACGAAGGCAAGGCAGAGAGTTGAGTAGCGGGCCAAGGGCGATCAACGCGGAGCAGTAAATACGAGTACAGCAGTGGGAAGGGGAATAAAAGAGAGGATAAATGGGGATGAATGAAGGGGGAGAGCGAGATAGTGATGAGGGTGAGGTGAGGTTGTGGTGGTTGTTGAGGAGAAAAAGAAACAACCAGACGCTATGCTGAGGGTTGGAAAAAATTACCTGTTTGAGGAGTAACTACGCGCTAGTCCGTGTTGGGAAGGCACGTGATACGGGAGAACCTCCGTGGCAACCAGCAGAATTGTTTTTGTATACGGAGGACACGGGGGGGGGGAATTATCCCGTGAGAGTTATCTGCATCTGGAGGAGAGAGTACAAAAACACCTGCAAACAAACATATTGACTAATGGAGTTAATCCTACAAATGAATGCAGAGCAATATAAAAAGTTGAATACTAAATGCCAGTTAAATCACTTGCCAAGTTCAATATCAACCTGGCTATCTATCTCAGTGCGATTTGCTGAACGTCCTAACTACTACAGGAGGCACAGCGCTACAGAAGAAGATGATAAGGGAGAAGGCAACATTTTATTGCAAAGGTACAATACAAGTTATTTCCTGAAAAGAAAAGCTGTGTTCTCCAGCCATGCTAATTCCTCAAACCCATTTTTTTTAATGTTCTGTTCTGTTTCTGTTCTTTCGAATCCGAATTAGTAAAAACCATACGTACTACTAATATTAACAAATCAGTATCAGTCTCTCTGCACTTTAATTAGCTGTGACGGCAATAGCAGAAGAGGGTGTCCTTGTTGTCAGTGCTAGCAACGGCGTTTTTGCTTCCTGGTAACAGTAGCAGTGGAAAAAAAGGTTCTACTTTTGGTGCTAGGGGATCCCCATGATTCTTGACCAAGATTCCAATTCCAGCCTTCATTGCTATTTCCATCAAATAGGAATGGGGTTTGCGTACATGCATTACATTCATCTCTCACCCATTGGGTTAAAGATTGTGAATAATTTGCCTATTTTTGCCAGTCAATATTCCTGCGAAATGAAATTGCGGTTACGATATTTAACCATAACGTTTCATTAAATGCCCTTGCACCATGGTTATAGAGATGTTTCCCCCACTGCTGAAGAATTGTTTGCCCAAGAAGGCGGAGCGGAATGCTCCCTTCTGATCACGTGCTCCCTTCCTCCCTCCTCCAGCGGGGCCACGATGGCCATTTTTGGTCAAGAAGAAAGGGAAAGAAAAGAGAGAACACTCGAGAAGATATTTATAATGTAGACGTCGCTTTTGAAGTGTTATTGTTTCCTTTTCTTATCTATGTACCTAGCGTATGTTATCACGTGACTATTTTTATATAGATATATATAGATTTTGATAATAAATGTCCGTGATGATACCTACGGTTTCTCCAGACAGTTGGGCTATATTGTCAAGTCTTTCACTTGGGGGATTATGGGAACTGGCTCCTCGGATTCCAGTGAGTGGAAATAGAAATGAATTTAATTAATCAACCGCAAGAAAAAAAAGAAGAGTCAAAAACACCCAAAAATACATACTGGCGATCGCCGCGACCCCAGCCCACCCTTTCTATCTTCTATTATCTTACAGTTTGGCTCCGACAAGCTTGGCATATGCCTCAGTACTGAAGCTCTTGGGCCGTTCAATTGGCATTCCCAACGCGCGGTCGATAATCGGCTGTGGCAGCACTCCAAGGGCTCGCGAGACGCCAAACAACACTGTGTAATAGTTTGCTTCCGTTAAACCGTAGTATTGGAGGAGGACGCCAGAGTGACTGTCCACGTTAGGCCACGGTAGCCATCCTCATCATTCATCATTCATCATTCATCTTTCATCCACAGGCTAGACGGCGCACTTGATGCCTTGTCATACACCCAAACCATTCATGAAAGGCCTGCCACGACCGCTGCAACTAGGACGGGGCCTTCCCAGTGGGCGACAAAGTTTACGTTAACTTTCACAAGAGTACATCATCCCGATAGCGAAGATACTGGGCAGGGAGTTATTGCTGTAAAGAACGAACCACACGACCATAAGTGAAAGGCAACCCATTCTTGCTTGGGGGATATGGTCGCGCCTCTTTTGCACAGAGGATTTGAAATTTCTTCCTCGAATGTCTTCAAGAAGTTTCAAATCAGTATATTGGTCCATTCTCAGCCAAGAAGCGAGTAGGCAATTTCGCATGGTTAACTCTTTTTCTTACTTTTTCTTTTTTTCGTCTTTTGTTCATTTCATTTCATTTCATTTCATTTCCTTTCTTTTTTGTCTCGGTGTGTACATAAGTACCTTACCTGTCCCTGCGAAAAAGGATTAAAAAAAACCCCCAATGAACTGGTCTTGGCAAGAGGAGAGACAGTTGAATATATATATCCTTTGGGAGTTATTCAACGCAGCGATACTAGTCCCCCAACCCCCCCACTCCGCAGATATAACAATCAGGTACCCCTTGACTTGCCGCGGGTCATTATGCCATTGTATTACAGAGTACTTCATCCGGGAGACATCAATCTGAACGTGAGGGTGCCGGGTAAGGTATTGTTGGGCTCCACCGTAATCAGGCCGGACGGAAGATGCAGGAAGATCCACACCGAGGGAGTAAGGATAAGTTTCTTGACAAGGGATCCTTCCGAGCTCATACTGGAGGACCGCACGCTTGTGTATTTATTCCAGTTGTAAGCTGGTGTATATATGTAGATATAATTGATGGATGCTCACGGTAGATAAAAAGGTATCAAAAGCAAGAGTTGCATAGAAACAAATGCAAGCACAAAAAAATGTTGAGGCAGAGCCCAAAGGGTCGCGTAATCAGATTACGGTGATGGTGGCGTATATACCGTGTTTCTTGGCGGTAATGAAGTAATAGCTATACGTTGTCGCAAAACTAGTTTATTCCGCAAACCTTGGCTGTTAAACTTTTTTTTCCTTTCTCTTTCTGACTTCCCTGGGCTTCAACCCTCTCCGTCTCTTCTCTTCTCTTGTTCTATTCTGTTCTTCTCTTACTTTCTATCTCTCCCCTATCTCCTCAATTGTATCCCGTATTTTATCCTCTTAATTCCCCCCCGTCTTATCTCCTCTCATTTGTTGTTATCTCCTTTTCTCTTCTCCTTCAGCGAACCATGGCTAC
The DNA here is from genome assembly GCA_002110485.1 of Emergomyces orientalis. Lineage (NCBI taxonomy): Eukaryota > Fungi > Ascomycota > Eurotiomycetes > Onygenales > Ajellomycetaceae > Emergomyces > Emergomyces orientalis. The sequence goes on along the minus strand of MOWL01000027.1, from coordinate 296,461 downwards.
ATCTCTCAGACTGGGGAGCTCTGCTCTCCGCTCCTCCTCCTTTGTCTCCAAACCCATTGTCCACTCCGCGGCCTTCAATGGCTTGCGATGCTATTCCTCTGCTAAGACTAAGGTCAGTAATTTTCTGTTAACTCAATTGGCTTCTTCCTATGGATGTCTAGATTTATGTGCTGACCGTGTCTTGTGTTTGTCCCGTTAGTCCCTCAAAGATACCTTCGCCGATAATCTCCCGGCTGAGATCGAGAAGGTCAAGAAACTGAGAAAGTACGAGCTAAAATATAATAAAAAATACCTTGAAATATATATAGATTTGATTTAACAACCATTGGTATAGAGACTACGGGGACAAGGTCATCGGTGAAGTGACGCTCGGCCAGGTCTACGGAGGTGCTCGGGGAATCAAATCCCTTGTTTGGGAGGTATGGGCCCGTCTCTGGATTGGAGGCATATATACAATGGAAGAAGCTAATAGCTTCCAAAGGGATCCGTCCTTGATTCTGAGGAGGGAATTCGCTTCCGGGGCAAAACTGTAGGTGTTTTCCCGCAATATCTCAACTTTTTTTATTTCAAGTCACGTGCTAATTCCCGCTCGTCAGATCCCGGAATGCCAGAAATTGCTCCCCAAAGCCCCTGGTGGAGAGGAGCCTCTGCCAGAAGGTATTACAATGTATGCGTTTATGTGCAATTGGTCTATGCTAATGGGTTGAACAGGTCTTTTCTGGCTGCTCTTGACCGGCGAGGTGCCGAGCGAGCAACAAGTCCGCGCCCTCTCCGCAGAATGGGCTGCCCGCTCCGATGTGCCTAAGTTCATTGAAGAGTTGATTGACCGCTGCCCTTCCACTCTGCACCCAATGGCCCAATTTTCCCTCGCCGTCACTGCTCTCGAGCACGAGTCTGCTTTCGCCAAAGCCTACGCCAAAGGCATTAACAAGAAGGATTACTGGCAATATACCTTCGAGGATTCCATGGACCTGATTGCCAAGCTGCCCACCATCGCCGCCAAGATCTACCGCAACGTCTTCAAGGATGGCAATGTTGCTCCAGTCCAGAAGGACAAGGATTACGGCTTCAACTTGGCCAACCAGCTCGGATTTGGCGAGAACAAGGACTTTGTTGAGCTGATGCGCCTGTACCTGACCATCCACTCCGACCACGAGGGTGGGAACGTCAGCGCACACGCCACCCACTTGGTTGGAAGCGCATTGAGCTCTCCTATGCTCTCTCTTGCTGCCGGCCTTAACGGTCTGGCCGGTCCTCTCCACGGATTGTAAGTACCCGCCACACCTATCTATATAACTTATAATCGCCGGGGACAACGGTTACTGATACGATATATCCTCCAACAGGGCCAACCAGGAAGTCTTGACCTGGCTTCAGGAGATGAAGAGATCCATTGGCAACGATCTCAGCGACAAGGCGATTACGGATTATCTGTGGTCCACCTTAAATGCTGGCCGAGTTATCCCAGGCTACGGCCATGCCGTTCTCCGCAAAACTGACCCCCGCTACATGTCTCAACGCGAGTTCGCTCTGCGCAAGATGCCAGACGACCCCATGTTCAAGCTGGTCAGCCAAGTTTACAAAATCGCCCCTGGCGTCTTGACTGAGCATGGCAAGGTTTGTAGCACATCTTCCATTGCAATTCTGACTATTCCCGAATATCAAAACTAACGCAATTTGCAACGGCAGACATCGAACCCGTACCCAAATGTAGACTCACACTCAGGCATCCTCCTTCAATACTATGGCCTGAGCGAGGCCAATTTCTACACCGTTTTGTTTGGTGTATCTCGGGCTCTAGGTGTACTTCCTCAACTCATCATAGACCGTGCTTTGGGGATGCCTATTGAAAGACCTAAGAGTTTCAGCACTGAAGCATACATTAAACTTGTTGGTGCGAAGTTGTAAGATAAGAGAAGGGAAGATAATATAAACGGATGGGCTGGAAGTCGTGGCTTATGTATTTTTTTGGTGTATTAACTAGTTTCACTTCTTTCAAAATTTTTTTTTTATGGTTAACTGATAATTTAAATCAACATTGTTTAGTAACTGGATTCGGTCAGACTAATAACAAATTTACAATCCCCACCGTTGCATTTGGACCAGACATTAAGTGCATACAGGTTATGTAGTGCGTGAATATGATTTTGTTGATATCCTGTAACCTCCATTATCTCGACAGCTTTACAGAGCCAATTAAACGTATATGTATTCTCAGGATCCAGAGTGATCTTTTTTCTTGGGGAACTACTACAATTTGCATGTGGTGTATCTGAACAAATGCTTACGAACATACCAATTAATGTCCATGCATGCAGGTAGGTATGTAGGTTGTTATTCTGGAAATACGAGCAAAATAAAGGAAATAATTAATGCCAATGTTCAATATCAACCTAGCTATCTCACTAAGGACAAACGAACACAGAGCGTGCTGCAGGCACATGGCGACAGAAAATAGACGATAAGAACGCGAGCTATTGGAATGCATAGAGTACTTATCTTTCCCGCGAAGCCTAGCGCTATTCAATCATTCAATCTCGTCAAGCCAAACATTTTTTTTGTTTTGTTTTGTTTTAGTTCTCCTCTTCAGAGTGCAAATTAGCAAGAGCCATAGAAAATAACAATCGTCACCAGTCTCTACTATTAATTAGCCCGCCAAGTCCATTTCTAGCCTGCTTGTCCATCAAGTCCCCCCTTTTACCAGTTGTCGTTACTATTCTCAGTAGTCTGGTTGTTGAAGAAAGTGTCCCAAGTTTGCTCCTTATTATTCACATTGTTATTCGCCACCTCGGCCGCCTCGGACATACTGGTTTTCTCCGTCGGCGATAGCAGAAAGGGTGTCCTTGTTATCGGTGTTACCAGGAGAGTCTCGCTTTGCAGGACAGTAGCAATGGAAACAGCTTTGTTGTTTTCTGCGGTAACGATGGCGGAAGAAGTGTCCTCGTGATTGTGTTGCTTTTCAGTCACAGTAGCAACGGAGGAAGCATTGTTGTTTTCTGCGCAATGAGCTCCCCAGGAATCCTCACCAATATTCCAATCTCCGTGGTCATTCGTATCTTCGTCATTAGGAGTTGGGTCCGCGTAAGTTCCTAGATACAGATTAGTCGTTGGCCCAGGTAATTGCAACATGATGACAAGGGATAAAGCGGGGTTATGTATGGTTAACGCTCACCTTGAACATAAACAACAATGAGTTTTGACTGTGCCCATTGCATAAACGCACAAGGATATGGTGGTTTGGGATGGACGAGGTCGCGCAAAGAATTTGTTCGGTCGCTTAATCTGATACTAAGAGCGCCGTTCCCAACAGCAACAGGAAGAACATTAACCATGACTTCTCTCATTCGGGATTGCGCAACATTGCCGCGATTGTTATCCATAGTAAAACGGAGATCAGTGAAGGTATCAGCCTGAGAGATGACCCAATCTAGGATCACGACCTTTGACTCTTTTCCTTGCATAGAGTCCACAGTACAGACATTGGGATGGAATTCGCGCGAGGGAAGTCTCCAGATTCTGCGAGCCCTAGCAAAAATTGAAGATAGCGGCGAACCTGGGCCCGGTAATGAGTAATTATCGTAATGTCTTTCCCATCGTAGCCTTTCGCACTGAATTTTTCCATGATCAAATGCATGACAAATCTCATATGAGCTGTGTTGTAGCGCGACTTGGTTGATTTTTCGATTTCACATAGGGCGTTCTCAATATTCGCAACGAAGTAACCGGAGTCGAAATCGAGATCTTCCACGCGTAGCATGTTCCTAACTACTCGATCCCACACAGGGTTAACAGTCTGATCATTGACAGAAGGATGACTGCGCATTTCATCGTTGTAAACGTGGTGATTCAAAAACTCCTTGAACGTATCCCGAAAACGGCGCTGACGAGTTAACTTGAACACTGGATGTTTCATATGAATCAGTCTGTCAACGAAGGACATTTCCATCTGCGACGCAAATTCATTGAAGCAAGGCGTTTCGGATGCACCGATAACCGTCGGTTTGAGCTGCATCCTATCACCACTCATCACTATTCCCCGTATCTTTTCGCCAAATTGGGACTTACAAACCGGAATCCAGCTGTTAACCTCCGTCTCTTTCGAATCTTCGTCGCGGAAATTAATGATCCCTTTGACTCCCTTTCAAAAATGCGAGGAAATCAATGTAGATCCAGCATTGTTGCTGGTTGTGATAGCCATCTTTACCTCCTCCACAACAAGATGGGAAATTTTGGTGAAGGAAATCAATGCATTCCTTTTATCCTCGTCTGTCAAAACGCTGAATTTGATCGATCCCACCAACTCATAGTACCGGCGAACTTCGTTAAAAAAGTCTACCTCCTCTCCAAGCCCAACATAGCCACCTAGGCCTTCAAGAGTAACCATTCCTTTGGATAGATTAACTTGGACTTCAGACGGATAGTTGCCAATCAATTGCTCGCCCCTACTAATTGTAAACCCGACGAATAACTGCAGCTTCGAAAGATTTTTCCGGGACACCATAGCTCCTCGAATAGTTGTGTTTTTCGACAGCTTTAATGAAACCGAACATCATAAGCTCTGCATCTTCAGAAAATCTTCGTAGAAAATCGTTTGCAGATTCGTCTGCATCGTTGGTGGAGTTTTCAGGGATTTCTGCTTCGGCATTATTTGGTGTTTCCGGACCTTCCTCTTCGGCGCCATCATCACTTTCCTCATGTGGCGTATCGTTTTTTTTTCGATGCCTGAGGATTTGAATGCTAGTTCTTCACTTCCCGGACGGTAGATACGAATAACAGAGGTCTTTGTCTCAGCAATAGCGTCAAACCTGTCAATAGTTTCGGCAATCGTGTCTCCCGCATAGTGTGTGGGGGTTGAGTAGATCACATGGATGCCAAGGAGGTTGAAGAGCTTGCCAAGAGCAACAATTGTGAATGTTTTACCTGCTCCCGGAAACCCCTGAATAAGTAAGATACCGCCAGGAAATGCACGACAAGCTCGAAGACACGCCTTTTGCTCATCGGACCAATCAAATCGGGGGTCGTTGACGAAACCTTCTACTATGGCGTCCACACATTGTTTAGAGAGATCGAGGCAATCGGTTGGGTCGACATCTTCTTTTTGCCCGGCATGTTGGTTGAGGAGACTTTGGCGCCATTTTGCGGTGTGGGCGCCCCCAGGGGCCAAATCGCAGAGGCGATTAACAGAATGTACTTGTCGTTGGACACCCTTTAAAGGAGTTTCCAAGATGATCGACGCTGGCATATACTGGAGCCGTGAGCCCACTTCCACAGAGAAATTCAAGATAAAGGGAACATTCTTTCGGTGAATGATGAAAAGGCAATCGGCTCCATACGGAAGATTCAAGACATTCGCCATGGAGAGCCCGAAACAGGAACGAGGTCCTTTCCTATCAGAGTTTTGAGGACGGATTCGATTTTCGCAAAAGTGCCTTCTTTAATTCTTAGGGGCTCCGATTCCGACTGGGTAAGCTTGACAACGGCCAGAACACAAGACTCAAGAAGGTCAACGAAGGCAACTTCATGGGTGACCTTGGCAATTTCATGACAAATCTCCAATTCGCGCCGATGCTCAAGACATGCTCCGTAAGTGAGGATGATGGCTGCTTCATCCAGTGATGCAAATGAGACTTTTGCTGGATACTGCAATAGCCCGCAGCCATCCGCAATAGTCTTTCGAGCAGCGAGTGCATTGAATATGGTTTGTGGCCGGCGAGCTTCTCCTTTGCTCCGATAGTACTGATATGCAAGAGAGGGATCTTTAAAAAAGTTATCGAAGCAACCCTGAAAAAAATCGAAATTTTCTTGCTTCTTGCTGGCCTGAGTCTCATTATCGAAGATTGTTTGGGAGGCATTAGTTTGGACGGTCACTGTTCTTGGGGAACCGTCGTAATCAAAATTTCTGAAGAGCTGGCGACCGTAGGAAAAAAGAGTTTTCGTCTTGTCGTCGAATTCGGAAGACTCGTAATCAAGACCATACCCTGTGCCACCAGTAGTGTTAATCTTAACGATAAGATAACTGTGTGCACGAGGTTACCTCTCATTGCCTTCTTTGTCCTTCTGTGTCTGTTTCTGGTTTTCGCTTTCTTTGGACGGGACTCTCTGACGACGCGATCGATGCACATATAAGAAGATATGTCAGAATGCAGGTCGAATTCGAGATAAGCCCTATGTTCCAAGGTTGGGTTTGGACTATTAGCAAACGAAAGTTCGAATCGTATCTTTCTAGCGATATTTCCACCCATGATCTTGACGCGTAGATTTGCTCCAACTCCACTATGGTTGCAGGTCTGGGGGATAGCTTCGGAGTCACCATTGGCGTATTTGACCAGAAATTGTCCCAGGTGCCATTGTGTGCCCATAAATTGTTTGTTGAGGTCGGATTCCCTTCCTTGTAGTGGAATGAGCTTCTGAAGATCGTTTCGTTCGGGCCTTGAGGGTGGTGATTCAGTTTGTGCTAAACCAGTTCCCTGTGAATAGATTTAGCATTCAACTTGCATGTGAGAACTAGTCTTGGGTGGTGGAACTTACACTCAGATTTCGCACCGGCTCTACCGGCGGCCGATAGGCTACCATATTTGGCACGAAGCTCCTCCATTTTTGATGTTACGGCTAGATCTGGACGTTTGTAGTCCTCGTCATATTTGGCCTCTTCAAAGCCGGCGTCCGAGACCACAATCGGCGCGTTTTTTGAACGTCCGAGGTTCATAGATGACAGGTGTGTCACGTCCTTTTCTTCTAAATTCCTCGCAATAGCTTGAAAGTCGATTACAGATGTGTTGGATCGATACGCTGAGATTGCTCTACTATCGTAAACATGGCCCATCATGAACCTAACAACCTCTGGAGGTTGTGTGGCTTCTAGGGAATATGCAATCCCTCGTCGAAGACAGTAGCTATGTATGTGAGCCTCATGTATTGACCTGCCAGGACCAAAGCCAAAAATGGGGTGATAAATTGAGGTGGGAATGGTAATACCTAGTGAACCCCTCCCTGAATCTTGCCATTAATCCCAATTTTGCGATCAGGCGTGTAATTGTTTGGTTTTGCATGGGATTGTTGCTGATATGTCCTAGATGGTCAATAGAGCGCAGCACGGGAATGTTTTTGTTGGAGTTTTTGATTCGAATGCGAGATCCATCTTCGGAGGTTTTGAGGGATTCCAAGTCCTCCCATGTGTGAACATCCGTAAGGTGACCCTCGATCAAGGCAACGAACAACAGGAGGCGTAGGGTATCTTGGAAAACAAGCGATGGCGCCAGTAGGTGTAGAGGGATTCTCTTAACATCATTCGAGTCGTCTCTCCTCCCCTTGAGCCACCTGAAAGTAAGAAGCACATAGAATTGAATACCGTTGCCTGAGTTCCTGGCCCATAACTCCACATCACCCCAATGCAAACATTGTTCCTTTGGAGCCTTGGACGAACAGACAATTTCCCCGATTCTGCCGCAGGAATCAATAGCCAAATTTAGGAAAAGGTTCAGGTACAAAAACACCCCGCATAGTTGAGAACGAAAAGAGTGATTTTCCCGTGTAGAGTGTCTCAAGAAGTATCGACACATCAGCCATCCTAGCCACTGGCTTTGACTTCATCTTCTTGTTCAAATTGGCTTCCTTGACAAGCTCTGTGTCGATCCACCGGAAAATATGGTTTTTAAACTCTGGATCAAGACAGCGCACCTGATACCACTCGACCGCCGAAAGAAACCATGAAATATACACTTTCATAGAGTATACTGATAATGACGACGATATTAGACCTTGCCTCGAATCAGCCACCTATATGCAATACTGGCGGTCCAATTTTAACGGAACGGCAGGCCCATATTCGGTAAAGAAGGCGTTAATTTTGGCTTCCGTGCAGAGAGGTTCGTCCAGACCTTTCAACCAAAACTCAGTGAACCAATTGACTGCCTGTTTTATTTGCCATTGTTTTTGTCTGGAGGCAAATTGACGGACCGCATCATTTAGATCGGTTCGAGTGTCCATTCTTTGCTCTGGTGGTCTTCTGGCTTGGGCTTCTTGGAATCTGGCCTTGCCCTTTGCCTGATTTCGAAGAAGAAGGGCTTTTCCACGGACCACTGTGTAAAAATGGGGAGAGAAAGCCAGACAAGGAGAAAAGTATCACTATAACTAAATACTGAACAGAGACTAAGTAGAGATATGAGCAAAGTAATAGGATTCAATGAAGCAGACGAAGGGGGGGCACGTGCCGAGGGTTGTGGGCGTGAATAGAGGATGGATATAGCGAAATTGAAAACAAACCCCGGGTAATTTCGAAACTAACACGAAGACGACGTGAATGAGATAAGGAGAATGGAATCGAAATGAGAGAACAAGATGGGATGGGGAGGGAAAAAGGTAATGCTGGGCGCGTGCTGAGAGTTGTGAACGTGAAGTACGATATGGTGGCTAGACAATGAACAAAGATGTGAATCAGAAAAAGAACGAATAGAGATGACATGAGGGAATGGGAAAGGTTGGAGAAAGGAAGAAAAGAGAGATGAAGAGATGAGGTTGAAATTGAGATGAATCAGGGAGAGAAAGACGCGTCGACGCGAAAAGGGGAGGAAGGAGGAGCACGTGTTCCGAGAGGGGGTGGTTGTGACTCCGCTCCGCCCTCAGTGGGGTAATAGGGCATGGGGACTGGTTTGCTGCCAAAATTCCCTTCGCTTTTGCGTTATTCACTAGTTGGCACGGTGAAAAGAGGGTTTCGAAGTTAGTTATCCGGCTAGGATGGACTTATGTAATGATTGATGCGTGTATGTTTGTGTGAGTGTAATATAAAAAAAGGGGCCCGGCGGTCAAATCCAGTGCCCCAACCGTGAGAGCCTCCAACGGTAGTATTAGATGTATCTCAGAAAGTATACAAATCTGTATTTCTGTAAATCTATCTGTAGAACACTTAAAATCAATAATTAACTTCCACAGTTCAGAGAAAAAATTTCTTATCTATCTGTAGCAAATACCACCCTGTCTGTGCTATCATTACGGTCACTTGCAATGAGACTGCTGCTCGGGTAAGTTGACTTAATTTTCCGCTTTCCAAGTCTGTGATGGTTAACAAGAAATGTCCAGCACTCCCACCTTTATATCGCGGAGGTTACCCATTCTACTTCAACGACAAAATCTGGCAAGAAGACATTGACAAGCACCTCAGGTGGGGTTATCTCGAAGGATCTTGATCTCGAGGTCATCTTGCCTGGTGATTTGGTAGTGTGCGTCCAAGGCTGGCGTGGAGGCCATGGTTACACCAGTACCATCCGTGTTGTTCCCGCAGAGCTCGGCTTGGGTCTTGCCTGGGACTAAAGCAGAAAAAAAAAGTTGATTGAATCCCGGCTTTCAATAGATCCCTTTCCACGACTCGTGGGAGAGTTGGGAACGTTAGAAGCTGGGGTCCTTTGGTTAGAGAGCAGTTTTTTTCTCTTTTTTCCTGATTCCTGGATGAGAGTTTCCGTGATTTGCCTATTTTCCCTTCCTTTGCCATTTCCGATGCATAGCGGGGATCTCTACCGGGCTCTTTCCTACTGGCCTAGAAATTCCTTATTGGTAATGAATGAATGATGAGAATATTTCTTTCAGTGTTTCTCTTTTCCTCTCTCTGGCTTTCTTGTGTCAACAGAGAATATTATTACATGCATCCCCCTCGTTTCGCATGTTTGTCGTAGGTCTTGAAGCCTTGGCCAATGATACGTGTCGCCATTGGCTGGAATATATCACTGCAGGCTGCCGCTGGAGACTCCACTGTGGACGCTTAATTGTGTTAGGTAGCTTTTAGTGTGGACAGCGGGTGCTGCATTGGATCTGGCGAATTAAACGCGCGAAACGACTCCCAAAAGCCATAATCGAACAATTGCAAACGTTGGGGCCTGGCGAAGGATCAAACCCCGTTTCTCCTCCGTATCTGGAAGAATTTATACGAACACCCAATTTTACTCATGAAAACCGCTGCCAAGTCACTCGAATCAAGTATTGGTTGGTCAATGTTGCCATTCATACAATTTTACACTAAAACCTCTAGGTTAGGGATGTATTTTTTACTGAGGCAATATCGAGCAAGCACAACATTCCCTCTGGCCAAAGCTAGAGAGCAGGTAACCTTCAGGACATATGCAAAACATCCAGGGATTGCAGGAGGCTCGAAAAGCATGGTGTCAATGTCAATTCACACGGGGCAGGAATTGAGAATACGAGAAGGTGGAGTGTCAAGAAGAGACACAATTGAGCCTCGCTTGACACACCCTAAATACGGGAATTGATATAACCACGAACACTCTGATTGTTACGAAGAACAGCTCCGCTAAATCTAATTTAGTCTACTTTGGTACTGGGCTCTCGCATATCAATTTTCCATTAAAACAGCGTGGTTTTTCAGGATTGAGAAAAAAAAGGGGTGGGTCTGTCCCGAGCACCGAGACCTCTGGCACAAAAGAAGGACATAAAAAGGGCTCCCCTCCCTTCTCTTCCTTCTGTGAATCAGATCAAGCACATTTGCCAGTCGTCGCTCCTTCAAACCTCTCTGCCCAACTCGGAGAGATCGTTTTGTCCCTCCTTTCAAACCGCCGACCAGACATTCTTTCAAACACAAATCATCAATTATTGTTAAGAAATTCCGATCTTTTCAAGCTTCACGACATACTAGTCAAAATGCAGATCAGCAGTATCCTCGTTGCTGTCACCGCCGTCCTGGTATCCGCCTCTGGCGTCCTTGCCTCGCCCATTGAAACGTCGCCAAACCCAGAACTCGCGACCAGATGGTTCGGCGGATGGGAAGTGGAAAAAACATGCCATCACAAAAGCTCCTGCAGTTTCAGCTGGGGTGGAAAGTGTGAGGACTATTGTGGCAAGCGTCGTTTTGCCTACATGGTTAGCACTGGCTGTGGTGTCAGATGGAGAAAGCGCTGCTGCTGCAAAAAATAGGGTGAGCAATTCTCCAGACATGTGTGAACAAGAGAGCAATGACACTGACAAATCACCAAGTGCAAAATTGAAGGGAAAAGTCATGTGCATTCATTAGCAATTGAGGGATTTTGAAATGGGTGTGTGTGAGTGTCTATGTCTCGCACCCACAACTTGGTTCCACTTCTCTGATGGCTGAGAGTGTCAACCTGGAAGCATCTCTTAAACCATTAAAAGGCATGAAACACTGCTTGTCAAAGTCTTTCTGTCATACAAAACTGTTCTGATTTTTCTTTTTCATTCTCTGTGCCTAGCCTCAAGGCTGATAGCCTATGGGTTATAACTTTTAATAACTACTTCAGATCTCTTGATCAAACAGAATCAATCTCGATTCACTGTTTTAAAATCTCATAATTATTCTCTCCTCTGAAACAATCTGAAGTGCATGAGCTATTCTGAACAGCTAAAAATAGAAATTTTTAAGTTTTGAAATTTTGAAAAATATCACCGAGTACCCTTTTTGACCGTTTTCTTAGGGTTCGATGAGGGGTTGATTACTGATTCCAAAGCGCCTGTACCTTTTAAACGGAACGTAAGCCGTTTTTGGTGCCCGGTTTCGAAGAAAGTGCCTTTGGAATCCTCGGCTCCAGAAGGACATTCCCTCCCCACCACAGGCCTGCCAGGTAATTGGGGAAACGTTACTAGAGTACCTCTCTGCTCCAAACCCTTCACCCACTTGTCTCTCGTGCAGGGGCTGGTAGGAGAGAGAGAGATGCCATCCGAGTCATGCGAAATCGAGATAGTCGAGATCCGAAAGCAAAGCCATGACCAGAAGCATGGTACACTAGAGGCTTTTTGTGCGGCAATCTGTAGTAAGTATAATTTTTCGAGTAGCCATATCCTGGTTGATCCACTAAACGTTTTCCTGCAAGAATCATTAAATTTTTAGCATCAGTAGAGCCTTTGTTTATCAAGCTGTAAAAGCCTTTGATCATCACCTCCCTCCCCAAAACAAACCATGCCATCCACATCCTTAGGAGATGTGTTATATCAACGCCGTGTCAACAGGCAGCGAACGCCGTAGGTTTAGGAGCAGCCTGGGAGAGCTGCGGTAGTTTTCTCGCGCATTTTTTTCGGTTTTCTCCCGATCTTCAATGTTAGAGCCGAGAACAAGAAAAGGGTAGTATTTATTACGGGGCTGACAATCTGCCACAGAAAGCGTTCGGAAGTGCGCGAAGTATTCCGAACGCGATTCGCCATCTTTCTCTTCCGCAAGGTAAAGAAGATGCTTTTTCCCTGCGAGGTCCTCGGTCGACCATAATACTGTTGTGACTGCCGAGAGAAAATTGTTAGGTTCGAGAATCGAATAACAATTCAGGTACGTAAAAAAAAACCACTCACGAAGCCGTGGCTGAGTGGAACGCTCCTATATAGAGTTCATCTCGGTGCAACCGTACATATTCGCACATTTGGGTGCAAGTGAAACACGATGAGAGCTCTCGTCTCCTATCCCTGGTATCGGCACCCCCAGAGGGCAGTACTGATGTTGCATTCTCGCATATTCAACTGATCTTCTCCGAAGTTCCCCACCTTCCCAGGAAAAGATGGGTTCCGATTTATCTATATATAGACATACGTCTGTCATAGAGCAGCTCAAATAAAATCGCAGTACGTAAACCACTGAACGAGCAAAGCAGAAATGATGAGGATGGCAATGAAGCGGCAGCGAGGGGTGTCTCTGGACGAAGTGATAGTGAAAAAGAAAAGGGATTAGCTGGGTGAGAACTGGGGGACTAAAATAAGGGGTAAATAGATCTACTGTAGATGTGAATTGAGAAAGTGAAAGGACGCTCATTCTGGGAATTGCCATTAACGCCAATTTGAAAGAGGGAATGGCGGATGAACGGAGGGAGTCCACGCAAGCCATATCTCACCCTGCCTCGGCTAGATCTCCGGCCGGGAAGAGGCTGTTCCAAGATTCCAAGCTATCAGATCTAGGTAGAGTCAGTATATTACTATATTGCATTAGCTTTCTTTGGCATATCGATAGCTGTAACTACCTGGGTACAGCGTAGGCTAGGCTGGAGTTGAGTAGGCTTTCAATTCAACTAAGCTTGCAGCACCTGTTGGACGTGGCCTGACGCGTATCATTTTGCGTTAATATCTCCCCCTTTTTCTTATGCCTATTCTTCGCCTTCGTTCTACCATGTTTACCATGATTGGGCAGTGGGCGTTGCAGATGTTGCACGTTGCATTCAAGTTACCTTCCATCAGGAAACTGGGCCCTACCAAACAACCAGCGTCCTTCCTTTGAGCTGTTCTAGAGGTAACTTTGATCAGCCCAAATTAGAACGGGATACAGAGAAGAGATGCATATAAAAGACAGTGAATCGCCCGCTTGCAAATTAATCATCCTTCTTCTGAATAGACTACGATATAACATATAAATTCCCCTTTTGAACTGAGTTTATATAACTCCCAACTCGCATTACCTTGCGTTGTACTCAAGCAAAGTTAAGCTTGAGCAAAAAAGTCCGAACTCACCATGCTGTTTTCATTCATCCCAGTTACCCTTGCCCTCCAGCTGTGTGCTGGTGCTCTTGCTGCCCCGCCTCAGGATCCAAATTCACAGGTGAATGAACGAACACAAATCTCTTTTATCTTTTCTTTAAACCCAGAAAAGAAATCAGAATGAGTAACGTTTTTATTGTGAAAACAGAGTTCCAGCAGCCAAAGCGGTGGCTTCCGCGCCCTAGTCAAGGCCATGCAAAGCGATCCAGAAGGCTTCGTCCATGTTGCTGACGATGGCATTATGCGTTCTTACAACGTATCAGGCCAAGTCATGGATTATGTCCGCCTTAGCACTGAGGACATGGAGGATCTCATCGAGACACACCTTGATTCTCCCGAGGAAAAGAAATATATGACGGGCTTGTGGAGTTCTGTGGACCCCTCTAAGGTCAGCGAGGACCAGATCTGGAATCCGTCAGAGGAACTGCGTCCATCTAGTCCTGCGGAGCCGGAGAGCGAATTGCAGGAGCCGGCGGCGTTGCTTGAGCCCAGGGGACCGATGGGTTGCCGTCGTGTTTGCACCCGCTCTCCACAATGCACGAGACGTTTAAATTGCTACGTTTGCGTTGCAGGTTCTTGGGGGAAGTTCGGCAAATGTGTCTAAACCATGTTCATGGTCTATCGCCATTTTTTCTTTCTTTTCTCCCCTGAGGTTTTGACGTTTGGGTGCTTTTGGTGGCAGATTCCCTGGTAGGATGGATGTTGATCAAATACAGCCAGCTAGGCTGGGATTGATGGTGGGCGTGCACAAAGAGGTCGAAAATAGGTTTTGATCTTGCGCTAGGAAATAGGCTAAATCAAATTGGGATAGCTCCAAATGCTTTGTATTTAGAAATTCAGATTACATACGGAGTATATGTAGTCCTAGTTAAAGGTACTAATATTGAAGATTAGATCAGAGAGACATCTCAAACTTTAACTGGTCACTTTTGAATAGGTGATATCAGATTGATATACGGATTGAGGCTTTGCCAGCCAACTTTATAGCTTAAAGCTCGGTTGTGAGGACACATTGATGTTCTCATTTTGCGGAGTGAGGGAAGCGGAGTTGGAGCAATAAAATATAGCTTTTCGTGTCACAAATTTCCTTTATTATGCATACCATTTGAGTATAGCTCTGATGCTCGGATGCAGCAGATGTACTTCTGACCCTGATCCTTCTAATAATCATTACAATAATTCCGAAGCAGTTTACATTCAAATAGCTAGCAGACATTATCGTGTCACATGATATTTATATCTGCTCAATGCGAAAACTTAGGGAGCTCGCTGCCGCCGCCACGGTTCCGACGAAGTTGCTGATGCCTTCCAACTCCACCCTGCCCGCTTCAACAGCGTTCAGATCGTTCTTATTCAGATTGGTCGCCGCTAGCCATATTTCTAAGAATCCGCGGCAGATGAGAACCTTGCTGAGGGTGAGTGTGGCATCTTCCACCCTGAATCCGTGGCGTTGCATATCCACTAAGAATTTTGCTTGAAATATTTGATAAACTGCGTTATCACTAGCTAACTTTGAGCCTCTCCGCTTCTACCTTAGCCGTATTGAGAGCTTCCGCCACTTCGTTTACCGTGAGAGCCTTGGCTTTGCGAATCGCGGGGGGGAGGCGTACGTAGAAGAATCAACCACCCTTGAGAATGGCCGTTAGCTCCGAACTTCGAGTGTCTTTCCTCTTCAGTTCTGATAGGGAGCTTAAGGGATGGTCTTCTTGGCATATTTGATTTTGCTTTTTGTTTTGTTCTTCTTTTTAGGCTTTTCTTTTTTGGAGCTGCGCTTTGTAGTCCTTTCTGTAGAGTTAGCTTTGGGTCTAGAGGGAATGTGGGGTTGGGGGAGGGCTTTTGGAGCTGGGATTTCAGCTCGCCAGTGCCCCGACTTCTTGCATTCCGCCCAGGGGGGGTGGGGGGCGGGAGCAATTTGTTCAAGGCTTATTACCCAGTTGTACATAGGTAGGGAGTTTTAGAGGCCCCCTGAGTATCGGTTTCGGTTGTCACGGCTTATTATCTAGCCTATCCTAGCTGGGCTTTTCCAAAAATATATAAATGATGAATGACCATTTCGCCCACCTGAGGCTATCTAGGGACCTCGGACGGCGAATTATCTACTCGTGTGCAGGAATATCCCCTAAGTTTAGCTGCGTAGAGTTGCCAAACTGATGCTCAATTTATTATAGGTAACCAATAATAGTTATAAGTTGAATGGGGGCTTGACCGTAATAATTTCGGGTTTGTGAACCTCCCTACCTGTCTTCTACCAACTGAAACTGTTCGTAGCGCCGTCTTTAGAGCTTAGTTAAGGTAACAACGGTACAGCGATTGCTGCCAAAGTATTTGGGGTTGGAGGTGGGGGCGCGCTTTAGGGGGTTTTGGCCTGTAGCCACCCAGGTATATTAAGCTCCACGCCTTTGAACTTGCGACTTCAATCAAAGAACTGGGCGTTTCCCTTTCCCGTGTCAAATGTAGAGGCACTTGTGGCGAATATGGCGGGATTGTTTGGGTTATTCAGCCTGGGCAAACTTCAAGATCCCCAACACCAGTGGTGGCGACAGGCAAATGGCTTTTCGTTAACGTCGTCCTTACTCATATGTGTGCCTGAAGGACGCGCCTCTCTGTAGGTGGTAACTCCATAAACTGGCGGCCCGGTGGGAAAGAGTTATGCCATCGGATCCACGGGAGTGGGAGGGAGGCACCCAGGGATGGTACCGTTCTATAGCTTTTATTGCCTAAATGAGCAACAGAACACCGACCTTTCCAACAGCTCAAAAACTAGATCAATTGACCTGCAGGTAGTAGCCCTTCGTACCACAGAATCTTTGATGTTTTGCCAAGGAACCGCCGCCTTTAATCCGTAACGGCCTTGATTGATTTAGGATGGCTTAGTTTGGCAATTGTCAAAAGAGAAGAGAGCTAATAAATTGGTGAATGGGTTTGGAAACTTCATGAAGACATGTTTTCATACACGGGGGTGCTCGCTGCGTCCTCGAGTTGATGCAAACAAGACCTTAGCTGTGTATTGGAGTAGGCCACGCCTGTCTATAATGATTGTATCTGATCAACAAAGGCATTGAATAGAATTTGTGGCTGGCTTCCTCTGCTCTAATGGTAGAGTAAAGAAACAGGAGTATCTCTGAAAAAGTTCTCCAAGCAGCGCTGGAGATATCCACAAAGCTGGCTGCTTGCTTACCTGCGTCTCACTTTCAAAAGAATTAGTTACTTTTGAGGTTTGGGCCTAGAAAAATGCCTGTTTTAAGATAATCCTCATTAAAGTCAAAAGTTTTCGGCAAGCGGGAGTTTGTACTCAAAAATGGATCAAATTTGAGATAGTAAACTCTAGGCCCCAGAGTGGAATTAGAATTATTAGTGAAAGGGAGCTTGAAAAACACCTTCCTCCATATTTTCGCCCATTATTTGACGCGAACATTCGCTCCAACTCTGCTGTGGTTCTAGTTCATTGGGACGATCTCGATATCAATATTAGTGTGCATGACAGGAGAAATGTGGCATATATCATTGAGGTCTCATTAATAACATAATGAGCTCACGATCTCTTCAAATCAAGAGATCTACCTGGGTTATTGGGTTATCCGAGCCTAGCTCTGAGCTGCAGCGTGTTCCGCGTTTGTGGAATTCATTTTCCTGCCACGGAGTGTAACGGCAGCCTAGGGAGCCATTCGCTGAGCCAGTGGATACAGAACATGGAATTTGCCACAGAAATGAACCCCCATGTCCATTGGGATGTTTCCTGACGCTCGCGCATGGTTTAAGTTGAAGGTTGTTACTACTGGTGGCTTTTCCCTGTTGATTATTCCCGCAAGGGCAACCATCCAGCCCTTCTTCAAGGAAAAGCGCCGACGAAAATAGAGGCGGTTAAGCAATCAAAGCAATATAACCACCTGCCTGATCAATGTATCGGAAGAGATTATTGACGGAATCGCTCTCCGTGCTTCCAGTCTTTTTTGATATATTGACCAATCAATTACTAGTAGTTTAGGAGGGTAGAACCTTTGTCAATGGTATAGAGGTTTGTATGGTGAGCCTGTTGGTGATCCCTTGAACGAAAAACAGTACCCTGAGGTGGCCGCCTAGCAGTATATTTCCCCCAACGTCGGATACTCCAGGAGGCCGTTTCGTGTATGCTCCTTAGTCTCAATACGATGTAGAATCGCGAACTAACACAACTTTTTGTTTGTATCTGTCCAGATACTATCCTAAAAATTTGGTATATCAAGCAACAACCATGGCTGCATTCCGTTTCGCAAATCGCGCTCCTCTGTGAGCGAATTCCATCTTTCAAAGGGGAAATAGGCGGCAGTGCGGGATGCGAACGCATTCTTGCATTGTGTGTAACGATGACGACGAGGCTACCAGCCCCTTTCCAGGAAATCAGCTAGTAAGTTATTTAACTTAGTTAACTAATGTGGGGACTTGTTCTTAGGTAATCGTGACCTCTGCTTTTCCACCAACCACCCAATTGTTTGGTGCACAGCTCAACGTTATACGTTTTTATTGTTCCCACAAGATAACTTGTATCTTTTGTGATAGAGGTTCGCTCCACGGCAGTACAGACAGAGTTTGATATGGGGTCACTTGGGATCGAAGTGTCGACCTCGCCTGAACCATTCACAGCATGCATCGATGTCGTGTCTCAAGAGTCTTTTTTATCAACCCCTCTGGCTGGCCGTGGCTATGTATTTCAGTTTTCCTTCCTACCTACTCTTGGAGCATCTGTACCGGTTATGCAGGCATATCCATGCAATATCTCTTTTTTTTTTTTTTTTTGGAGTATCATTGGTTTTCGTTTGGGCCCGCTGGACAACCAAAAAGTGGTCCCAAGTACTTACTAATGTTGATTTCTGAGGGCAGTGCCTTGGCGGGTAAGAACTTTTGAGATGAACCTTTGTAGAGGGCGTACACTTGATCGTGGTGCTAAAGAAGTTGATCGTGGTGCCAACTCGGGCCGGAAAAACAGCTCGGCGTGGTTCCAACCTGGACCCATGGCATTCCGGCCCGAGTTCCCAACAAATGTGAAGATATGCCAATGAAGGAGCATGATGATGGGAAGATGAAGAAGAAAAAGGGAAAGAGTGTGTGTATTTACAAAAATATATTTTTGTGTTGACAACGCGATGAAAATGTCTCAATCATCCAACAAACAGCTGCTCTGTCTGACAACAACTCTTTTTTCATTGTCATCAAGTCTGTATCTACTCTATGCTGACCATATGCCAAAATTAATTTCAAAATTAATTTGTAATTACATCTACAGTGTCTATACAACTATTTCAGAACAATGACACGACCACATTTTGTGCATATGCAAATGTGCTAAACTTGATCGTCGTCGAAGTTCATCGTGTGTCTAGCATTGGCTTATGCTTGAACCATGTCATGTGTCCAGCGCTGACCCATGGCATGGTTCCAAAGTTGAACGTGGTGCTAGGCAGAGGAGCTAAAAGTTGGCACCACATTCAGTTTTGTTGGCACCACGCCGATTTTCGACCCACTTTTTCGGAACCACGTTCAGTGTTGGAACTTTGTGTAGCGGCCGCCGCCTCAGTGGCGTTGCCTAAGCGACCGCCCCGCCCGCACGTGATTCATGTACGCATAAACATTGCTAGCTAGTTTCCCTCACAATAGAGAGTTTAACCATCCCACACTTTGATGCTCTTTTCTGGACACATGATCAAGTTTTAGTGTATATATATATCTAATTAATATATTAAGTTATGTACATGCATATGCACAAAATGTAGTAGTATCATCGTTCCCCGCGATCGAAAATGTTGTATAGACGCTGTAGATGTAATTATGAATTAATTTTGATATAATTTTGGCATATGGTCAGCATAGAGTAAATACAGACTCAATGACAATGAAAAAAGAGTTGTTGTCAGACAAAACAGCTGTTTATTGTGTGATTGAGACATTTTCATTGTGTTGTCAACACAAAAATATTTTTTTGTAAACACACACACTCTCTCTCTTCTTCTTCATCTTACAATCATTAGACAAGTTCATTGGTATATTCTAATATTATTCTCAAACCGTTTTTTCCATATCCTTGTTGCCGTCCGACGTTATTTCACACCATATCGACCATACACCTAGCATAAGCCAACAAAATAAAAATGCCCATTGTGAGTGCGGACTATGATAACCTGCGCCCAACCCCTCCTCATTCGGCTACCACCATGGTGTGTATATTCAGCTTCAAAGTTGAACATGGCTCCAAAATTAGATTCATTTTTTTGAACCATGTTCAACTTTGAAACCATGTCATGGGTCCAATTTGGAACTACGCCGAAGGGTTTTTCCGGCCGAAATCGGAACCATGATCAATAATTTTGGCACCACGTTCAACTATAACCCCAAAGTGGCTTTTTTGGGATCCAGAAGGAAAACAAAGGCCCATGGTATGTACATATAATACTCAATGGGAGTCGAGTCAGCAGCAGTGAGGAGGTCGCCGCCCGTGAAAGAAGGCTCCATGGGCGTAAAGTGGCTTTTTATGGCTCCATGACTCCAGCTCACTTTTTTTTACATAGAATCGGATGCAACTCCACGTGTCTCTCAATTGCAGTATCCCTCAGTGTCTTGGATTAGTAAAAGATGCATCCTACTTTCGGCTGGCGCCTTCAGCCCCCTTCAAACTTTCACTCACACTGCCCCAGCTCTTTTCTTTTCATGATGTGCAACAAATGGACCTCAATAAAGGTTTACTCCTGCGGCAAACGAATTACAGAAGATGTGAAGTTTGAATCGTGTGGAGACTGACCTGACTGATTGTGCCCACGTGCGGTGGTCGAGAGGACTGTGCGTTGTGGCAACAAAGTTGTATTGGCGCAAGGTTGTCTCGGTCCTGCCAATGCCTATTGACTAGTAGGTTACTTGTTTATTTTACCAAACTCTGGCAAAATTTTGGACTCCCCTCTTTGGAAAATGTCTCTTTATGTTGCAGTTGTGCGAGATCCACTGCAGTTGAGCTATTCCGACAAATGGCAATATCGTTCTAGAATTAAATGCTCAACCCAATGTGCAACCTGGAGCAGGGCGCCCGCGTCTAATTGAAGATTGATACCAGTTTCTGAGCAGCATTTGTCGGACGCCGACCATTTTTAAGGAACGATATGGCCACCAAAGATTTTTCTTTTTTTCTTTTTTTTCGATATGAGAAGACTTCCGCGGGCAGGCGATGCAAATGATAATGAAGGGGGTGAGAAAGGATTATAAGGAATCATTCTACCATTTTTCTGCAAATTTTGGCCAAATGACCCTTGCTTTTAGGTATTAAAACAAAGCCAAAGGTTTAAGTCTTTGTTCCCCATAAAGCTGGCCCTCAACCTGCTCTCCTCTTTTAAAAATACCCTCCACTGCATTAGGTAACTCCCCCACACTGAGACATGCTCCTCGATTTCGTCTTTAAGATCCACGAAGAAAGGAGACGCGAGATACGTCTCCCATGAAATCTTGTTTCAGAGCCAGCGAAATTCCGACGCATGATCCGCTGCACTTACAGTTTGTTTGAGGTGCTGAAATTTGATAGCGGCTTCCATTTCAGTGAGATTCTCGTCTGGCACAAACATTTAACATTTTTTTCCTATCGATGACATCAAGCAGAGATACCCACTATACCTAGAGTAACAAGAGGGATGTCAAAATTAGACCGCAGAATTGGAAGATAACTGGCATTGTGATTTCAATTTTGACCTTTACAATTATTTGATTCTCGAATGGTGCCGGGGGCTGTTGGCTGGACGGGGGGCACAGAAGCAAAGGGTTTATAGTATATATATAATAAACGCGGAGCATTTCCAGCCCCAGACAGATAATCTCAATTTTCCATGAACTGAAGAAGAAGATGTCTCTATAATGTAAGTTATTTGGGCAGGAGGAGCGGAGAGGGAGTCAGCACTGCCACTTAATTGATCCAATGAATACCTTTTGTAACTACCTAGAACCGTCTCTGCCGTTTGTCATTTAGCTCCCCAACTTCACAATTTCCATGGACCAATGGGTCCAAATGCCCGCCAAACCACAGGGTTACCGAATGAACACAGCCCAAAAGACCTTCATAATGTCACCAGATAGGGGGCGCACATTGTTGAAACGATGATCAATCTCTGGTCCTCCCGTATAAGAACCACTCACACTACGACACCGGGTTAGGGGTAGGCGTAGATTAGAGTTAGATAGTATTAGACATGGGGTTGGGGGAAAGAAAGATTAGCGATTAGGTTAGGATTAAGGTTAGATATTCAGGGTTGCGACCTTGAGAAACGTGGAATATTCTCCTCATTCAAAGGTATAGAGATGATGTGTGGACCATATGTGAGATATGACTAGTGTATATAGTATATAGTTTCAATGGAGTGAGATGGTGACTTTGGATTGAAAGCCATGCTGAAAGGCGTTCAACCCCTTTTTGCATCATGTCCACGTGTAAATTGGTTAAGTTATGCCTTGTCCGCTGTAACTCTACTCTCATTATTTTCTTTTTCTACTAGTTTATTTTCTATTTGAGGGAACACTTCATTTTATATGTTGTAAACTATTGATTATTGTACGGAAAATTGCCCCTATACAAGCATTTGTTGAATTCTAGAGTCAGCAGGAGATTCCTGGGTAGTCTGCAGATATTTTGGGTAGCCAGAGACCTCTGAATCTAATTTACTTATTCTATTGGGATAAAAACCTAGGCCCTACCAAAAATTCCCAATAGTAACCCCCCGGCCATGTTGCCTTGCACCTAAGTTGAACGACAGATTTATAGTTTTTAACAATCCACAGGTACTAGTTATCCACCAAATAATCAATCTTCTTGGGGCCGCTGCACTACCCCGAGTGTCATAGCCTTATCTGTGACAGATGGTTGTGAAAATAATGATATCTAACATAAAAGGGCCTCCTTCGCTTCCTCAAAAGGTGGAGCTTTTTACCTGTTCCGTACACTCTTACTTTGATATACGTACCTAGGTGTCCAGAGGTATGAAGCTCCTACCTTCCAGCAGAAGCTGTTTCTACCTACTGGTACTACTACAACTACAACAACTCAACGGTACCCGCACTGCATGAGACTCATAAAGGGTGTAAGGCAAGCACACTTCATTACAATAGTGTAATACACAGAATAAACGGCTCAGTGATAATGCGTATTTCGTTCCTCTCGCTCTACCTTGCCTTTCGGCCCGGCCTGTATGCTGTTGAGGGTGGTGCTACTGCGCTGGGCCACGAAGCACAGGTGAGTTTGATGTCTTCCTTCCCCTCCTTTGTCTTTTTCTTCCCGATCTCTATCATCGCCGAGAAACATGGTCCCAATGAAAACAAGAAACTTTGAACTGACAATCAATCAAAAAGAGCAACAACCCCCTCTCTCACTTCGACCTCCACACGCTAACAGAGAACATGCGCATGTCCGATGATCCCGAGGGATTTCATCAGATTGGGGAAGACGGAATTTTGCGCTCCTTCAACGAAGAAGGCGTCGTCATGAGCTATATGCGTCTCAGCCGCGACCAGCTTCTGGCTGTCATTGAAACTTACTCCCGTACTCCAAGCGAAAGGGAGCAGCTGACAGAGCTGTGGAGTGTCGCAAATAGTTCCCAGGCCAGCTTGAAGCAGATCTGGGAGCCGGCTAGAGATCTGCTCCCGCGTCACTTGACGGATCCAGAGAGGTATAGGTTGGAGCGAGAGCAACGGCAACAGCGGCGGCAGCGGCACCTCCCCCTATTTAAAGAAAGGCCGGACTGGTGCGGCAGCAAGATGTGCTACAAACACGACGAATGCAAGTTCCTTGGTTGTTTTCATTGTATGTTTAAACCCCTGGAGCCCTACGGCTGTTGTTACTAAGGGTGAAGCTATTATGGTGTAGTTGTTTGTGGCGTTTTCTTTTCATTTCTTTTCTGTTTTCCCTTTCTGTTTTGACAAGTGGAGGATTTTGGTGTTAGCTAAGCACGGATGCCCCCGGATGTTATATATGTTTTTTATATATGTACTGTTCATAGTCAGATGGTTACATAGCGAAAATATTGATGTTTTCAATAAAGGTAAAGAAAGATATAAGGGTAGCTGTATCCATACCAGATGCATGTACTGTACATGTACAGTACAACACAGATGTCCGGGCTTGTACCTACTAGTATGTACAGTACATGTACATACATACATACCTAGGTAGGTGGGTTAGGAACGAAGGCAGTGGAGGTATGCCCAAGGATTCCCTACCACTGTACCTACCTATTCGGTACTGTGAGTGCGTACGAGCGATTGATTATGTTGAGTAGCAAGATAATGAGAGCTGCCCTACCTAAAGATATTATTAGACCGTCAAAACCACTGTGTATCAGCTTAGGGGCCCTTATTACCTAGTCACTTATTAAAGGCGTCCTCTTTGGCCGAGTGGTTAAAAAAGTCTCTCGGATTTGTGGATAGCTGGTCCAGGTATGTAGCCGGGAAGGGCCTCTCGTACCTAAAAGCTAGGACTAATTAGGACTAGTGTGAAAGACAAAGAAAAAGAGCTTCCCAAACCCCTTGCTCTCACAAGTGCCTTTTCTGTTTGGCCGAGGCCTGAGGGATCAGTAAGGTTGTTCCAGATGAGACCTAGGTTAAGCTCCAACCCATATGTGTGCTCTCTTCGTAACCACCCGCACTGACCAAAACATTCATGCTTTTTTCTTCCTCGACCGCCCAGCGATTGTGATACCACTGATAACATAACTATCAATGGCAGGCCTGCTCAAAGCCCCGGAATTGGCCAGGGTGACCTGGAGGGATGGAGGTTGTGACATGGAACCCAACCTCGGGGAGCTCAGGTGGCTATACTCCGTACGTAGTATCTGATAATGATAACCAGTTGAGTTGAATAAGCTGAGATATCTGTGTAAGAACATGAATAGGGGTCTTAGAGGCAAATTATGTATGAAGTAGTAGTATCCATACCTGCTTTCTTACTATATAACATGTGATGGTTACTGTCTTGTGAAATGTAGAGAAGTGAATACTGTCCAGTACATACACTTACATACACATATACTTCAACTGAGGAGTAGACATTATATATGTAAAATGTTATATCCATCTGTATAAATATCATACTACATATCTTCAATTCTCTTCTATGTTATTTCTGATGTTGAGCAACTCGGCAATCACGTGTTCCAGCCACATCCCAACCAACGATCACGCTAGTCCATACCCATTCTAGTGCTCATCTCCAACAGTTCCCAATTAGGCTTAGTATCAACAACAAAGACCCGAGAGCCGCGGCTTACATAACCCACTTGCGGATTTCCGCATTCGGCAATCAGCTGGGTCCCCGTGACTGGGCTGCTTTTGATTTTTGCTTCTTCTTGTCTCTTTTATCCTCCTGGAGTGAGTTCTTTTATTTTAATAGCAAAAGGAAGAGAAGCAGAAGAAGAAGAAGAAGAGGAGGAAATATAGCTGGTACCTAGGTAAGTAGCCGTCTTGTCTCGTTGCTGATACGTGCTTTCTCGGCTGAAGGGGCTGCGGCTAACCGTCGGACCTCGCGATCCCAAGTTTTTTTTTTCTTTTTTTTCTTTCTAGGAACAACAACAAAACAACGTTCCAGTTTCAGGCACCGAATACCCCCATCCCCATTCTATTCTACGTTCAAAGACCCCCCCCCCCCGTTCTCCATATTCCTCTTGGTCAGCTCCCTGATCTAGAAGCCTAGAAACAGAGACTAATAAGAAACCAGGAAAACCCAAGCTGTGTGTATATTTGGCCATTCATTATTTATTACACTTTACCCCGAACACATATATTGCTCCACCCCTTTCCCCGTTACCGGCCGTCTCCCCCCTCCCCCAAATCCACAAAAATTTAAGAGAAGCTAACAAGAAAAGTCCCCTTTTTTCACCTTTCTTTCCTTCCCTTTCCCTTCCCCAACGACGAAGACGTCCCCTATTCCCTTGGTCAGGGCCCCTTTCAGCGACCCCAGTGTCCTCAAAACGAGTATCCTCCCGCCAAACCATGTCTGTTACTCAAGTCTCGCCCGCGGCGGGCTCGCCGAAACCCCTCGAGAAAAAACCTGTCAAGTTTAGCAATTTGCTGCGTGAGTAATTTTTTGATGTTGATAGGATGTAATTTTGGGAGTGGGGGGTTGCGATGGCTAATTATTTTTGTCCTTTTCTGCAGTTGGTGCTGGTTTGAATATGTTTGAGTAAGTATTTTGGGTTATTTTCTCTTCTGAGAAAAGGTATTAAAAACAAATGAATATTTGCTAATGAAGTTTTTAGGGTCACGACGCTGGGACAGGTAATTTTCCACTTATACCTGTCGGTACAAAGCCCAGATCTGACGCTAACATGCTGCAGCCGCTGGAAGTGATCAAGACGACCATGGCTGCCAATAGAAGCGATAACTTCGCCGGCGCCATGCGTCGGATTTGGGGTCGTGGCGGTGTACTTGGCTGTTAGTTATCCTCCACCCCTTCAGCTTTGCCCGCCTCTGCTAACTAAACTCTTTCATAAACATTAAAATAGACTACCAAGGTCTCATTCCCTGGGCCTGGATTGAGGCGTCCACCAAAGGCGCAGTTCTCCTCTTCGTCGCATCCGAAGCCGAATTCTACGCCAAATCCTTCGGCGCGAATGACTTTGTCGGCGGCATCAGCGGCGGCATGGCGGGCGGCATCGCCCAGGCCTACGCCACCATGGGCTTCTGCACCTGTATGAAAACCGTCGAGATCACCAAGCACAAGCTGGCGGCGACGGGCGTGAAGCCGCCCAGCACCTTTGCGACGTTCATGGATATTTACCGCAAGGAGGGGATCCGGGGGATTAATAAGGGCGTTAATGCGGTGGCGATTCGGCAGACGACGAATTGGGGGTCTCGGTTTGGGTTGTCGAGGTTGGCAGAGACGGCGATCCGGAGGGTTACGGGGAAGGAGGAGAGTGACAGGCTTAGTGGGCTTGAGAAGGTTATTGCGTCGGGGCTCGGTGGTGGGCTGTCGGCGTGGAATCAGCCGATTGAGGTTATTCGGGTGGAGATGCAGAGTAAGACAGTTGATCCCAATCGGCCGAAGAATTTGACCGTGGGCAAGACATTGAAGTATATCTATGACTCGAATGGGTTGAAGGGGTTGTATCGTGGTGTTACCCCCCGGATTGGGTTGGGGATCTGGCAGACTATTTGCATGGTTGCGTTGGGCGATATGTATGTTTCCCTTGCTCTAATTTTTATTATTGATGCTAACACATTCTTTTTATATAGGGCCAAGGAGAGCGTCGAGAAACTGACAGGCGACAAGGTCACAGCCAAACACTAGCAGGGAGGGCGAATATAGTAGTATTTGCTTATTTTGTTTTCCGATGCAATCTACTATTCTCCCGGTTTTCATTCTCGCTTTGTTTTGTCTGTCTGGAATTACTCCTATTTACTAGGTTTTATTATTTCTATTTTCTTTTCATTACATTTTTTTTGTTGTATGTTTGACTCGTTGTCACGTCCCCTTGTGCGTTACACGCCAGGTATGTGAGTTCTATATATACTATATAATGTTCTAGATAGAATCTGTTCCTTTTTCATTTTATTCTTTTATTTAATATAACATGCTTTTTTCCCGTTATTTTGCCACAGAAACGACTCTGATGAACCTTGAACTGTTGGTGGTCGGGGAAAGCTAGTCCCAAATGGGCTAGATCCAACGCGGCTGTGGCGTCTACCTAGCCTACTGGAGCTCCATAACTATCTAGATACTGCATCATTCTCCAAGGTTATCACTCATCTTGCATTCAGACTTATGGTAAACTAAAGGGTATAACCCCATCTATCAATCACCAGCTCTGCCCTGGGGTAGCCAACACTTCTGGTGCGGACTGCACGTACCTGGAAAATTTAGCAGGAAAACCATTTTC
Source organism: Emergomyces orientalis (assembly GCA_002110485.1). Classification (NCBI taxonomy): domain Eukaryota; kingdom Fungi; phylum Ascomycota; class Eurotiomycetes; order Onygenales; family Ajellomycetaceae; genus Emergomyces; species Emergomyces orientalis. The sequence continues at coordinate 269,126 of MOWL01000027.1, read as the reverse complement.
ATTGTGGAGTATCACGGTCTCACGATGGGCGACCCAAGTAGAAGGCGAGATGGACTACGCAGCGGGAGCGTGAACGTCGCCAGCGATACAAAACGCCCTTCTGCCCAGACTCTGTTCAACACAATAACGCGTGCCGTCAATAATGCTCGCCAGGAAACGTGCTTAACTTTTGACAACGTCGATCCGTCCGATGCTTCGATCGTGATTAGTTCTATGGGCGAGAACGCAGCAATTGAATCAGCCCTGCCGAGGTGAGTATCGTACCATCCCTTGTTTGCCACTTATGGACACCCATTAAACAAATATGATGTTTTTGCTGAATGCTTTCACTAGGGTGAGCTTCGATTCCGTTACAAGGCAACTGTACGTCTATGTCATGCCGACTGAAATTCATGACTGCCACCAAGCTTGGATAATCAAAGAGCTTCATCATATGGTGGTGGATGCCAAGTTCCTTACCGAGGAAGAGTTTGAGAAACTTGACATTTTTGTTGGAACCAGTAAGTAATTACTCCCACCGTACGCACCCAAGCCCATGCAGCAGTTATGCGATGGTCGCTAATCCAAGTCCATCAAATTCAAGCGATTCGAGGATTTCAAGGCCAATGGGCAGGCTCCGTAAAAGAGCCAGACATGGGCATCAAGTATCAAGGCGAAAAATTACCCACTGTGGTCATTGAGTCAGGATGGACAGAGAGTTTCCCTCGACTGCATAGTGACATGCGACTTTGGCTAGCCGGGTCCGCTGGGAAAACTGAATTAGTGCTTCTATTCAAATGGACCAAGGCTGCGGGGAATTTCGTCAGGGGTGTGGTTGAGGCTTGGGGCTTGGATCCTGCAGGTGGCGAAAAATTGTTACAGCAAGAAGTAAGCCTACTTCGTAGAATATTTTTCTCCATTGACACAACAGACTGACGACAGCCGTATACTTAGATAATTTTCCCGGAGCCGCAGACCGGAAGTTCAAGCCAGGTTATCCAAATTACCAGGAAACAACTCTTCGGCAGCAATCTCCCAGCAGGGCGCAACCCGGCTGATGTTTTCGGGCTTTCTATCCCCAAACTCCGTGGCACAGCTGCCATCTCAATTCAAACTGAGGGCTATAGGCCAGCTTGAATGATGGCCTTTCCTTCCTTTTTCTTTGTGTTTCCTTTCTTTAATTTCTTTCAAAGCGTTGGGGGCCAATGCTCGAACCAGGTCGAGCGCAAGGCTGAGCCTATGAAAATCTCGGGAAATTTTGAAACACTAACAAGAAGCGCATCCGATACGAGAAAGCCCATCGCGTCAACAGCCGGAATTATTAATTTTTAATGTCATTCTTCCTGATACTGAATGCCCTCTGCAGAACTTGTGTATGGCTAATTTAATGTAATCTTGTAAATACTAGTATTCTGTGGAATTTCTACCAGCAATCATCTTTCGGAAAGTGTGAGGGTTCGAGTGCTTATTCGTGGGTGACCAGCACAGCCTCCACCAGAGCACGTATCACTGAATTACCCCTCAACCACTCAGCAGTTGGGTCCTGAAGAGGACAAGCAACCACCTGGGGAAAAAAAGATCGTTCCCCAGAAATCTGTCAAATATATATATATATATATATATTAAAAAAACTACATACACAAAAATATACCGATTGCACAATGAGCTTCGGCTACTCCGTGACAGATCTCATCTCCCTCACAACACTCTCCTGGAAACTCTACAAATCCTGCAGATCTGCCCCCAGCAGCTTTGCCAGTCTGTCCTCTGAAGTTCTTTCACTCCATGCCGTGCTGAAAGAGGCCGAGGAGATTCTCTTCCCAGGAGACCAAAGTCATTATGGCTGCGCGACTGGAAAGACCGCAGCTGAATCACCTGCTCTCTCGCCCAGTGCCCAAGAGAATTTGCGCGTCATCGCAGATGGGTGCAATGGAGTACTGGTCGATTTGCAGTCGTTGATTGACAGATATGAGAGTCTGGGGAGGAAGAAATCTAATACATGGGGGAGGGTGAAGTGGGGTGCGGAAGATATTGCGGAGTTGAGATCGCGATTGGCTTCCAATGTTGCCATGTTGAATACCTTTGTTAGGTGGGTGGAGTTCTATTGCCATCTATATCCCTTGTTGATGTTTAACATACTGACTCCCCCTCCAGCATATCCCAATTCACCGTTCAGCAAAAGCTCGATCGCTATCTCTCCATGCAGAAAACTGGCAATCGCGAAAGTTCAATCGTTTCCGAGCAGACGGCAGATTCGCTTTCTTCCAACGATAAGTTCACCTGGCGTTCAATTCGCAAGGAGCTGGCGGAGATGGGAATTACCGTTGCGGCCTTTGATGCAAATCGGGAGTTCATCTTGAATTGGTTTGCGGAAGCGGTGGAGTCAGGCACCTTTCAGCCTCAGGAGGAAGTGGATACAGACTCTACCGGTGATGGTGCCGACTCTGAGGATGCGGATTCTCTTGAGAAATCGAGCTTCCTTACCTTCCACAATGGGGTTACCACGGGTCCAAAGGCGCCATCATCACCACCGTCCCCTCGCAGCAATTTCAAAACCAGACTACGCGCGAGCGCAACATTCCAATCGCAGCAGGACAAGAAATCCGACCGCTGGAAACCCTCTTTCTCCACTTCCCCAACACTCGTCGAAAGAGCTACACCCAAAACTTCCCTCCTCGCCTCCGTCAAAAGCCGCAACATCGCCTCCGTCCGCAAAATCCTCAACACCAACCCCAGCCATTTCACCCCGGAATCATACAACACAGCCCTCCAAACCGCCATCTCCCTCGGGGACCACGCTATTCTCCACCTCCTCCTCACCTCCCGCCCACCCACCTACCGACCGCTCGACAACGAAATCTACATCAACACCCTCCTCGCCGCCTCCTTCGACGGCCACGTGCAAACCCTCCACCTCCTCCTCACAAACCACCCAGCAAACAAAACATCCTTCCAATCCTTCTTCCCCCTCGCCCTCAAAGCGGCCGCCATCCGCGGTCGCACCCCCATCATCACCGCCCTCCTTTCCCACTACTACGACCATCTCCTCAATAACCTCCCTTTCCCCTCGCCCGCCCACACACATCATCTCGTCCCCGCCCTCCGCGTCGCCGCAACACAGGGCCATACCGAAATCGTCCGCCACCTGCTCGCCCGCGGCGCAGATCCCAATCGCGACAAGCGCTTCTTCTTCGGCAATCCGCTCCAGGCTGCGAGTTTCAAGGGGCATGCGGAAATCGTCGCCTTGCTGCTAAAGTATAATGCCGACCCCAACGCGCGTGGGTATCAATTTGGCAGTGCGCTGCAGGCGGCGGCGTTGCAGGGGCATGTGGAGATTGTGAAGCTGTTGGTTCGTGGAGGCGCAGATGTGGGGTTGGAAGGAGGGAAGTACGGGACAGCGCTGAGGGCGGCGAGGCATAGGGGGCATGAGGCGGTTGTGAGGGCTTTGGTGGAGGGTGGTAGAGGGGTTGATGGGGCCATATCGGACAAGGAGGGGTTGGTTGGGGAGGATATTTCAGTTGTGGGCTGACAATTGACAGCGTGCTATGATGTTAAATGGTTGGTTGCGTTATTCCTTGTCTATTTCGGTATTCGCTTTTGTGATTTTTCGATGTATACCCTTTTCTGCGTTTTTAATTTTATGCGGGACACCTAATGTTCCGTATGTACGATTCGCTATCATTCGGAGAAAGTGAGAGAGCTGGCCTTTCTGTAGCCTTTCAAAGTTAACTATACCTTAATATATAATCTGTGTTCCGAGATTTTTTTTAATGCATGTCTCTTGGAATTTACTCTATACAGATATATTCAGATGTTGTGGCGGCTACACTTGAAATGATTAATGCTGTGTGTTCCTTTGTGGTTGATGGGTAGACATGACGTTGCATGTTGCAACTGATCCTATTCTGCAAAATATGACATCAGAATGGAATTCGTAAACAGGACATCTTAAATGCCATAAATTAGAGCTGAGATGAATCAACAACTACATTTTACATACGGCATATTGATACCATATGAACCGTATCATTATAACGCATGCTTACGGAAAGAGCAGACTTCTCATTTTCTGCAAGGCAGTTAAACAATTATTCTTCTCAAAAAGAAAAAGAAGAAAAGAAAAAAAATTTTGAAAAATGTTATCTGCGTCTATTGTTTTTAGTGAGTATTTCTTTCGTCCCTCTCTCTGTTCTCTTATGTCTCTCTCGCTCTCTCTCCACCAGCTGGCTACCATGCATATATACTTAATCTAACAGAGGGTTTGGTTGTTTGCAATAGAATTACAAAAAAGAAAGGGAAAAACAGAGTGGTCAGGAGGGATATGTGGAGTTGAGTGGTGCTTACATAAAAAATGTAACAGCCAAAAAGAGAAAAAAATAGAAAAGAATAATTCAAAACATATGGACTTGGACTTGGGTTGCATGGTTCATGTTTTTTTTCTTAGTTTGTTTTTTCTCTAAAATGGAATCATTGGAAAGAGAGAGAACAAATGGTGAGTAGATTGGAGGACTTTTTTCTAATGTAACAGGGCAAAAGGGGTACTTGTAGACGCAATGGCGATTACAAGTGCTTAGACAGTGAGGCCGATGTCCGCGGCGAAAGGGAGGACGTGCAGATCGCCAACAGTGGAGACAGAGGCTTTGCCTGAAAGGAGAGATTTGGCGGCCTGGGTGATTTTTATTTTATTAGTTTAATTCAACGAAAATTGTGGGGGGTGAAACAATAGAGATAGAGTATACATACCGCCTTAACCTGTTGTTCAGTGACTTTCTCAATGCCCTGGCCAACCTCGGCAATCTGGACTACATTGCTGCCATGGGCCAGTCTGGATCCGGTAAACTCATGGCTGAGTGCGGAGCTCTCTCCAGCTTCCAGTGCGCGGAACTTGGCGAGAGCGGTTGCCTTTTTGATATCCTCGCTGCTGACGTTGCCAGCTGCGACTTTCTGGATCGTCTCGACAACGCTCCTGCTGGCGGCGGCGACACTCTGCGCCTTGCCGGAAATGGTGACGTAGAGGAGACCCGCATCGGAGTATACAGCATTGTTGGTCGACACGGATACGTCTGAGAATGCCTCGGTGGCCTTTGCGAGGAGGGAGGATCCTGGAGACCATTTGATGGTGGACTGGCCTCCGAGGAGCGCAGAAATGACGGCAAGCTCTGGTTTATAGCTGGCGCCGGTGCCTGCGGCGCTAGATCCGGGGAATGCAATCACGATGGCATTTCCAGCCTTGCTTGCGATTCGTTCCTCGCCTCCATAGTACTTGGTTGGTTCACCTGCCATAGGGCTGAACGGCCCGGTAGTGCTCGAGGCGGTGGGGATGTCGCGGAAGAACTGGCCAACCCATTTGGACAAATCTGCTGTGTTGGCGCCGCTTGCCACAACGGCAATGAAGGGTTTCGAGTATGCGCCCTCAGCAAACGCAGCAATTCCCTCAGCTTCAACATACTTGCCGAATGGCGCAGAGGCGTACGGAACCACATTCTCGCCAAGACCGCGGTGGAAGGCAACGTTGTGTACGGAGTCCAGAGCCTGGGCGGCTGGGTTCGAGACAAGGCCATTCTGGGAGTATTTAACAAGGTTCAAGACGAGTTCATCGAGTTCATGTTCTGATGATAAAAGCATTATTTGTCAGTGGCCATTATTGACAAACGGAGGGTTTCCGTCAACCCTATGTTGAAGAGAGTATTACTCACGCGAGTATTGGGTTCCTGATATTACCTCCGCGAGGAGCTCTGCGTAGTAGGGAAGATCATTGCTGAGAAATTTGGCGGAAAGAACTACGTTTTCTCTGGAGTGAGATGCGCCCAGTTCCCCGCCAAGCAACTCAGATTCTCGGGTGATCCGAAGTGCTGATCGTTTGGTCGTAGACTAATCAATCGCAGTAATATATCATCAGTCATAAAACCGAAAACGGAGCTGGATAGCTGGGCAATCGACTCACTTTGAAAGCAAATTTCTCCAAAAGATCAGAGTAGCCGGGGAATGGCTGGTATCGCGAGCCGGCCTTTGCAACGAGCGACAAAGTAGTGGTAGGTCCGGCAACCTCTCTATTAGCAAATTTCACGCCGGCAGCTTCACCAGACTCGAATTCGAAGCCCCTGGTAGGAGCCACAGCGGCCGCCATGCCGCGGCGAGAGGAGGGTTGCTGGGCGATACATTGTTTTCGGAGACAACGCGGTGCATTCCGGCCGAGAGCAGACCTCGAAAGCATGATCGCACGCACCTGGGGGCAAAGGAGCGGAGTGGGGTGGAAGGGGAGAAGGGCAATTGGCAGCAATTGGCGGTGGGAGTGGTGAATTAACAGGCGTCTCTGTTGAGTCTTCGGCCGTTTCGTTCGAGATATCCTTGATCTTTTGATAGAGTGAGGTTTGGAAGGGAGAGGGTTGCTGATTAAGCCAGGGGAGCTGATTAAGCTGATTAAGTAGCGGCATCTGATTGGCTGTGTTGACGAAGGCTTGGCATCCGGCTGCCGGGTTACTCCGATGTCATGTGATAGAGATAAAGTCACGGGGAAATGGTCCCAAAGAAGAATATCATAGAGTGCATCAAGCCTATCATATTGAACTACCTAACTAGCTAAAATATATATGTGTGTGTGGGGCATGTGACCCGGGTAGCCCTAGTATCACCTAACACCCCCCCATGCTAGGGCGCCCCAGGAGCACGCACACAGGCCACGCCATAGGCATCAAAAATCAAAATAGCAGCTAAGTACAAAACTTTTAGTTAAATCCATTAAGCAGATCCCCCCGAACCAATCAAGCCAAGATTAGCCACAAAAGCATTGAATGCGGGCCTAGGCAGCGCCTTCGTAAAACCATCCGCCTTATTCTCCGTTGAGCTGACGTGCCGAATAAGGAGCTCCTTTTTAGCCACTAGATCGCGTAATATATGGTAGCGGACTTCAATATGCCTCGAGCGCTTAGTTAAAGACTCGCCGTTAGCTAGATCAATGGCACCTTTATTATCAATATGCAGATTATTGGAAAGAACATAGCCATCCGCATTCTCAAGCAGTCCCGCATCATGCAGCATATCTTTAAGCCAAATCAGCTCGCACGCAGCTTCGCTAGCAGCAATATACTCAGCTTCAGTTGTGGACTTCGCCGTAGAGATCTGCCGCTGCGAACGCCATGATACGGGAGCTCCATTGATCATTATAATATAGCCCGTAGTCGATTTATATTGGGGGTCTGCACCCGCCCAATCTGAATCCGCGTAGGCCATGGGAGCCAGCCCTTCGTCCCCTATATTCCTCTTATACAGAATGCCCGTAGTCCTAGTCTTCTTCATATAGCGGAGAACATGCTTCAAAGCAGCCCAGCACTCCTTATTTGGGCGAGAATTGAATCGCGATAAATAATTTACCGCGAACATTATATCCGGTCTGGTGCTTGTAACCAGATATTGAAGAGACCCAAGCCCTTGACGATATCGCGTAGCCGTAAAATCATCATCAAGGCCCTTATCCTCATCCGGCGAGAACTGGAGCTTTGTGCCAGCATTCATGGGGGTTGGTGCCGGATTGATTGCAGTCATGCCAAAATCATCAAGGATCTCATCAATATAGCGTGTTTGCGTGACCAGTAAATCACCATTACGGCCCGCAATTTCCATACCTAAGTATGGCTTATCATCGTCGATTCTTTTGGTGTCAAAACGCTTCGCAATCTCATCGAGAACCCAGTCAATATCATGCTCATTGGGCCCCGTAACGCGGCAGTCATCAACGTGCAGCGTCAAATACACCTTACGGATGGGGTGATATAGGAATCCGCCGTCATACGGTGATATGCGGAAACCAATCGAAGTGAGATGCTCAGTGGCAAGAAAATACCACGTCCTCGCAGCTTGCTTCAGCCCATACAGGCTCTGGCGAACCAGGCCAACTAGATTGCCCCTGCCATGTTTTATGCCCGTCGGGAGCTGCATATAGATCATTTCTTCCTGTGGCAGCACGCCATTAAGGAATGCAGACACGTAATCAATTGCCTTCGATTTCCATCCCCTAGCCGTAGAGATCGCGAATAGGCTTCTGGTTGTAGGACCAGAGACAACGGCAGCGTAAGACTTCGTATAATGGACTCCTCGCTGCTGAAGGAATCCGCGAACCACCCATCGTGCGCGAAAGCGGATGGTTTCTCCCTTATTATTTAATTTGCGGTCATATACCCATTTACCCGTAAGAACATCCATATCCGGGGACCGCTCAGTAATAACATATGTTTTCTTTTGATTGAACATATCGACCTCCTTCCTCATTGCTTCGAGCCAATGATGCCAATCAGGGCTCCGTCGAGCCTCCGCTAAGGTCGTGGGACGGTCCGTAAGGGTACTAAGCACGGGCTCATCACCATTATCATTAGCATGCTCGTCAGACTCATTAAGGAGATCAACATCACTGTTTATAAGATAGGTAGGCTCAATGGCCTCCTCCAGATCCCCATTGACAAGCATCTTCATGATGTGCGGCCGCTCCCTTGCCAGGCGCCGCAGGAGACAGTGCTGCCATCCATCCGCAGGATTCAAAACATCGAGCTCATCCGGTATGTTATTTGGCTCATGAGGAGCCGGAAGAGCGGCATTAATGAATGACACGTCCTCCACGAGAGCTTCATCAAAAACCACATCTCGTGCTATCTCCAACCTGCGTGCATCAGGGTCCCATATGCGAACTTGATGAAGGCCCTGATAACCCACAAAGATCCATTCTTTCCCATCCGTTCTATCCGCAAGCTTATTAGTAACTCGCAGATCCTTCTTGTAGACCTTGCAGCCCCATCTATGCAGCCAATTCGCCGTGGGCTGCACCCCCATCCATGCTTCAAAGGGGGTCAGCGGAGACCCCTCCTTGCACCCGTAAAGCTTCGTAGAGGTGGGAGACATATTGATCAACATAACGGCAGCCTGCATGGCCTCACCCCATAGGTCCCTAGGCTGCCCGCTATCGAATAGCAAGCTCCTAGTTCTTTCGATTATTATGCGGTTCGCACGTTCCGCTGGACCATTTGATTGTGGGGTATATGGCGTAGTCGTCTCATAGGCAATGCCTCGCTGTTTACAAAAAGCTTTTAATTCATCGCTCTTGAATTCTCCACCACCATCCCAGTGCAAGGAGCCCACGCATCGCTGCGCAGTGGTCTCAATCATTGTTATAAAATCCCGTAGTTTCGCGGTTGCTTCACCCTTGGTGGCCATTAAAATGGCCCACCGATATCTCGTGGCATCGTCCGTAATACTCATCCAATAATCAGCCCCCCCATACGTGGGAACGCCATCCTCATTGAATAAGGTACGCCCACCGCCCGCAAGATCAATAAATAATCGTGCAGCAGGCTTCACTTTTCTAATCATGGGCTCAAAAGCAGGACGAGCCATCTTAGCCTGCACGCAGGTTTTACAAAAAGGCAGAGCCTTGGAGCCTTTAATCCTCATCCCCATGCGCGGATCCGCGGCCATCTTCGCTATATCCATGTGGTTAAGATGACCCAGCTTCAAATGCCATTGCAGCATCGTGAGCTCTACTGGTTTTATATTCATTGATGGCAGAGCCAATAGCGAGTCATCCACAGCATTTACGGGCCGAAAATCACCATTAGGCATGGCGAATTGAATCAAATCTCGGATTTGCGGAGGCTTTTCAATGACATAGATATCTTTCTCATTCAAAACAGCAGTGAAGCTGACCATTCGATCGGGAGAGGTCATAATAATCGAGTGAGCTTCTCCATATGCCAATTGCTTGAACGTATAGCCCTTGCGGACTAATTTGCCAAAGCTCACGATATTTGCTTCTAATTCGGGGGCAAATCGCACACCTTCCAGGCACACATCCGCCCCATCAACCGCCAGTTCAACCGTACCAACGGCCGCAGCTGGAACAATGGTCCCATCCGCCATTTTCAATTTAACATTGGAGCTCATTGAATGGCATTTAACAAGCTCCTTGCGTGGTGTTGCGTGAGCGCCAGACCCCGAGTCCAGAACCCACTCATCCGCAATATCATCATCACGGACGATTTCACGAGCATGGAACACCTTCTCAACCGTACTGTGTACAGGAGCAGAGCCGTCATCGGGGCTCTTGGAAGAATCCTCATTATTGGCCTTCTTCTTATCCTTCTTGGTGCCACCACGCCTTTTTCCATTAGAATAACCTGACGGACGCTTCTCTGGGTGCTTTTTCCAACAGCTCTCCTCATTATGGCCCACAATCCCGCAATGTGAGCATTTTGGCCTGCCTGATGCAGATGGAGCAGGGCTCTCACCCGCATCATCCATACTGCTCGCATTATTTACGGGCGCCTTTGTGTTCTTTGAAGAAGAGGAACTGCCGCCAGAGGGCAATCGAAGCAGAATATCACGGCATAGACCCACAAAATCATCCTCCAGGAGAGTATCTTCACCACTCTTTTCAATATCATCCATCCTATTTCGTATGAGATTGGCCCATCTACTGTGAATCCCCGCAAGCAATCGATCAAAGAAGACGGAATCCGGCATATAAAAATCTAATCGCTTATATTCAGTTCGTACGGCTAAGAGACGCTCAATAAACGCACGATCCGACCCGCAAGACTCAGCCGTCATACCCAGGAACTCATTGAAAAGACGAAACCGGCGAACTACGCGGCGTTCAGCGAAGTTCTCCTCTACTATGGACCACAGCATATAGGCAGACAATTGATTCTCCTTCGGTATAGTAAAATGAGTTCTAGCCTGTGCGGAAATCGCTGACCACATATAATTACGCAGCCAGCTATTCCGCTCCCTCCAGAGCTTCGCAACGTCCTCACTGACCCCCTCAGGCGGGGCCAGCTCCTTATTTAACAAAATATCATCTGTTTCTGAATCCTTCGCCGCGAGAAGAACCTCATCCCTCCACATGGGATAGTTCATGGAGCCCAGCAGCAGAACTGGCTTTTCAAGAAGCTTAACTGTAAGTCGAAACTCCTTAATGGCCTTCAAATAAGCCGTCATATTGGCGCCTGCGAGCTCCCCCGCACCAGCACCAGCCTTAATCCGCGCTGTTTCATTCTCCAACCTCGCAATCTCCAACCTCGCCCGGGTCTCAGCGCTCAAGGAGTCATCATGCTCAACCTGAGCCTCCTGGGTGGGTTCATCGCGATCTGAGCCCGTATCCGACATATCCGACATTGGATCTTCGAAATCAGCACTTGACTCCTCCGAAGGAGCTCTTGCGGGCAATTTACGGGCTGTAATGGGGGTTGGAAAGGGCTCGTTTTCAATATTCTCCGGCGTACGTTCCGCTCGCCTAGTCGGCTTATTTTCCCTCGTAAGATCAGGACTGTTGCCTGACCGTAAGTTCACCATGAGAGGCAAGAACTAGCTGTATAAGAGAAATAGATAGCAGTAACGCAGCGTATTAAACAGAGGGCCTCATAACCTCATAGAGTGCATCAAGCCTATCATATTGAACTACCTAACTAGCTAAAATATATATGTGTGTGTGGGGCATGTGACCCGGGTAGCCCTAGTATCACCTAACAGAATAGCGCGGGTATTTTTCTGTTGGAAGAAACATTTGAGTGACTGAGATATGGGATATATGAATCGAATCTAGGAATATATGTATATTTCAATTCACTTACTCCGACACACACGGATAGCAGTGCTTATTACTGTCTATACCCTTGATCCTCTCGTATTGGTTTTGCCTTCACACCGATGAATATTCAACGGTGATATTGGGGTCTCTTCTAGAGGAGGCGGCACTTTCTCTAGAAGGAGGAAGAGAGGGACACACATCATGTCTCAAGTAAGCTTCAATCTCGCTACCTACTTCTTGCAAAGATACAATATGTATATATGCTGATATTAAAATTGCTAGTATGCGGCAGAGCTGTGCAAGCTGTTGATTACGGACAATTTCGGGGAGCTATATTCTGTATGTTTACTTATCTCTTGACCAAACTACTCGAAATAATGCGAAATATATGAAGGCGCATCTAACTCTTTTCTTATTATTTCTTTTTTGCCTAGTTGATATTTTCTTACTTGCTATACCATGGCCGCCAGCCTCTGCCCAGAATTGTCCAGAATACACGCTTGTCCCCCCGACAAGTTAGACACGGTCTAGCTGTGCTTATCCAACAACATCTCATCTACCACTACACTTCGTTGGACGACGGGATCACATACTATGAAGCTAGTTGGAGGACCGCATACAATCTGGTGCGGTCAGGAAGGATTTTACAATTGGTCGAGGAAAAGCTCGGGGACTATGCTGCAAAAGTACTGTCGACAATCCTCTATCTTGGCCATGTGAGGATTAGTCATTTAGAAACTCTACCAGAGCTACGGCCTCAGGCCCCAAGTAAAGCAGTAAAAGGCACAATATCAAACGGGCTGAATGGGATTCATCATGACGGGGAGGAAGAGGAGGATAATGGTGAAGATCCGGACGGGGAAGCGGAAGAGCAAGATGCTACGGGAGGACCGGAAAATGGCGTTGAGAGCGACCATGAGGGACCCGCAGCCTCGCAACTTCACCCCACTTTACGTTCGCTCGCTGCCTACGGATATATCATGCGAGTACGGGATGCCCATTTCCAAAGCCCGTCGGATCTTGTAGACGACGCTGAAAGGGCTATCAGTTCGCGATCAGACGTCCGTATTTTGAAGGGGAAGAAGCTCCAAGAGGTAATTGATGCTGGAGTGGAGACATATATAAAAGAGAAGACGGATGGGACTATATCACAAGGACCCCTGGGCGGCGGACTCCCTCGAGGTACTAAGAGACGCGCCGGAAAGTCGATGACCAACTCGTCGAATAAGAGGGTGAAGCTTGAACATGTGCCAAAAGACGGGGAAGATGTAGACGGCGATGATTTTTACGGTGATGACTATGTGGACGGCGATGCTGCGCCAATGGATGTGAGTTATTTACCTCTGGTGGGGCTGTATATGTATATATGCATGACACACAGTACTGACTTAACGCAGCCCAATATGATTATCCGAGTTAACTATCAAAAGTTCGAGGTTGCATTACGAAATAGACGATTAGTTCGATTGGCTGAACAACATATCTCCAGTGTGACCTCTCAGGTGTACGAGACACTTCTCGACAGGATTGAGCTTAAAACTCTGGCGTGCCGGAAACAGCTAGAGCGTGTTCCGGAGGGGGAAGAAGGCGAGCAATATTCCGTTGCCATTCCGTTACACGCCATTTTGGACGATCTTGATCCAGACTTAGACCTGTCAGGCTCCATGGCAGGAACGGATCCCAAAAACTCCCTTTCAAATGGACACATGGGCCTCAATGGAGACGCCGATGGCGATGATGATGACGATGACAACGTCGACGAGGGTGCGGGTACAGGCAACGTGAATCGCAACAAGAGCCGCGTCTACGAACTAGAACAACACCTCTCCCTTCTCGCCCAGGAACCCAACATCTTTTCCACGCGCAGCATGCACTCCGGCATGATAACCTGGGCCGTCGAATTCCGCGGCCTTGCCCGCCGTCTCCGCCACCTCGAACTCGAGCGCATCATCGAATCCCGATTCGGCACCATCGCCGTCCGTATCATCCGCGTCCTCGCCGCAAAAGGCAAACTGGACGAGAAACGCCTGCAGGAAATCAGCCTGATGGCGTCCAAGGAGCTCCGCCAGGTTCTCGCGCGCATGGAGGCGGCTGGCTTCGTCGACTTGCAGGAAGTACCCCGTGATGCGCAGCGGCAGCCTTCGCGAACGATGTATCTCTGGTTCTTCGATGCGGATCGCGTGGCGACGATGGTGTTGGAAGATACGTATAAATGCATGTCGCGCTGTTTGCAGCGGATTGGCGTTGAGCGGAATAAATTGAAATTCTTTTTGGAGAAGACTGAGCGGACGGATGTTAAGGGAAATGAGGAGAAGTATTTATCCCCGGCGGAGTTGAAGACGTTGAAGGAGTGGCGGGATAAGGAGGCTTTGCTGCTGGGAGAGGTGGGGAGGTTGGATGAGTTGGTTGCTGTTTTGCGGGATTATTGAAATATATATATATTTTTTCAATCGTCATGCGGCCTCTCATTTTGTTTCTTTTGGTTGAGCCGTCTTGACGTTATGTTCTGGATGATTTTTTTTTGTTTCCAATTTTTCTCTTATATTTGAAAATTCTGTATAACGACTTCGATTTCTTTTTCTTTTTCTTTTTTCGTATTGCAGCTGGAATACAAACAACACGAACATTGGGTCCAGTGCCATGCAGGTGCGATGATTTTTCTCTTTTTGAATTGGCAATGTAAGACTGGGATATGTACTTTTTTCAATAACTAACGTATTTCACTGCGAACTGGGAGACTTTGTACCTCCCCGCCAATTTAGTATGGAAAGGTACTTATGAGACAACAAGACAAACAAGCCAATGTACCTTACCATACTAAATTGGTGAAATAGTACTAAATCACCTGAGGTGTCCGAGTTCGCGGTGTGTCCGAGTTCGTGGTGAAATACGTTACCCTGAAGAGCTGCATATAACTGCGTGGGCATCGTGAGTCAGGTGCCAATGACATGGGGCGTTTGCGAAGCTGCTAGCTGAGAAATGGGCATATTAGAATACTAGTGGATGAGTTGTGGCCGCAGAAAATACTTCAAAAATGAACACAAAGGCAGTAGACGGCCTGGGGGAGGGAGGTGCTATTGTTTAGTGCCGGTGTATAGATCGATCGAATTGCATTATCATGATCGTGCATTGCGGAGAAAGGGGTACGAGGCGGTAGTGGAGTCGAATAACTTCCTGGATTGTTACCAAACCATACGAGAGGCACCACATATTGAGATCTGAAGCGCGATTCTGTCGATAACGAATTATTTTCTGGACTAATAAGAGTCTTAGCACATCAACCCTTATGCAGTGGGTTCCAACAAAGAATTACGTTAATTATGAAGGCCAATTAGCATGATTCCTCGGTGGCGTGATAACGGCATGTTCAGCATAACGAGATGCTGTTTGGTAAACCAACCAACAAAGCTAGCCACATTGGAATCTTTATATATGAGAAACAAAATGTATCGTTATGTTATTAATAAGTAGTTATTTATCCTAGGACAACGTGGGAGCAGATATTTAGTATAAATACCCCATTTAATCAGCCCTTAATATCACCTAGTTGAAATAGATGCCAAACGTTCGGTTTTGATGGAAACACAAGACAATTAAATCTTAATACTGCACTATCTGCTGCTCCTTTGCCCCAATAGGCAAGCGAATATATCTCCGATGATCTGGCTGGTGACAGGATCCTCTTCAGGCTTTGGATATGAGTTCGTTTTGGAGTTGTTAGCGAGAGGGGAAAAAGTGATCGCAACAGCTCGAAATGTTCAAAGGCTGGTTGCACTCGAGGAGGCCGGTGCAAAAACCTTGCAGTTGGACCTGACGGATTCTGAGTTGCAAATTACTAATGCCATCAATGCCGCAATTGATATATATGGAGGCATTGATGTTCTCGTGAACAATGCTGGGTATCTGGAGGCTGGAGTTTTTGAATGTATCAGGTGAGAAAAAGGAATAAAATATCGTAATCCACCTTAAACCCGAGAGCAAAAGATTGACACGCTGTCTAGTGACGAAAAGCTTATGGGCCAGTTCAGGACAAATGTGTTCGGCACGTCGAATGTGACTAGATCCACCCTCCCTCATTTCCGGAGCAGGAGGGCTGGGACCATCGTGGTCATTGGGTCCGTTGCAGGATGGCAAGGCACATTGGGAGGGAGCGCATATAATAGTTCTAAGTCCGCTGTTGCAGGTATGCGTGAAAATTGTGTTCGTGGGCTCGTAACCTTTTCTGTGCTAATTTGCCCTTTGATGATAGGCATGTTTGAGGCTTTGCAACAAGAGACAGCTCAATTGGGAATCCGGTCTCTTCTGGTCGAGCCAGGGCTCTTCCGCACACAGGTTTTTTCTCCTGCCAATGTCTGCAAGAATTTCTGCCCGATCCCAGACTATACGTCTGCCACCAAAGTGATGGACGAATTCCTCGCTGCAACGGCTGGGAGCGAGCCGGGGGATCCGCGGAAGGCGGTGAAGGTCATTATTGACGTCGTGAAGAACGAAGGTGTCGGCAAAGATCGGGAGTTCCCTGCGCGTCTTCCTCTGGGACGAGATGCGCTTCAGATCATTAGGAAAAAATGTTCTGATACTTTGGCGCTCCTTGATAGCTGGGAAGAAGTAGTAGTCTCCACGGACATTTCTGTGTAAGTGAAGGCCTTCAATTGCTTTTATACACTATTTTTATCTATGTTTGTTAGAATATGTTTAATTCAGATAGCCTCACTTCTTGATGTCCAAGCAAGCCAGGGATGATTAATTGGCAACTGTAGCTATACATCTGCAGAAGATTGCTAGCTCCCAATAAAGAGCGCGACATATACTTGAAATCTGACAATATAAATAATCTGTATATGTCTTGGAGATGTTTTTGTTCTGGCTCGACTGAAGTTGAAGCCGAAGTTTTCCCTTTTTATGTGCAGGCTTATCTAATCAGGGATGTCGATGATTACATAATCACGCTATCATCACGACATCTGTTGCATTTTCCCCAGCTTCGACCTCCTTTTCCTTTATCTTTTTCCTTCCTCTCACCACGAATAATCATGGCGACCCCCATCTATAACAGCCTTTCGAGGCTCTTTAACGATCCTTTGATTCTGGCACCTGCTAGATCCCACAGAGATGTGACCCTTTTCTATGATAGCCCCAAAGGCGGGGTGCTGTCCAGTTGATCCAACATATTGTTTTGGCGCAGAGGCATTGTTACTATTGACGTTTGCCCCTGCGTTGCTCTGATCGCTCTCTCCAAACCCCCTTTTTATCCTCGGATATTGCTTTAGAAAACCCGGATTAGGTTTTTTTTCCAAAAATTTATAGAATCCAAACACTAGACACAAAAATAGAAAAAGTAACATTCCCCGTCCTCATCCTCTTACTATTGGGGTGTACATAAACTTTTCAGTGACTAACAAATAACTGGGGGTTAGATTACTAGAATGCTGCTTGATACCCTTGCTACGGAGCTGTTGCTCCAAATATTTCACTCTTGCGTTTCAATCGCCGATGTCCTGAACCTCTCCCTGACCTGCCGTCGCCTCCATGGTATATTCTCTGCCTCGCAAAAGCTTCCCATACTCGCCAACGCCACCGAGGCCGAGTTTGGTCCCCTGGAGGATATAGTACAATTGATCACTCAGAATGCCAGCCAGCCTGCGCATGTTTCTCGTGAGGCACTGATCTCCCTCTCTCTGATCCAACAAGCCGTCCAAGTTGGCCGTGTTGCCAAGAAATGGGAGGAGATCTATCCCATTAAGAAATGGAAGGTGAATTTTGAAAATCGTCGAGTCTTGGATGCGCGGGAACGCTTCATGTTACGCCGAGCTGTGTACCGTCTTTGGCTGTACTCGAGGGCCTTCCACTGCCAACTATTTCCGCGAACCGGCCGCACCTTCCCATCTGTCGTCCATGAACGTGCCGAGCTCCTGCACAATTGGTCTACAAGCGAGTTAGCGGAGATCGATGATTTTCGGTTAATTATGCGTGAGGTTGTGCAGAACCAGATCTGTCCGAGCAATGAAACGATCCAGCGAAAGTTTCGCAAAAGATACCCGGAAAACACACCAATGTCCACCCATATCCACCTAAAATACCTTTCGCTAACACCCGCCATCCCCTTCTCGCTACTCAATTCTCATGCCAAACTAGCGCCTGCTTCGTCATCTATCGGCAGCAACAATCACCATTTTCGAACCCTTACATCTCGCACCAACAATCCCACAGCCAACAACAGCAGCAGCGTCATCATCTCCACCGTTAACAAATATGCCACCAAATTTCGCTCCGATCTCTACCACGAGCCAGGAACGGAGGGTTGGGGCGACCAGATTCACCATTACTATGTCGTCGAGGACATGATGAAGCTGGACCCTTCGCAAGTATTATGGTTGAGAGAAAACGCTCCCTTCAAGGAACAGGTCGAAAACTACGTTCGATCGATGGGCGACTGGTTCGATAATAATGGCGAGACGTTCGGGCAGACTCTTGAATGGGTAATGGGTGAACGCGGAGGGGACTATATGGAGTTGCATTTTTCGATTGTTGATGGGGAGGCGGGTATTGCGAGGGCGAAAGGCTGACGGCGATTCTGTAGACGTGGTCTTTTTCTCTCTTTCTTTCCTTCTTTCTTTTTCCCCTGAAGAAGATCAATATCATCTTTTTGGAATTTTCGGCTTATTATTGTCCTTTTGCCTCGTTGCGTTGATTGGTTTTGATCTACTTGTCTTAAGTTATTTTTGGTTTTGGCGGTTGGTCGTCACAAATAATGCGCGTGATCACATACCCACTCTCTGGTTTAAATAGTTTACGATTGTTTTCTAAGAATAAAATAATGTCGAACACTAGATTTGGTTTCGGGTTTTCGGTGTCGGCCTAGCTAACCGGAGAGAGCTAGATATGAAGAGTTTCCTGTAACGGGGAGCATGGGAAATCGTTGTCTATCTAGCAGTAGCCGACTACTCCAAACTCCCCATATCATAAATAGCATAGCCGTTAGAAATCCAAAGAATTAAAAATGATATTCTAACGCAAAATTTGGTCTTGGTCGACTCTTGAGAATTACAAATTGGTTCCGTGTTTCCAGCAACTACTAAACGAGAGAGTGCAGATCGAGATTGCCTATATTCATTTTTTTGCTCAGAGAATAGCTAACCACCTAGGTAACCTACCTACATATCATGATATAAGTAAGCGTGTCGGATTTTCATTGGCTACCTCGGCCTCCCCCCATACTACGAGATTTGCGTATTAAATAGAAAGTAGAAGGAAGGGCAAGGAAATGGTAGAGGAGTCAGTCGTCAGGTGAAGACGAAACTGAGGTAACATATAGTTCGAAGTGGGAAGTGAAAGGAGAAAAGGGAAGAGAAACAAGAATGTAATTAAAAGAAGTACCTCTACTACGTAGGTGACCAATCAACCAGTACTGAAAGAAGAGCAAAAAAAGGAACAGAAGGTTAGTTTATTTGCAAAAATAATTACCAGCCATGGAAGAAGGCTTGAAATGGGAGGAAACGGGTTGTAAAGATTGTGAATGTGAGCAAACAATTTATAGAAGAAACAAGGGGGGGGACAAAGGGAAAGAAAAGAAGGGACTGGTGGATGTGAGAAGACTTGAAGGTAAAATGGCATGTAGTAAAAAAAAAATTATATAAAAAAATTTAAAAACTTTCAGAAGACGAGGAAATAAAATGAAAAGGAAAAAAAAGGAGAAGGAAGAGGACAAAAGAGGCCAACCCGCAACCGCAATCCCATATAGCCCGTGATAAACATTCAATTCTGGAACGGAACATCATCGTCAATCTTCTTAACTCTTCGGATCCCCTTTCATGTTTTGCTCGTTACATTTCACCTTAATGTTTGTCAAATACTTTGCATCATGCTGTCCCTAGGCCGTAGAATGACAGAGAGAGGAAATTTGATTGGGGAAAGGGCAAAAATATATTAAAAAAAGGCGGGGCAGATAAATGTGTCTCGAAAGGACAAGAAATGGCAGACACATTTCGAAAATACCACGGGTGGTTTTACGTCAAATCGACTTGGCGACCGGTAGACACTGAAAAAAAGAAAAGTAACAAAACTGAAGTCGCCATACGTCGGGACGAAGACCCCAAACGTTATAAAACATCAGTCGTTCCAAGAACCGTCACCACCAACCTTCACTGGGAGTAGGTTCTTTGTCCAGTAAATGATTCTGAGTTGTATCTTGAACGTCAGCGTTCTTTAACAGCACTTTTGCTTTGCATCTGTATCCTGCGACTTTGTGATCTCTACTACCTTGCGGTCGCCCAGGGGGTTCTGCCCTGAGTTACCATTTTCGAGGGCTTTGCTGGAAACGATGCGGTAAATTTCTAAGATGCCGTTAGCGGCGTTTCTGGGAAAAAAGAAATATAAGGTGGTATGGTAAATAGTAGTTAGTGTTACCTGTAAGAATATTTTGGAAAGCAAGCTCAACGTTGGTGGCGTCAAGGGCGGATGTTTCGATGAAGGAAAGCTTCCTTGGCTCTGTTGCACGGGTTAACCAGGGAAACAAAACAACCCAACGATTGGGTTAGGAGGGGGATTTCAAGTCTCAACATACCCGCAAATTCCGCGCCTTGATCAGTTTTAATAGCCCTCACGTGTTTTTGGTCGATCTTGTTTCCGACGAGCATGATGACGATATTCTTGTCGGCATGTTCCCGTAACTCCTTCAACCACCGCTCACAGTTTGCGAAGGTCTGCTCTTTAGTCGTATCGTATACAAGGAGGGCACCCACTGCGCCACGGTAGTATGCGGATGTAATAGCCCTGTATCGTTCTTGGCCTGCGGTATCCCAAATCTGAGCTTTGATTGTCTTGCCGTCTACCTGGATAGAACGGGTTGCGAACTCAACACCGATGGTGGATTTTGAATCGAGGTTGAATTCATTGCGGGTGAATCGGCTCAGTAAGTTAGATTTTCCGACACCGGAGTCTCCGATAAGCACCACTAGTTCCCGGAGTAAAGTAGAGGCCTTTGTCAGTTATACGGAACGTGTTTTTCATAGTTGGTAGGGTGTGGGCAGGTGGAAAGGAAGTTAGATGGTGGCGGTGCGGACTGTCGCAAAGCTCGTGCGGGCCTTACCTTTGAAGAGGAACTAGACGTTGCAGAACTGTTAGAGACTATCACATAAACGGATGCAGTGGAGAAGAACGACTTACATCATATTCGTCGTTAGCCATGAGTGAGGATGTGGAGGGGGAAGAGCTGAAGTCTCTCTCACACGGGGAAAGGGGGGTTTATGAGAAAAGGCGTTTCTGAGTGATTAATATGACACCGGAGCAAAGTAACTTGGAAACAGGACACTAGGTTGATGAAAAGGCAGAAATCGCCTCCCAGTCAATGGCCGTAAGTATCAAGAGGTAAGACGTGGTGACAAGAACAAGAAGTCAAGGCAACCAGATATCCGATATATGAGCTGTGTTGTCTGAGGTTCGAGATGGAGACGAAACAAGGAGAGCGCTGAGCGACAGCCCTAAGTGGAGTGGCAGAATAAGTAGCTGGTACCTGCCACTCCAGGTATATTTGCGGGTACCTCTGGTATCAGATACCTATGATTTGCATTACTTGCTTCTATTGGATAAGAGAGCTGATTAAGAACTTAGTCAACCATTTTCTTTTGCCAAGTCCTGAATCACGTGTCGGGAATCTTTGATTTTGTGAGACTACCAAAAAAGACCTGCATCCAGTAGTAAATAAAAAAAAGAGAAAAGAAAGAAAGTCCATGGGTGATTGGATGGATATCCTGAGGTATTGATTGATGGTGAGATAGATACGAGAGATACACTCTTTGTATACGGGGCACTACACCAATAATGAGACTCTAACAAGGCAGTCCATGGCCAAAAATTTCCCTTTTCGTTAGCGCAATTTCTTTGTCCATTCATAGATGGCTAGAATTTTCCCTACCGTTTGTCATCAGAATTGCCCCGTTGTGGTCATGATACGAAACCCTACACGTCGAGGCCTATGATTGAGGCGTCATTTCACAGTTATATTACCTATCTTGTGTTTCAATTATTTGACTTTGACGCGCCCAAAGGGCACAATTTGCTATGAGTACAAAAGGCGCGTCCAATGACGATGATGACATCTCAATTACTTCAACCGCTGGCAGCGAGCCGCAGTCTGAATATGAAGTGGAATCTATTCTTGCTCAAAAGAGTTTTCCTAATGGTGAAGCATATCTGGTAAAATGGGCTGGCTATCCGTTGGAGAGAGCAACATGGGAGCCGGAAGAGTCCTTCTGTGATCCCAACACCTTGGCGGAATGGAGCAGGAAAACTGCCTCCGGAGAACATAAGTTGTTAGATGTGGATATGGATGCTCTGGCGCGCATGATTGAAGAAATTGAAGATGCAAAACTTGACAGACATCGCAGGCGTCGAGCAAAACGCATTCGCTTGGGTGTCCCGGTATCTCCCTCAACAGACAGTTTTGGTCTCGGGTATGATAGCCGGGACAGTGACTCTGACCTAGATGGCTTTATCGTTGACGACGATGTTGATATGGAGGGAGAGGGCGAAAAAGAGGGTGGGCAGTCATTGCGAAAGGAACGAAATCGCTTATCCAGCAACAAAACAAAACACCACGCGGGAATGGTTGTTCCACCTTCGCGACACAGCGGCCTTTCTACTAGGAAATCTCAGGGCTCAGGTTCTTTAGAGTCACTATCGACTGAATTCCCTAACAAAAGGAAGAAAAGCGATGCTACTTCCGCAGTCAGACCTCCACAAAGTAACGTTCAATCCACGCAGTCTTCAAAACCATCATCACCAAAAAAACGCATGCAAATCTCAAAGACCTTGCAGAGAAACTCTTCACAAAGCCAAACGCGGCCAATTTTAAAATTACAACCTTCATCATCAACTGGCCGTCCGTCCCACCCCTTGCGGTCTTCTGCTCAAGGTCAGCCCCCTGCAACATCAACCCCCAGAGCATCTGCGAAGAAGGCGACCTCTCAGCTCCTAGGACCATTGATCCCCACTGGCTTAGCGAACAAAGCTACTTCCATCCGTGCAAGAAAGCAAAACGGGCCAAAGCCAAAATTTTTTCGCAATATGTCCTCTAAAAACAGGTATGAGAAGGCCATGCACAAAGATCTAACACCAGATATCAGTCAACTTGATTTGAGACCGCCAAGTGAATGGATTGCATCGCAGAAAAATAAAACTCCAGTTTCTGAATCACCATCCCGATTACATGGCTCTCACAATTCGGAAAGCTTGTTTGTTCAACAGGGTAGCCCCCTACATGACTCTAACGATCGTCCTAATTCTGATAATAGTCCGACTAGAATAGCTGGGTCACTTGAGGCGAAAAATAGCTTTCAGCCTTGTCAGGCTCAGCACGTCTCTGGAAGATCACCATTAAAACTGTCACACGAAGGTTCACCTGATAGTTACAACCCAGACACAACAATTCTCTCTCCGGCATTTTCTCCAAACAAAGACAATTCCGTCAAACCAAGTGTTAAGGCCCCACCAAAAGGAATAGGGAGTCATTTCAGATGCTTCCAACCCACAGAGGCAAAAATCCATCTCCGATTTGGACCAGAGGGCAAAGAAATAGGCGATGTCAGGCTGGGTGGCTTGACAAAAAAAACCCTCTGGCAGCTAGTAACTCTCAAATCGCAAAACAAGATCAATATACATTTTAAAGATGTGTGTAACCTCGACCAGTACAGACAACTGTGCGACAAAGTAGGTTTCTCTTTCTTGACATAAAACCAACGACATTACTATTGTTCAAGCCCTGATTTAATCTACAGAGACAAAATACAATGTTCTGCAGTGGTTGGGTAATTGGCTACGACGATACTTCCCCCGCAGTTAATGACCTGGCAAATTACTTAAGAGACAATCGATTGGCTGCTTTATGGTATCACCCAAGCGAGGATATCTCATCGGTCCTCGTTGCCTTTGCTTCGGATTGCCCAGATTGGAGTTTCTTATACCGGACGGTTGAATATCCGTCTGCAAGGCTCCGCATTGCAGTACGGAGCTCTCTTGCTCCTATTTGCAGTCTCCACCCCATCAGTGCTAAGGAATCGCCCTACCATGGTGACCAACACAGCGCTAGTAGAGAGAACAGCCATTTCTTCATGAATCCTGAGCCGGTAGAGCTTATAGAGCAGCAAGATAAGAATGAACCTGCACTTTCGAAACTATTAGTAGGCGCCAATGGGCCCAGGGATATTGTATCCTTATTTCGAGACCAGTTTGATATCACGTATGATGAGCTGAGCATTGTGAATACTGTCAAGAAAGAACGCGCGGCGCGTTCTTTTTACCTATACTTCCCGCATGAGGTGGAAGATGAATTCCAACTGGTCTTGCTCTTCTTAAAAGACTATGATATGGTTGCCTTCTCTAATCGCATCGAGGGCGACTGGGAAAAGTTTGTCAAGACTGCAACAACCGGCACTGTTCTGGTGAGACATTTTTTAAATTCAAACTACGCATTTCTAGAAAATTAACCATCCTACATGACAGTTCCATCAAAAATTCATCCATTATGAGAATATGCCGAAGCTTGCGAAGCTGTTACGTGTTTCAATCAATGTGTTCAGCATCTCCCTTACTGAACCCATCAAACACCTTGATTATGACTGCCACCTCCAAAGACTCTTCCCTCACGGGGGAATTATTTTAATAACCGAAGACTTTATGCTGAAGGAGCCGAAAACCGCCGTAAAGGTTCTGCACTGGTTCGGATATTTTATACAGAAAAAATATCCAGGGACATGGAAGATGCTTCTGCGGCCGAACGTACAGTTATGGCTGCTTGATCTTTGTACGAGTTTGCCGGATGATACGTGAGCATATGATTCATATTGAGTGTACATTGGGGTCCCGACTAACGGCCTCGGTTTTACGCATTTTCCAGACTTTGGCAGATGTACCATACGATCAATAGCCACATCCCAGAGTATCCCGTAGGTCATTACAACACCTACCAGTGCGAAGGCTCGCCGGATTCGTTGGATGGACTCACCGATGATGAGGGGCAGCATCACCCCTTTATCTCAACTCGCGAGATACCAGATTACGGCTCACGCGCCGAGGATGATCACCCGAATATCCCCAAAGGACTAACACAAACAGAGAGGGATACTGACCACCTCGTTGAGTATTTTGCAGGCTATGCGCTGATCCATGCAGATAGGTTTCGACGGTTTGTCGTATTGACTACGCATAAGCCGCAACCGCGATGGCAGGCGTGGACTCATGTACGTAAACGACACCCCCAAACCAACCGCCTTTTCCTCATAGAAGAAAAAAAAAAAAACAAAAAAAAAACGGATATTTAAATTTAAGCTAACCACTGCAACCAAAACGCCCCCGTTCATCAGATTGAAATCATGCATTACCCTGAGTTCAAACGAGAACTCATGACATCCTCTACACACAATGCCAGCAATAGTAGTAATAATAAGGATAAGGACAAGAAATCCTCCTCCAAAACGCTCTGAAGGCCATTCCACTTCCGGCTCGGGGCGTGACCGCCACGGCGAGAAAATCGGAATGACACTCACTACCTCCACCTCAACGCCATCGCTAGGTAGCAAAACTTCCATTCAATAGTAACGGTTGGTATGACAGTATCTTGCACGACCGCCTCGTATGGACCCGAGAGTGTAGGAATTCCTGGGGCCAGTGGCGCGTCTTCTGCAAAAGCGACGGAGGGGAAAGCGAGGATAGGGTGAAATTTGGATGGGATGGGTTGGGAATGAGTATTCGTAATGATGCAGAGCTCCGGCTATTTAGGTTTAGGTGTATGGAAGCAGAGGCTCCTTTTCTCGCTCCTCTTTCTATTCAAGTTGTTAAAACACCCGCGTGGTACGTGCGCGGCGTACATACATTTTGTAAGCCACATATGGAGTTTTTTCTACACCTCGATTTGCCGGACGCTTTTATTGACTTGCTTCTTACTTCTAAATGCGGTGCTGGCAGCCTTTCTCTTCGCCGGAATGAGTGGAGTTTTAAAGGATTTTACGTATTTTAATTTGCATATACATGTATGCCCCCGAGGGTCTAGGCCCTTATCCTTTACACTTCAATATGATTTACGACCATGATAAGATACTTATATGCCCAGAAAGCACCAATCATTTAACTGTACCGCCATGTACATTGGATAATCACATTGTTTATTCTTGTCAGAGGGCTAATATTGACTTCGTGGTCCATTTCGTGTGCCTTGCTGAGAGCCATATAACTACATCCCTGTGAGAGAATAGCACTAGGCCGGCCCGGCTGGGTAGTGCGAACAAATCAAACCACCCCTCCGGCCATAGAGCAGCCATGCATAGCAGTCGAGTAGCGGGGATCTAGAACAGTAGTGGTATATAATCAGAGGGATGTGAAAATTATGAAAAGGAGAGTTAAGGGGATCAGAAAATACGACAATGAAGGAAAAACAATTTCGACGAACGATTTCAACTCGTTAAGTTCGTTTTCCTTTGGTCCACTACTAAACCCAGCTAGTTACTAAGTACGGCTACGTGGCAACTGCATACACCTGAATGGATAGATAGATAGATAGACCAGTCCCTATGGTGCGCAGCAGTTTCAAGTAAATAAAGGGGAAAAAATAAATTATAACAGATTCTTTCCGTATTGTCATGTTGAATACGTTGAATCATAAGCATACACAGTAACCTATAATTCCACCGAACGCAAAAAATGAATGTGGAATAAAACGAAACTTGAAATAGAAAATGATAATAACGCCAGTATCGTAGCTCCAAGTCATAAGAAGTAAAAATAAATCAGAGTGGGAGGACGAAGGGGAGGCTCCAAGAAAGAGGAATGGAAAGTCGCACTCCGCTCGTGAAAATGCCTGCTCTTTTCTGCTCGCAATGAATTGACAACATATATCGTGGGAAGTAGCAGATATCACTAGCGGCAATGTCTTTTCATAACACTGCTTACGGAAAGCTAGCTGTCCGTCACGAAAACCCACCAACAGCCGTATCCGTCCTAGCCCGCGACCTCCACTGCTCAAAACTATTGTCATTGCCATCATTGTTTCGATCATTATCATTCCCTCGTTCCTCCTTCTGCTTCCTCATCTTCTCCTCCCACTCGCCTTCTTCCGCGGCAATCATTGCGTGGAACTTGCCACCCTGCCCACGAGCGAGGTATATGGCCTTTTCCTTCCGTGCAGCAACAGCCTCGGTGACGAGCACGAATTTCACGCTGGAGCCTGGGGCTTCGAACATGGCGTCGCCAAGGATCATTTCCATTTCTGTACGTAGCCCGCGTGCGCCTGTCGCCATGGACGTGGAGTTACTGGCTATTTTGTGAAGGGCTGGGGTTGTGAAACGGAGTTCAATGCCTGAGAGAGAGAAGAGAGTGGTGTATTGAGCGAGTAAGGAGTTGCGTGGCTCTGTTAGGATGCGGAGAAGGAGAGGATGAGTGAGCTGAGAAAGGGCAGTGGTGATGGGGATGCGACCAACAAGCTCGGGGATAAATCCGTAGGTTTGGAGGTCCGGGGGGGTAAGCAGGTCAAGCGGGTTGAAATAGGTTGGTTCTCCGTCAGGGGAGCCGGATGCCGACGGCAATGGCGCAGGAGTAAAAAATGGGAGATGTTTCTTATATAACGCTTCTTCCTCAGAGCCTGGAAGGATTGGAATAGGTGGGGTTGACGCTGCATGTGACGGATTGTTGGAATTAAACGAGCTTGCTGATGCCCGCACAGGCTGGCCGAACCCGATGGAGCCACGCGATATCCGATCCATAATCAATTTGTTCAAGCCTACGAAGGCACCCGAGAAGATAAAAAGGATATTGTCTGTCCGCACATTGTAAACTTCAGCTTTTCCAGAAGATCCTGGTGGGGTTGAGGAGGGGAAGGACGATCCTCCGAAATTACTGCCGCTGCTACCTGGGTTGGAATTTAGTGAACCACCGGAACGGGGAGCGTTTCGTTCTGGCTTGGCTTGGATCTGAATAGTTGTGCCTTCGATTATCTTTAGCAAAGCTTGCTGGACTCCTTCCCCGCTCACATCTTTCCCATGGCTAACTTTCGCTGTAGCGATTTTGTCAACCTCGTCAAGACAAATAATGCCTCGTTCTGCCTGGGATACATCGTAATTGGCAGCAGCTAGTAATCTATGAACGCATACGTCTGCGTCCTCTCCAATATACCCGGCCTGTGTAAATGGAGTACAGTCAGACATGCTGAACGGCACGGACAGGACACGAGCTAAAGTTTTGGCCATCAAAGTTTTGCCTACGCCTGACGGGCCAAGCAGCAGAATATTGGATTTCTCCAGCGTTAAAGGAGATGAGTCGATGGGAAGCGATCCTGATCGCGTTATGTCATCATTGGTGGTTCTTTGGGGATGAATGGTCCGTTGCTGACCTGGAAATTCAGCTAGCGAGCGAGATGAACAAGAAAAATAAAGGTTAGCAGCAAATTCAAACCTGTATACCAATTGACATCTGAAGATAGACAGAGCAAAAACGGCATACTCTCTACGGGATGTCCTTCCACCGACTCACGACGTGCTTGTTGTGCCATCAATTCCTCTTCCTCCTCCTCCTGCCGCTGTAACTCCTGCACCCGTTGGTAGTGATTGTACACAGCAACGCTCAACACCTTCTTAGCCCTATCTTGGCCAACCACGAACTGATCTAGATGCTGTTTGAGCATTTTAGGAGTCAAGCGTGGGGCACCAAAGGAGGGAGCGGAGCCCAATGGGCCGGATGTGGGGAGGCCTGGTTCATAGCTGCCGGTGAATGGCTGGCTGGTGAAATCAGAGCGGTGGAATTGAGATGGAAAAGAGCATGAGGAAGAGGTTGAAAGATGGCGACGTATAGAGTACAGGGCCAGATATGACAATTGGACTCCTCGTCGGACGGGGGATGTTGTCGTTGTCGTCCAGTCGAGCGGCCTTAGCGGGGATCTGAAGGGGCGGAGAAAGCTCATGGAAAGTCGCCTCATTGGTATCATCCAGCTAGCTTCGCTGGGAAGCAGCAGAGCAAACAGAAAAAAAAAAAAATTGATGATTAGTACAGGGTCTGTGGGATATAAATTGACTGTCACCGATCGGTACAATCAATACAAGTAAAGTAGAGTGGAATAGACAAGAAAGAAGACGTTGATGTCCGATGTTGGTGATGATGTTGACAATGTTTGGGGGGAGGTTGACTCGGAGCTTGAGCGATCCGGATTATCTTATCTTCCCCGCAAAAATGGGGGCCACGTGAAAGGTTAACTACGTCAGAGTCACGTGGCTTACCTAGCTCTCTCACGTACTTCAACCATTTCAGGGGGAAGAACATGCAGTCGGAGGGTTAGATGATATTAATTCAAAATGAAGATATATCATAGCTCTTCTACCACCCCGAATGTGCACCCCTCTACTCAGTCCTGAAAGTAATAAATTGCATACTTCATCTTGCAGTCTTCCTTCCTACATTGGTGTAGGATCTATCTCAAGATTGTCCCTGGGAGCTCTCAGGTTTGTTTGCAACTTGAACGTTTCTACTGATGCTAGCAGCTTGTAGAAGTGTCTTGCTTTTGGAACATCCCTTCCGCATGGCAATGACCGTGAGTTTTTCCTTTTCCTGCAACAAACAGCCTTTGTTGCTCACCTTCCTTACCCCCTCTTCTGGCTGCTTCTGTGGCTGGCGTCTGCAATTTGAGCGCAGCATCCAGCTGCTCGACAATTAGGACATTTACAAAGATTGACTGTGCTTGTGAGCTTTCTTCATGGTGCTTGCTTCGATACACTCCCATCTCGGCAGCTGAATACCTCATGGGAAGAAGAAGTCGAGTACCGCATGTATCCGGTGTGAAGTCTGATTCTCATCCATTGCTCCTCGGCCATGAAGCTCCCATGCTACTTCATGAGACAGCTACTTTGCGCTCTACGAGCGGTGTGGTGAGCAATTCGTTTTGTGATATGGGGGGCAATGAAAGTCGAATGTGCCCGCTTACTTCGTGACCTACCTGGCACGATTATCTTCCATGATATATGGGTTTCTGCAACCTGTACAGAACGATGCAGGGATGCCCCATCGGTAGTAGGCGGTACAAAGTACCAGCTCTATCTGAAAAGACAATCTCGACGGCCTGCGGCCGGTCAGTTGTGACGAGCCTTGAGAGCCTAGATACGACCTGTAGACCTCCCTCAGTAGTCTAACTGGGAGGCCAACGTTTCCGGGCCTCCTCGATTTTGCATACACATCATCAGGTGTTATTGCTATTCATGGCGCGAATCAATGGAGAACAAGAAGTAGCAACATATTTTCTTGGCGTTTGGTTGGCTTCCAAATCGTATTGAATGGGCGTGCTTCCATCGTTTTAATGCCTCCCGCTATAGATTCGTTGTTTTAGCTCGGCTGATGAACACTTCTAGCAGGGAGGGTGGATTAGCGGAGGGGATCCGGTCGCTATCATAGGCATCATCGAAATGAGAGCTTAGGCATCCCCCAACATTTGTGAGAACACCTCCTAGTTGGTTTGTGGACGCTTCATGTAATTCAAAAAAGGCATTGAGAGCGCACCAAATCCTTGATATTAGCATGTGAGGTAAACACCGCGCCAGTAAAACGGTCCCCTGAGTGTGATAATGCCACTAAATTCAGTCAATTGGCTGGTATGTGCATGTACTGTACATGTACAGCATATGTGCTCTGTTTGGGAATCGGTGGTGATGTGATGGAATCAAAATCCTGAGATGTGGCCATGGGGTTATGTTCAGCCGCACTACTGAGAAAGCCTTTGCGTATTTAGCATAAACTTAACTTGTCATCCTCCATCCCACCTTTTTCATTACGTTGGAACCGACTTCACGTTATTATTCGTCACGACTCACCCTGCAGATAAAACAAGCTGAAGAGCGGCCATGACAATCTCGATAATAGAGCGCAAAGCTCAGACTCTATGCTCCCCCCTGCCAGACACCCTGCAGGCCTAACTAGCTGGATCTTAACATTCTCAAACGTATGTCCACATTTCCTCCTAACATGTCAACCCTAGACAACACGGTGAGCTTTGATCTTAATTTGCTCGCCTCTCGTCCGGCGCACTAGAAAGAAAATATGTGGGTTGGACTCTGAACTACGCAGTATGGACCCATCGGGTGGATAGGCGGATTTGTAGTGTTGAGCAGAGATTCATGATGCCGGTCTTCTTTCAAATATTTGCCGAAAATACTAGTACTAATGCGAAGTTGGCTTAGCCGAATTCACCAAACAGCATGTGAGTCCAGATTTCAGTCTGCTACAACATCATAGTGCCGAAATCACGGCCTAATGAATTTTTTTCTGAACTTAGCCACGGGTTATACGAGCTTTCATGTTGAGACTGGACCATTACATACTGGTTAGAGATATCTTCCTCAATAATAATGGCAAAGTGGCCATGGACTAACAAGTATCTGACTTTATGGATGGTGACGAAGCGAGGTAAAGTTAGCAACCAGAAGTTTTGCGATCAAAATTACCGAATCCATTATTATAACCCGACTAACGTGACGTGTGGGGCACAGTTATCTTTCGCCAAAAAAAAGGGAAAGGAGACTTCCTATCCCCAGATTTCCCCAGCCGGGCAAAAGCCTAATCCCTTATTTTCTTCTATCGTCTTACACTATTCTGCCTCGTCCGGGGCGACAGAGAGCATCGTTTTCTGCAAATGTTAATATTGAAATTGTCATGGTCACCTGAGTAAGTGTATTTGACAGGCTCACTTATAAATGATATCCCGGGTCCATACTTCATCGTGCGCTTCTTGGACGAGCACTTCGAACTTAAGGTTAACAACCCCTGGTTTTTGCGGGGTGAAACGGAGTAGCCATACCAAACGGTAGCGCAAAATGAAAATCTTTGCACAATCGCAGCGCTAAAACGTTTGTCTATTCTCTTCTCGAGTGTTGCTAAAGTTATGCAGTTAAGGCCTATCCGTACTATTACTTTGAAGAACCAAACTTCTATCCCGAGGTGGCACATGCTCTGAAAATCAAGTTGTCTACCCCCAAAATCATGGAACGGGGGTAATATGGGGTACTATGGGGTACCATGGGGTACCATGGGGTACGCTGTTGGAGGTCGGGAAATAACCCCAATATGGGCTGACCCGTCTATATAAGAAAAATGGAGTTTCCGTTCTCAAGGGGCTGCCAGGGACCTCTGGGAAATTTGGGATTGCCTGAAAAGCTTCCGGTAGAACTGCGACGTCTTCCAATATGAAATTCCTCTGGGCTCTTGCAGTGGCCATTGCTCCGCTCAGCCACGCTTCTCCGGCAAAGCGCGCTGGCTCCCCGACAGTTACCATCTCTAGTCCGCAAGCGACAATCATCGGCGGAGAGAGACTCGGGATCGAAGTTTTCCCAGGCGTTCCCTTTGCCAAACCCCCTGTCGGCCCCCTACGTCTCAAACCACCACAGCCCCTAACGGAACCCCTGGGCACGTACGAAGCAAAGGAAAATGGGCAGGCTTGTCCCCAGTTCTTCTTCAGCACCGAGCTTGATGATGCCATTCCTACAACACCGCTCGGCAAACTTATGAATACGCCCATGTTCCAGCAAATCTTAAATGCGGGAGAAGATTGCCTGCACATTAATATCCACAGACCAGTGGGGACCACTAAGTCAGATAATCTACCCGTGCTCTTTTGGATATACGGAGGAGGTTTCGAACTGGGTTGGAATGCTCTCTTCGATATTGGAAGCTGGGTTACAGCATCGGTAAAAGCGGGCAAGCCTATTATTGCAGTATCAGTCAACTATCGCGTAGGTGGCTGGGGCTTTTTGCCTGGCAAGGAGGTTCTAGCAGATGGTTCTGCAAACTTAGGGCTCTTGGATCAGAGGCTGGGGTTGCAATGGGTCGCGGACAATATTGCAGCTTTTGGGGGGAATCCAGATGAGGTGACCATCTGGGGAGAATCTGCAGGATCCATCTCGGTCTTTGACCATATGGTAATGTATGATGGAGACCATACTTACAAAGGCAAACCACTATTCCGCGGTGGTATAATGAATTCTGGCAGCGTTGTTCCTGCAGATCCCGTGGATA
This sequence comes from Emergomyces orientalis, assembly GCA_002110485.1. Taxonomy (NCBI): domain Eukaryota; kingdom Fungi; phylum Ascomycota; class Eurotiomycetes; order Onygenales; family Ajellomycetaceae; genus Emergomyces; species Emergomyces orientalis. The sequence goes on along the minus strand of MOWL01000027.1, from coordinate 236,545 downwards.
CTGCAAAGGGACAGGAAGTCTATGACACTGTTGTTGGACACGCAGGATGCTCAGGCTCTGCCGACACTTTAAACTGTCTCCGCGAGGTCGACTACGACAAACTGCTTCGTGCCATGAACTCGGTTCCAGGGATCCTAAGCTATTCTTCTATAGCCTTATCGTACCTGCCCCGACCAGATGGGACCATCCTCACCAAATCACCAGACGAATTGCTCTTGGAAGGCAAAATCGCCAAAGTTCCTTTCATCCTAGGTAGCCAGGAAGATGAAGGCACTCTCTTCGCCCTTTTCCAATCCAACATCACCACTAAAGACCAACTGGCAACATACCTCAAGACAAAATTCTTCCACAGCGCAAGCGACGAACAAATCGCAAAACTGATATCCACCTACTCCAGCATTTCCGAATACGGCGCGCCACACCGCACGGGTTTTTTGAACAACTGGTATCCGCAATTCAAACGCCTGGCTGCCATCCTCGGCGACCTGACATTCACACTGACCCGGCGCTCCGTGCTTGAGATCTCCAACATCGTCCACCCAGACGTGCCGACTTGGTCCTATCTCTCCTCCTATGAATATGGATTGCCAGTCCTAGGCACTTTCCACGGCAGCGATCTTGTACAGGTATTCTTTGGCATTTTTCCCAATTATGCATCAAGAGCGTTCCACAAGTATTATCTAGGTTTTGTCCACGGGCAGGACCCGAACAGCGACTTGGACATGCCCAAGTGGCCCCGCTGGAGCGAGTCGAGGAAGCTGCTTAATATGTATGACTGGAGCTCCAAGCTTATTCCGGATACCTTTAGAAAGGAGGCTTATGAGTTTATCCTTGAAAATGTGAGGAGTTTCCATATCTAGGATTAATTTTCTATCCTATATATATATATATGTGGGGATATGGATGGATATACATGATGCCAATGAATAGAGAGCTGTATATAGGAAATCTATAAAGAATCATAATATGTTTAGAGTGTTACATTTTCCCCCTTACTCTGGAGCATTAATGGACGAATTGGTACGAATCATAGTCGTGTGTTTTTGGATGTTTCCACGGGGGGGAAAAAAAAGCGCCCCCACCACTGCAACGCCTTTTTATCAGCGCTTGAGAACAAGGTGATATTATCAGCTGGCGCTACTGAGCAGCATTCCGCTTAGTATATCCAAAGCAGAGTCGGAGAATTAGTAACGTGTTTCCAGCAAGGAGCATTCGAGGCTGAAATTCTCCCTAACTGGCAGATTGCAGGACCTGGAGGATCCTTTCAAGACAAAAGACGATTTCCAACTTCGTCGCTTCGAAGTATCTATGTTTTGGTTTCCTGACAATGAACCCCTCAGAAGCGCGTTGAGCCCTGAACCCCGTCGGCCCGTCAGCCCTAATATATCACTGTTTAACGGCTGAAATGGATGTATTCAGTTGGCTCTATGTGGATGGCTATAGAGTTGGTCAAAAATTGAACTGGAGAAACTATAAGATTTTGTACGCGAAGTTTCCGACCCTCAGCCGCGCAGGGGTGAGTACAACGAAGAAGGCTGACAGAATGCCTAACAATATATAACAAGTGGGCGTAGATGAATTGATATAGAGATCAGTCGCAAACCAAAGGCGCCGACTCGAATTGGGTTGAATATATGCACTTTGAGAGGGGTGATTTGCAGTCCTAGTTACGGATTAATTGTCAACATAGTAGTTAATTACCCCTCCCCCTCCCCCTCCCCCTCCCCCCCTTTTCAGGTTGTTTTCGTGCTAAGCAAGATATTCCTGGATAGCTTCATTTTAAGGTTCAACCCACACGCCATGCCCGTTGCCCTCTCTTTTTAAGTTAAAATAATAATAAAATAAGATAAAAAGAATAACTTTCTTGGTACCAGCCCATCCGAGATCGCAGGCATTATTATTCCAGTAGTTACAGTCTCCACTGATCACGCCATTTCCGCCTCAACTTCGGTGGTCGATGGCTTTGTGATTTTTTTTTTCTTTTTCTCACAGTTCGGCTCCCCGCCAGATGTAGGAAATATGGATGCCGGGCTAACTACTATATATTGGAGTGAAAGACTCCTCCAATTCATTATTCTCAGTTACAATCAATCTTGTCCCACCACAGTACTAAATCCCGAATTACCATTCCTCTTTGATACCCATATAATTTCACTCGGCTATATAAAATAACTGGCAAACCTCCGACATTAAACCTCGCTATTGCCCGCCACACCTGAGATACATTCCTTTAATCTACATTCCAATCATTGACATCGTTCCAAGATGGCTGGCGACGAGATCACCCGGCGTTTTGAGACGCTGCAATTGCACGCTGGGTAAGCCCTCCCGCCCGCAAGCCGATATCAAAATAACCCTCCCGCCTATATCATACTGTAGTTAGATTCCGAGGTCTCTAACGAATGTCCATATTTCAGTTACGATCCAGATCCCACCACCAATTCGCGCGCTGTCCCCATCTATGCTACTACCGTTGGTCTCTCATGTTCTGAACTGTGCTGCCCGCCCACCGCTAACTTGCGCAGTCCTTCACATTCAATGACTCCGCCCATGGCGCCCGGCTCTTCGGCCTCAAGGAACTCGGCAATATCTACAGCCGTCTTTCGAATGTGTGTAATCATACGTATATACTTTAACTTTCTGATTGCCCCATACTAATAATGTATATAGCCCACCGTGGAAGTCTTTGAGAAACGCATCGCTGCCCTAGAAGGTGGCGTGGCTGCAGTAGCCGCCTCATCTGGCCAATCCGCCCAATTCATGACCATTGCTGCCCTTGCAGAGACCGGTGACAATATCGTCTCCACCACCAATCTGTACGGAGGGACCTATAACCAGTTCAAAGTCCTCTTGCCCCGGTTTGGTATCACGACCAGATTCGTCACGGGCGATGACCCCGATGAGCTAGCATCGAAAATCGACGATAAGACCAAGGCCATCTACCTGGAGACAATTGGGAATCCGAGATATAATGTGCCAGACTTTGAGAAGATTGCGAAGATTGCGCATGAGAAGGGGGTGCCGTTGGTGGTACGTCTTTTCTACACCCTTTTAGAACGAAAAGGGAAAATTGCCCCCTTTCCTTGCCCCTCCGTAAACTGCCGCAGGTTAACTAACTTGCGGGAATAACCCCAGGTTGACAACACCTTTGGTGCAGGTGGATACTTTACCCGACCTATTGAGCACGGCGCCGACATCGTCGTTCACAGCGCCACAAAATGGATCGGCGGCCACGGCACCACCATCGCCGGTGTCGTTGTAGACAGCGGCAAGTTCGACTGGGGCAAACACGCCAAACGATTTCCGCAATTTACCGAGCCCTCCCCAGGCTACCACGGCCTGAAACTGTGGGAAACTTTCGGCGCTGCAGCTTTTGCTACCCGCGTGCGCATCGATATCCTCCGTGACCTCGGCAGTGCCCTCAATCCCTTTGCGGCGCAGCAGTTGCTGTTGGGTATTGAGACATTGTCACTTCGCTGCGAGAGGCATGCAAGCAATGCGATGGCAGTGGCGAAGTGGTTGGAGAAGAATGATAATGTCTCCTGGGTCTCGTATCCGGGGTTGGAGAGTCATCCTAGCCATGAGACGGCGAAAAAGTACCTGAAGCGTGGGTTCGGAGGGGTGCTCTCTTTTGGTGTCAAGGGGGGTGCCGCTGCTGGTAGCCAGGTTGTTGATGAGTTTAAGCTTATTTCGAATCTTGCTAAGTACGTTCCCCTCATTACCACCACCACCTACCCAACTTGATGTTTGTATGACTAGCACGGATATCTAACAGATGTATGAAAAATATAGCGTCGGTGATTCCAAGTCCCTAGCCATCCACCCATGGTCAACTACACATGAGCAGCTCACTGAGGAGGAGCGAATTGCGTCTGGCGTGACCGAGGACGCCATTCGTTTGTCTGTTGGCACTGAGCATATTGACGATATCATCGCCGATTTCGAGCAGTCATTTGCGGCCAGCAGCGCTGTAGGTGGCAAGGCTAATTAATCTTTACACTCCTATATTCACGGGACCAGAAGGTGATGGCGGTAACTCGCCAGGCAAACTATGATTATCCGCTTGGAATGAAACTAGGGGAATTGGGCAGATAAAGGGGGTCCGGCGCTGGGTTTCGGAACCTCGATATAGTTAATCTATCTTCTCAGAGAGTTTCAACTGCAGGTTAGACGGCCAGTAAATTAACTATAAACACTACGATGATATGAAATGACATGAATGCTACTTTTTGGAAATATTTTCTTCGCAGTAAGATCGTTATCATTTTGTCCCTTTTGTTCCTTTTTTATTTTATGTTTTTGTGAGGAGCGGACATGGTCTTCTAAATTGATCTGCACTCTAGCCAACATCTCTGAGTTAGTACGTTAGATTCTAATCGACCTACTCGCAACAGGCGATTTCATCTGGAGAGCAAAACCTTCCCCCGCCCAAAAAAAAAGGATGCCAGTGAGATTGGACAACATGAGCTGACAGAATCTGACAGGGACAACTGCAAGGTTGGGCCGGAAGGGAACAATTTCTACCTGAGCACAGACAGGAACCCCCGAGATGATTCGCCCTGGGCTTTCGACTGCTTCTAGCCGCCTGCAGGCCACAAACTCTTTTGTGGCGCAGAGGACAGGCTTTGTGATTCCACTAGCACGGGGAACTCTCTAGTCTCCGCAAAAAGGTCAAAGCCCCTGCTGTAGTTGGTGTTATGATGGGGGCTGGGCGGCTAGGAAAATGTGTTCTATGTCCGTGAGGCCTCCCCCATCCCCAGCTCCCAGAGGGAAGTTCTATTTTATTATGGTTTATGTTATTTCAAATTTCGTACTTATCTACAATTTCGTACTTATCTACTATTTTGGGAAGTTCAATTCGCCAACTTGAGACACTTCTTCACCATCCACTGTTCGCTACGATTGCGTTTTAACGATACCTGTTGCGATGGAGTCGCCCCAATTTCATGGCGCTGATGCCATGTCCCAGCTCCAATCAGAGCAATCCGAGCTGCTCGACGTCATAGATCAACTGCGAACGCTTCGTTTGGGCCGTCTGGTTGAGCTTCCACAATTGATCGTGTGTGGAGACCAGTCAAGCGGCAAAAGCTCGGTTCTGGAAGCGATATCACGCGTGCGATTTCCAGTGAAGGGAGGAGTTTGTACGCGATTTGCAACTGAAGTGATTCTACGACGCAGCCCCCATCAGAATATCAAAGTCACAATCGAACCCGGCCCGTCTCGGGTCAGTGAAGACGAGAGAGCACAACTAAGCAACTTTCACGGCGATTTCTCTGCCGCAGCTGATCTGCCTGCTCTAATCGAGAAGGCTAAAGAGTGTATGGGAATATTTTCGTCGGCGGGGTTAAATGCCGCTTTCAGCGACGATGTCCTCAAGGTGGAGATTTCAGGCCCCGACAAACCAGAATTGAGTCTGGTTGACCTCCCTGGACTATATCGAGCGAAAAGCCGGGAGCAGGATGCAGGAGGTATTCAGATCGTCCGTACACTTGTTGAGAAATATATGAGCAACAGCAAGAGTATCATTTTGGCTGTAGTGTCAGCTAAAAGTGAGTATAACCTTCAGGAAGTACTCGATCTCGCTGAACGTCACGATGGGAAACGCGAGAGAACTCTTGGTATCATTACAAAGCCGGATACCCTGGCCTCGGGTTCTGAAGACGAAGAAATGTATATCAGTTACGCGAGTAATGAGCATATCAAGTTGAACCTTGGATGGCATGTTCTTAGAAATAGAGACTACGAAAACAAAGACGCGTTGGACGATGTTCGGGACGAGCTAGAACGAGAATTTTTCCAAACTGGTAGTTGGGCGACTGTCTCAAGGGAGTTTGTTGGTATCGACGCTCTTCGATATAGATTGAGCAAGCTTTTGCTAGGCCATATCAGAAAAACCCTGCCCGGGTTAATTGCTGAGATCCAGGATAGCATCTCAAAATACGAAGCTAAGGTTGAGAGCCTTGGAAATGAACGCTCGAGCGTGCGGCAGCAGAAGGAATACCTCCTGAATATAAGTGGCAGGTTCGAGAAAATCACTGGGCAGGCAGTCCACGGCATGTATTTCGACTCTTTTTTCGGCGGCCTCTACTCCAATTCCCCTACGTCGGATTTCAGGCGGCTACGGGCAGTAATGCGAGCGCTAAACCAAGAATTTGCTGAAGATATGTTAACCAGGGGCCGGAGGCGTATTGTCATCGATAACGATGATGATAGCGATGTTGAGGCCTCTGATGTTGTTGATGATGCCTCCATTGACGAGGACTCAATGAAACGTGGTTTGTTGCCGGAGCGCATCACAAGAGCTGACCTCGAAAACGAAATTAATGAACTTGCGAGTAAAAACCGCGGCATCGAACTTCCTGGTAATGCAAACCAGTACCTCGTGGGTGACTTGTTTCGGGACCAATCGCGACCTTGGGAGGGGATTGCTTTTACTCATTTAACGAATGTCTGGGAAGCCGTTAATCATTTTGTCGAACAGCTTCTGAAACATATAACCGATGAATTCACCCATACTCGTGTTCTGAGGACTGTTCTTGACCCCAAATTGGAAACTATCAAGGAGAACCTTCAGGATAAACTGAAAGAAATGCTATCGTACCAGAAACGTGGCCACCCACTCCCTCTCGACGTTGATTTTCTTGCTCGTGTCGAAACCCTTCGAAAACAACGACAGCTGGCCCAGCTCGAGAAAAACTTGCTTGAAATGTATCCGGATGCGGTTCAAGGGGTTTCCACAAAGGGCTTGAGCCTTAATGATATTCGGATTGTACTTTCATCCACCAAATTACCCACTGACAAATTTGCAGCGAGCGAGATTATTGATCATTCAGAAGCATATTACGATGTGAGTTGAAACTGCCTTAAGCACAACACACACGCTGGATAGTTAGATTTGTTTCCATATACTAACAGCCTCTTCTAGATGGCAATCCACACCTTCATAGACAATGTCTCCATATTGGTCATTGAAAATTGTCTCATCCACCCTCTTGAAACCATTCTCACGCCGCTTTCTGTTCATGCCATGGAAGATACTGAGGTTGAGCGACTCGCGGCAGAGCCTCCGCGTGTTCAGGCTGATCGGCAGAAGTATCAGTCGGATCTTGCTACGTTGAATGCTGGACTCCGCGCTTGCAATCGATACAGTACTCGTAATCCTCGGGGTTTGGGAAGTTCCTCTCGTGAGTATATATATACCTTTTAACCGTTGTAAATTTTTGCAGACGCTGACTCACCACTGCAGTAGGAATCGAGAGGACTGGCAGTCGATCTGTTTCCCTTGCATTGTCCGCGGCCAGCCCGGTTCCGCGCCAAAGCTTCTCCCCTTCGCCGCGTGTAAAGGAGAGAGGCAAACAAAAGGGGGAAATGGAGGAAGGAAGGAAGAAAGAAAATGGAAAAAAGGAACGAAAATCAAAACCTGAAACCGCACCGGCCGCCAGCGAAGGAAATGCAGTCGCGCAGGGGCTGACCACTAAGCTTGCCAGTTCAACATCCAATAGTATAATATTAGATCAGACAAAAACGCCAGCAACGTCCTCCCCAAAGAACCCTTCGATAAATAGAAGTATTTTTGATCAGCCTCCTATCAGCATGGCATCCGCAAATACCTCCGAGCCTTTGTTTGGTCATTTGGCCACTAAACCAGCATTCAGCACCTCGGGGTTCATCAGTTCAGCCATTGCCGAATCAAAACCGGCTACTCCCTCAGCCCTGGGTGACAAAAACATATCGTCGACGCTGTTCGGTGCGTCCACTGGACTGAGCCGCTCAGATACACCTAACCCAATAAGCACCACAGGCCCTTCGACCACGACCTCCAACACATCTAGCGTGTTCGGTTCACGTTCACCATTCCCTAGTTTTGGAGAAACCAAACCATCACCAAGGCCCAGCGACTTTGGCCCCGCTCCGCCATCCGGCACTGGCTCTGGGGCTGGCGGCTTTGGGTCAGCTCCTACAACTGGTAAAAGCTCAGGGACTGGTGTCCATCCCCCATCTTCTCTCTTTGGTGATAGTTTCGGAGCCTTCAAACCCTCGAGTAATGCAGCCCCAGGCACCAAGAATTCTAAAAAGTAGGCGTTACACTTATTACTTCTGGGCCCCCGCTGGATAATACGATCCAGAAGGAAAAACTGACAGCATGTCCCTCTTTTCTCTATTTCCGATATGTAGTCTACCATATATTGAAAAGTACGAATGGGCCGGAAAAGAAGATCATTTTCAATCCATTACATCTCTACAGGAATTCTGTAATTATTCGTTTGAGGTTAGTACGCTTTTAAAAGCAGCTTTTCGACTTCCAATTTTGTTGTGCACAAGTTAATAGCGCCCCTTGCCTGGTGGCAATTCCCAGGAATTGAGACTCGCTGATTTAAAGTCATGAATTTCAAACCACCAAGCGAATAAACACATAAACTGCTCATTCTCTTGACCAAAATAGGGACTGCATGATGAGATGATGGTAACTCCGATAATGATCTTGATAGCATGTGCATGTATTGTAACTAGAGTTTATTATTTCCTCTTTCTTTCACTCGAAGCGTTTCAAGAACCTAGATGAGTGGTACCACTATTATAGATTCACCGATTAGTTTCCAAGGGTACGTTAGAGTGGCCTGGCTGAAGCCCTACTCAGCCCAAATCCAAGCAGATTTATAATTCCTTTTTCTGTCCGGGTTTATGCAGCTGATATTTTCTCCCAGCATATCCAACTGTAATTTGTATGCTCACCATGGGACATTGACCTGCTCCTGGACAACTTTACCATCCGAACTTCAACATCTGTTGTTTGGCTCTCTCTATGCTTGGTATTTCGATCTATATCTTGATTCTGATATTGAATATGTCAGCGCTCCTCCGACTTGGCCAAATTCTACAGAGAAGGGTGAGAAAGTATGTATTTGCAAAACAGGTTCAACAGCCAGTCTGGTTGGCAAAGTAAGTTGTCAAGCATCTAAGACAATACACTAGTACAAGCAGTCGGCTCACACTTTATAGCGATCTAACAGGCAAACTGTTGTCCTAAAGGGAGTCCAGGGCCATCCTCGCGTGGAAAACGAACGGGATGTCCTGAAATGTTGTCCGACAAAACTCCATCTCTGAGGCCTTTAATTGATGAGGTTGAAGACCCATCTGGTCCCACAATCATTGTCTTGAAACACCTTGATGATCACCTGTTCAATGCGTCGATCGAAACAGTCTTGAATCGGAAAGAACTGAAATGTGCGTTTCGTCGGATCCTTGAGGAGCTCAAGGTCATTAATGAAGCCAACTACGTGCATACTGGTTAGTGGCGGATTATATTGGCATTTGCAGTGTTGTTATTGACTAAGCTCAGGGTCACCGTAGACGTCAAACTTGATACTGTTTTTGTAAACAACAAAAGGCCCGACGGCATTGACGATGGCATACGATTTTCTGATATCTAGCTTGGCGATCTCGGAAGCACATCTCCCGCAGACTCAAAATCGGCAAAAAGGGGGAACACCACACCAGTCGGTGCACCCATTGAGAGCCGCCCCGGAAATAATCATGGAGACGTCATGGAATACTACAACGGACTTCTGGTCGTTTGGTGCTGTTGTACGTTCCCTGAATATTTACCCTGAACGGATCATATATGCATAAAAGTGCTAATCTGCGGAGACATAGCTTATAAGCCGTATTCACCTAGGAGATTTCAACATTTGGCCCATTTCCTGAAGAATATGGAGAAATTGCAGGGGAAATGACTGTTGGAGTCATTCTGTATCTTATGCAAGAAATTCCACAGTCAAAAACAGCGCCGTTCCACAGGATAACAGAGCGAGAGGCTTGTAAGAAGGATATGAAATTTATTGGAAAGATTATGATGATGGACTGGAGGGACAGACCGACAGCTAAGGACTTGCCGGAGGATGAATGGTTTAAAGAAGATGAGGGCGTGGAGTAGATTTGCTTGCAGTAATATATTTCTAGATTTCATAGTAACCTGCTCGTGTGGTAACTTCAATGATGATGTTATGACTTTCTTTAGCTTCTTGGTGCCAGCGCCCAGCAATCCGAGAGATTCAAGTCCACGCCCGTTATAAATAATTAAGGTATTACATGGATCGATCCATCCTCCATCCATTTCCCCACAAAATAAAAAGGGGGTAACTAGCTTATCAAAGCATAATTAACTCAGCACATATCTCCAACCTTACAGCATCGACAATCAATACTTTGCCATACATACATACCTAGGTACTGTACATCCTAATCTCCAGTATGAACACTGCAATTACCATCTCCAACTCCCCTTACACGTACACAAACAACACCCTCTTCATCGCCGCCTCTGGCAACAACCAGCACCGTCGCGCCACCCTTCCAGAACTCAACGACCTCTTCAATAACACCTCATCATCAAATACGATAAAAGACCCCCCCGCCCACTGGTATGAGGCTCAACTTCGCTTCTACGGCCTCGATGTCTCTAAGACGAAATCTGTCGCGAAGATGCGGCTGTTTGATGCGGTAAGAGGTGGTGGGTTGGTGGTTCCGGGGCATATTAAGGATATTGAGGGCAAGATGGAGAAGGAGTGGAAGACGGAGGTTCGGAAGCAGAATCAGGCGAAGAAGAAAGAGGCAGAAATTGGGACTGGAAATAATGGTGCTGGTGCTGGCGGTAAAGGGAAGGGGAAGGGGAAGCGAAAGGCAGACGAAATTGATGTTACTGTAACTGGTGGCACTGGAGGGAATGTCAATGTCAATGTTTCCGTGAATGTTGGTGCCGGAAAGGTGAAAGGTAAGGAGAAGGAGAAGGATATAAAATCTCCCTCAGCAAAAAGGGTGAAAACGGATACAGTTGCAAAGACTGCGGCTGCAACAAAGAAGAATACGGCTGTCAAAGTCAAGGCGGAGCCACAGACCACCGCAAAAATTACAGCTCCCAAAGCCAAAACGGAGGGACAGAAGACCGCAGTCAAGAACGCGGTCAAAAATACGGTTGCTAAGACCAAAGCCTGTGAAAGTAAAGCAAAGAAGAGCACAGTTGCCAGAACGAACCCAGATGCAAATATGATGGTAAAGAAGAACGCGGCTGCAAATGCCGATGCGGATACCAATCCAACTTCATCTTCCACTTCAACCTCCCGCAGAGGCGGCGCCACAAGACGTGGAAGAGGAGGATTGGCGAATGTTGCTAGCAGCGGTGGTCGCGCGGCATCAGCAGCGCGCCCCTCTCCACCCCCGCCGCCTGGGAAACCCAGACAGACTGCCCGACGAAGCAGGCCATTCCCGTATCCCGGGCGGATTATAGGTCCACCACCACCTACTGAATCGGCCACCAACAACGGCCCCTGCGTGTTTGACGCTATTTCCGAACCTTCCCCACCTCGAAAGCCCATCCCCAGACAAACTGCTAGACGAAGCAGGCCATTCCCGTACCCTGGACGGACCATCGGTCCCGGGCCATCACCCACAAACAATAACGGCTCTCATTCCGATTCCCCCTTACCCTCCAGTCCGTCGCGAGATAACTATTACAACTCCGACGGGAACAACTACAGTGGTGGTAATAACAACTATTCTGACGAGGACGACGACGACGGAAACTACAACAGCTACTACAACCGCACCCCATCGCCGTCACCTGGACCCCCCAGCACCAGCCCTCTCGGCCTCCTCAACGGCCGCTACTCCCTCGAATTCTCTGACCTCCGCGACTGGTCTATGTATGACGATCACCCCTTCACCCTCATCCTCACCCTCCACCACAATGCTCTATGGGGCGCCTACGACTTTGGCATGTTCACGGGCGTGCTGTACATTCCGCAGCGGCCCTGGGAAGCCAGCGCGGACAGAAAGTATGAGTTCAGCTGGCGTGGGAGGGAGAATGGTGAAGGTCAAATTTCGTATGATGATGTGAGGCAGAAAGGGTGGATCCGTTTTTTGGGGAATGGGAGAATTGATGGGATGATTGAGGTTTACGGGAAAGCGAGGTTTAGTGGGGAGCGGGTTAGTGGGGAGCAGACGAGAAGTGAGAGGGATGCGGCGAGTTTGAGGGAGGAATGGGAAGGGTATAGTGAGGAGGTGTATGAGTATGAAAGGGTGGCAAGGTGGAGGTAAATTGATGTGCCTTTGGATTCTATTTTATGATGTATAGGGCGGACGAGACTACGGAGTAGATAATTTATTAATGTATGATAATATCGGGTAGCTTCTGCATGTCATAGTTAGGCATATTATAGTTGGGGTTTTGCCTGGTGCTGCTGTTTGTTGAAAGCAGATGTCGAGCTGAGTGTTGCTCCATCCATCGTAGCTATTTTCTGCTTAACCATAACCTGTGTTGGAAAGGAAGCATGAAAGAGAATTCAATTAAATTGTCCTCAGTTATGGTTCCGCCTATTTATTTCTCACCTAAACACAAAGAAAAGGTCCAGATCCTCAAAATATAAATATATTCTAGTCATCGCATCAGAAAATGGCTCGAAGAGACCTACCTCGGAATCACTACGTCAGAAGCAAAAACGTATATTTTTCTTCTCTTAAGAAATCCACATCAGTCCGCGATACAGCCACAATCGCTGGGGAATATTTCTTTTAAGATCTGGAGAAATCTCGGTAAACACGCCTCATTATTAGGGAGTATATTATACTTATTTTTCTCGATCAATTTTCGCTAAAATATTCTACAAATCCACCCAAGGCCACCAGTGATCTCACCCACCATCCAAATCGTGGCTGATAACTGTTGGAACATAGAGGGACCTGTCTCAGTCTCCCTCAGCCACACTCACCACGGAGCCCAACAATGCGCAGGCTTACAACGGGGTTTCCCAAGGACCCAAGGAGGTCGAGGGCCAAAGTCCAGCCCCGCCCATCGCTTGGCTTTCTTTCCAACTCCACAAGGAGCCGCGTGAAACTCGCGTGGCGTCGGATGGAGTTACAAAAATGAGTACTGGCCAGCTGAGGAATGATTTCCAACTAGCTCAGCGGTGAGGAGAGGTGTTTTCGCTGTGTTAAACAACCTGTGACGCAAAACCAAGATGAGAGGGTCCTTGGTGACGGGATTTGGGACTACTTGAGAGGTTACGTGTGTATTATTGAGTAGTTGAGCTGGGGCGAGTTGGGGTTGGGTTTGGTTTGTTGAAGCGTTGAAAAGTGGATTGAAATGGGCTGCAAATCCCAGTTCTTTAATTTAACATTATCGCCCGAGTTATGCACGGAAGGTGTGGGGTTAAAGAAGAGCCCAGGGCAGCAGAAATGAGTTCCACAAGAAAAAGCTTGCTGATGGATCCGGGGTCGAGCCGCGGCGGCTTGTACGGATTAGGATCCTTGGAATTATGCATCGTTTCAACTGTGCGAGAGAAACGCACGGAACAGGCTATGTTTTGAATAAACGGCGGGATAAGATCCGGATTCCCCTTGGCCCCCCCCTCAACAGATTTCATGTATATTAATAATATAATAATAATTTTTCCTGACTATTCGAACGGGTATTGGGGTTCCCGCCTTTTAAACCATCAACCCGGTCACAACAAGCATTCTTGACAAAGCAGCGGTGGAGTCGAGTCGGCGCTACTGGATGGGTTGCAATGTCCTTTCAGTCTTTTTCGACCAGCCCTAAAAAGTTCCGGGGCGATATCGCGCCTTGGTCGAAAACAGCTTTTCCTGACTAGTTTCAGAGCTAGTAGGGTTGTTTGTGAGGGCATCATTTTTGGATGGGGCCGGTGACGCATTTCTGAATATTTTATTGTTGCCGAATTCTGGGCTGATGACGGAGCATCGGAACAGTGGGGGATTTTGAGGATGGATTTCCCAGGCGGCGGCTTACGGTGACAGCAAAAGAGTGGAAATGGATGGCGGGCAGCGGGGAATGAGGGAGAAAAACAGGCCATACCCTGGCCCAAAATTCGCGAACAGTTGGCCAACCGGGGGACACTCTGGTTTGGTTAGCGAGGGGGAGAAGGTGAGAGGTAACTGGCTGGTTCAGGCGGGATGTGGTTGAAAGTGTAATCTGTAATTTGGGTTGGTATCTTTGCTGCGGAATTGGTGGTGGCAGTGACCAGGCGAGAAGGTTTACGCAGCGTTGACATTTTGATACTGATTTAACTTACGCTAGGCGGGATGCTATAATACGAGGGTGGTCCAATGGTCACTATTCGTTCCGGTCATGCTTTGGATTTGCTTCTTTGCTATTTATTTTATTTATTTAGCTTTTTTGTTGCTTTTCTTCTTCCATTTTCCCTATTTATTCTTGTTTCTTATTTCATACTCTGTTGTCGCTGCTGTTTATCCCTCCTCTTCTTCTGAAATATATTTATACCGGGCCGGCTTCACCTATTATGTATTTATTAAACATTTTAACATTCCATCATCGCCACCGAGAGCTATATATACCCATTAAATCCACATCTCCCACACGTCATCGCCCACCCAACTGACCGACTAGTTTAAAAAAAACTGTGCTAAAATACCTTGCGTGATCCTGGCCCTGGAGCTTAATTGCCTGCTACGCATTCAGTTTAGCTCCGTAAATAATTCAAAATTTTACTTAACTCTTGAGTATTTGTTTTGCGCGCAATATCCCGGTCCTTGCAAAAACTACTTGAAGAACACGATCGCCCGCCCAGTTGAGAATTGCCAGTCTTCAACCTAGCCAGGTTTATTATCATTATTTTTTAGTTATCTTAACTCATTATTTCATTATTAATTATTATAAAAAACCCCTCCCGTCCTCCTCGTATTTGGATTTCTGCTTGATTCAGCCTTAAATAAAACAAACCAGCCTGCCCACCCAAAACCTCCACTCAACGCTCCTAGCCAAGTCTGCCATCGTCGTCGATTCCACTCCACCCCCCAAGCGCATCATCATCAAATAAATCGCCAGATCGAGCAGATCTATATCTGGAAAACCCCCGATCGCAAATCGATAATTCCCATTTCAAACACTGGAGAATAATACCACGATCAACTTCGCCATGCAAAATATCATTCTCGGCCTGCGCGGTGTACAGGGCGTCTTGGCTATCATCATCCTTGGCCTGACTGGATATGGTATGTTCGAAATCATAGTTACGACATGAAAGATGCATATCCATCCATCCAACCATTTAGATCAAAAGGCTAACGAATCAACCCCCAGCTGTCAACCGCACCGATGGCTACTCCGATGAAGTGAACTTCCTTCTCTTCAATTCCATCTGGACCTTGCTCATTGCCGTCCCTTACCTCGTCCTATCTCCGCTCTACTTCCCCAAGTTCGCGCACAAATACGCCCTCATCGCCGTCGAGGCCGTCACGCTGCTGTTCTGGTTTGCCGGCTTCATCGCTGTAGCTGCCATATTGCCCCCTGCAGGAGCTTGCAAGTATTCATCTGTTTGCAAGGGACTGCAGGCTGCGACCGTTTTTGGGGCTTTTGAGTGGTCAGTATATTTGTTTATTCTTAACCGTCCTTTTCTACTTTAATTTCCGTTTCGTTTGCGTCACAGAAGCTACCCAACCTAGGTGTGTTCATTGTAATTTTTTTTTATAGTTTTGGTACTGATACACATTTTTATATTTTGTAGGCTCCTCTTCGTCGCCACGACTGTCCTTGTCGTTGTCCTTCCCTTGATGCGCGGCGGTGGAGATAGCACTCCCAAGCCTGAAGCTGCCGTCGACATGCAGGCGCATACAGGCGTGTAAAAAAATTTAAAAAATGAATAATATGCAACTCCGGGTTCAGAACCGCATTCGCGATTTATCAGCTTCGTGAAATTTCGATGGATTATGACGGGAAGATGGACTACCCGTTCTATTGGTTACGATATGAAATCGCCTTTGGTATCGTTATCGCTATCGCTATGGTTGCAGTGAAAGCATTCATTTAAATCGAAAATGAAGGTTGAATATGACGATGGATATATCAATGAAATATGGGGCCCAAAAAAAAAAAAAAAATTTCTTTTTGCTGTTCTTTTTTAATATTAATACTTTCTTTTTGTTCCCTTCGATACCCCGGTTATTATTTATGCCTTTTTCGTTTGCCTGCTTTTACTTCTGTTCAGTTTCTTTACCTTTCTCGTCTCTCCTCTCCCTCTCCTCTACCATGTATTGCCGTTATAGTCTTTCATTTTCATTTCATGTGACAACTCCCCTTCGTAGCTATGTGCGAATGGAGATACCCGACCCCGTACCATAAGTTACAATGTCTTTTAATTGCTCCGCTCCTTTTATTTACCTTACGTACATACAAGGAACCTCGACATATTAAAAATGTCCATATGACTCAACATATACATCTTTCTCTCTTTCTCTTTTCTTTTTTGTTCTTTTCCGCCCTTGGAGTCTTCCTACACTTGGCTGTGTATGAACGGAGAGTTGACCACTTTTTTCGTTATTTGCATTGTTGGGTTTGTTTGGCGAGTTTTACTGAGGTTCGAGAATCAAATGGAGGGAAAGAAAGGAATAATGAAAGCATTTTATGCGGCAGAGCAGTCGTTTATTGAATGTGAAGGGTATGATAGGGCATAGCTATATCTAATCCTTAGCCCTCTGCTTGCTCACATGGGATTGCTTTGTGCTAAGTTGAGCTTTTAGAATGAGAGTGTTCATAACTAAAAACCTCTGGTTTATCTGATGTCTTTTTATTAGTCAAATTGAGATACCTTTTTTATATTTTTAAACGTGCAATATTCATCTACAGCGCCTCTTCTCACAACGCGGTAGTGACTTCTGGCATATGCGCTGCATGCACATAAGATGCCACCATTTATGCATGCGCCCATAGACTCGTGTGTATATATGTATATATGTATAGCGCCATGCCCATATAACCCCTTCATTCATCTCATGCATGGATAGGCAACTTGGAACCAGTCAAGGCCGTACAGTGATGATGCAGCATTCGATATGAGTATGGTTAGACAAGGGACCAGGTACCTGGAGGAGCACTTGGGCATATGAAAGGTTGTCAACGTTAGATGAGACAGCTTGGGAAGAGGCGGTTTTTGGTTAATGATTTATTTTGCAATATAAAAATAACTCAGGATTGAAAAGGAGTATAACTTTTATAGTTGACAACCAAGCTCATCAAATTGATTAGTCACTTAAGATATACTGATAATTTTCCATACAGGTTTCGCTCTATGATGGGCTTGCCAATATCTAGTTACCCAGCTAAATTACATATTCTCCACTCCTGAAGAAAAAACAAGAAAAATGAATAAATAAATAACTCCAAGGTGAAAACAAGTGCAAAATAAATAAACACACAAGCCAGCTAATGGGGGGTTTCTTCTCTTTCTTTCAAATCAAATCAAATGGATAAAAATTATTATATCTATTACACATCAGCCAGCATATCTGCAATAAACAACTATCCCTCTCCTCCCTTCTTCTAAGCACCTCGTCTCCAGCCCCCTTCCTTCCTCATGACCATTCTGATATACGGGCAGTTAAATAAACTTGAATGCTCATCCATATCCCTATCCCCTTTTGCAAGGACACAAATATCGTCATGTGTAAAATCTCAAGATTTCGACGCGAGGAAATCGGCCGCCTATAGTAACCACAGTCGAGAAAACAGACTCAGCCATCCATCCAGTGTTCGTTTTACATAGCATAAAGGGCGGGGGGGGGGGGGAAAATCAAGAAAATCAAAAAAACAAAAAAGCAAAAATAATGCAAGATTGGGGAGGGGCATTTTTCAACCCACCTTATCAAGATTATAATCGAACTTCTCTAGCGCCGCCAACGACTCATCCCGCGGATATCCCATCCCTGTTAATCGTTGTAATATTAAATCATCCTCACCAGTATCGGCATTCAGCGCCCATCCGGGCGGTTTGGCTTCTTTTCCCGGTGGTTGTGGGAATGAGGATAGGGTTGTGGAATCGGATGGCTGGCCTCCTTCGGACGCGGTAGGTTTATTTGGTAGATCGCTGGGGGCTTTAGAGCTGTCAAGGACGGAGAAGAGGGCATCCCAGTCCTGTGAGCCGTTTCCAGGAGCAGGCGCTGGGGGGCTTGCAGAGCCTGGCTTCTGCGCGAACGGAGATGTTGAGTGCTGCTGGTTGTTGTCGAAGCTGAAGAAATCGGCATTCGTTGCGTTGTTGCCGGAACTTGCGCCTACGGTGGCGTTGGCGATTGTGCTGGACTTGGACGGTGCACCGGGTGATTCGAATGTCATATCGAAATTCGAGGAATCTTTGTTGAATGGTGATTCGAAGTCGTCATCGTCACCGTCATCGTCGTCATCATCGTCTGCCTCCTTCGCAGGGGCCAGGTCTAAACCGGCAAATGCGGCCTCGAAATCCGGCGCAGCTGACTTCTTTCCTGGTAGAGCTGGTTGAGAGGTACTGGTGTTGTCATTTCCAACATGTGTCAACCCGTTAGATGCAGGGGCTGAGGCCGGCGGGGTCTCTTTCGAAAGGCCCTGGCCATTCATTTCTGTAAACGATGTACCTTGCGTTGGAGGTGCGAATGGCTGAGATGAAGCGATGTCCCGGGAAACTGGCTCGTTTTGTCGTGGCGGTGAAACAGGCGAGAAGTCATCATCAAATCCCTTGGCGGTTTCGCTATCTGTACTCTCCTCATCGTCATCAAGCTCTCGAATCGGTGGGAATTCGCTGGGCCC
The DNA here is from genome assembly GCA_002110485.1 of Emergomyces orientalis. Classification (NCBI taxonomy): domain Eukaryota; kingdom Fungi; phylum Ascomycota; class Eurotiomycetes; order Onygenales; family Ajellomycetaceae; genus Emergomyces; species Emergomyces orientalis. Next base: position 217,962 of record MOWL01000027.1, on the reverse strand, counting down.
TTCCTTTGACTTCCCGCCAGCTACTTCCGGGAACCCAGAATCTCCGCCTCCATTTTTCACTTTCATGGCTGCAAAGGCCTCTTCGAAATCGTTGGCCTTTTGAGATGGCGATCTAGCATGTGTGATGCCACCGAATAACTCGTTAAAACTGACATCCTTCTTTGTTGATTCGGCCTGTGCTGAGTCTGCGGGGAATGAGCCAGGAATATCGGACGTCACAGGCTCTTGTCGGGTCTGGCTTGTACTTCTTTCAGAAACGCTGGACGGTTTCTCCTGTGTCGTGTCCGGCTTTGGCTTTTCGTTATCAAAGGGGGATTTCGCTGATGAAGCTGTCTCAGGCTCCGAGGTCACGGAAGTCCCAAATCGGCTAGCAGGCGGGGAGGGCTTGACAGAAGAAGCCTCAGATGGTTGGTGGCCTTCAATAGGAAGCTGATTGGATGAAATCTGCCGAGATTGTGGGGGAGGAGGGGGTTCAGCAGAGGTGGGAGATGCAGATGGAGTCAGGGAGTCGGACGTATCCGATGTTGTTTCGGGACCAGCGGCCATTGGCGCTTGTTGGGCTGGTGACTCCGCTCTGAAAGACGTCGGGGGTGGCGGAGTGGAGGCTGCAGGCAGGGTGAATGACGGTCCAAAAACATTGTCAAATACACTCTGAGGATCTTTTGAAGGTTCCTGGGATGACGATGATGGGGGGGGAGGAGAGAATGAGTTTTCGGATAAGCTTGTAGCTCGTCGGAAAAAGGGGTTTGTTTGGCTCGCGGTTGAAGGTGCAGGGCTGGTAACAGGAGGAGGCTGGGAAACAGGCGAGGATATCTCAGACGCCTGTCGTTGTAACTCATCTACCTCCCTGGTTGTGCTGTCGATTTCGCCCTGCATTCGATCCCGTTCACCTTCAACAGTCGCGAGTTGCTTCTTGTTAATAGCCACCAGGCCTTTCTGTTGACGAGCCGCAGAGCGGGCCTTTTCCAGCAGCGGTTTTAATTGACTAACTTGTGCGTTAGCCTGCCGGATTTGTTCCTTAAGACTAGCATTCTCACGTTGGTCGGAGTCCAGCGCCGCATTCACTTGGTTATACTGGTTTTGAAGATCTTGGCGACTGGCCTCGATTAGGGCAAAATCTTGCTGCAGCTTCCTTGTCTCTGTGCGAGACGCTGCTAGTCGATCTTCTAGAGCTTTGAAATCCTTCGCTTCTTGCTCATACATTGACCTCGCCTGTGCTAAGCGACTCTCGAAGTCTTTCTTCTGCTGGCTGGTCTGGGTCAAATCCTGCTCCGCAGCTGCACGTTTTCCTTGCACGTTCTGCATCTCTCTTGATAGGCTGCCAATCTGATTCGAGAGATTGGCCAAGTCGATAGATTCTTGGGATACCTGCTTGCTCGCCTCGAGATCCACATCTGCCAACAAATCATCTGCAGATGGTGGTGGAGATCGCTGCTGTACAGGTGCGCTTGACAAGCCAGTCGTATGTGGGGTCAGGCTCTGCCCAAAAGTTGATGAGGGAATGAATGGCTTGAATGTTGAAGTCGCACTCGCACCAAGAGGCGATCGAGTAGGCGACGAGGGGGAAGGCTGGAGAGCAGTATTGGAGCCACCAGTAGTTTGTGCTGCTTGAACTGGGGGCCCAAAAACGTCCAAGCCAAACAAATCTTCTGCCGCAGAGCGTTGGGCTGTATTTTGGGGAACGAGTTGGGGAGCGGGAGCGGGAGCTGGAGCTGGAACTACATGACGTCGCATACTTGGCGGAATCAAAGCCGGAGGTAGTACTTGTGGTAAGGGCTCCCTAGTAGTGCGCTGCTGCCGAACCAGATACATCGCAACAGCAAACTCATCCTTGCTCAGCTGCCCATCGGAATCGATATCAGCTAAGTCCCAAATAGAAGCCAACGTTTCCTCTGGCAGCTGCGCATTAGTGAAGAATTCAACAGCCTGATCACCTGTAATATAACCCAGGTTCGCTTTATCAACAGTGGTGAACACGGTATCGAAATGCGCTTTTTCTTGCGGGGTGATCGTCCAGTCGCCGCCAGTGGACTGCACAGAAATGGTTGACTGGAACTGGGGAGGCCGGTTGAGTGGGCTCTGAGCTCGCTGGGTTCCCGATCCGCTGAATTGCTTTGGAATTGCAGGCACGGGAGGTATGTCTGACGACGATCGCGAGCCGGTCGATGTGCGGACCGCTCCACGTCGAGCAGCCGCATCGTATAAACCAGGAGGTAGGGTCTGTGGTAATATTCTCAAAGTGCCATTCCTGTAGGCACTTAGCAAATGCATGGCGATGATAAATTCCGTCGCATCCAGTGCTCCTCGTTGTTTCGTGTCGGCCAAATTCCAGATTCTACCCAAAACTTCGTTTGGCAATCGCGCCCGTTCGAATATCTGTTTCGCATTTTCACCTATAATTTGCCGTCTATTGTAAGCTTTTATTCCTCTCTAAGCTAGTCAGTGAGTGGCGTTCGCAAACAAAAGTACCTGAGAGCAGTCCATTCCGAACCTCCGACCTGTCAAACAAGGAGGTGAACTTGGTTACATCCTCGGGTACCAACGGTGGGATCCTAACGGGACCGGCTCCGGGGGGAGGACTAGCTGCGACAGGCGGCGCCTGCGGGGTTGGCTCCATAATATCTTTGCTCAAACCCGAAAACTTTGGCAGAGGGCCGGCTGAAATGCGAAACGTCAAGTTAGCCTCAGAGCGGACAAGTTAATCATGAAAACCAAAAAACCAAAAAAACCAAAAAAGAAAGAAAGAAACAAAGAAAGAAAGAGGGGGAGAGCTTACGCTGCAGAGCCAGTTCTTCCGTCGGGGCACGGCCAGCTTGCGCATGTCCGATCAATCTCATAACCACTCCAAACCCAGACGGGGTTAGGAGACCGCGATTTTGCGTATCCGCAATTTGCCATATCTATGTCCACACCCCCAAAAGCCAAAATATTCAGTCCAAGTCCCATCTTCACGTCCGTAGGCACATCCTCCAGATCTAGGTCATAGAGTTTACAACTTACCAAACCCAACGTCTCCGGTGGAAGACTAGTCTTCTCAAAGAAAGAAACGGCCACTTCGCCTGTCACGACCCCGAGATTCGTCTTATCCGCCGCCTGGAACAGTTTATAAAACACCCGCTTCTCCTCCGGCGTCAGATTTAGGTTCGGATGCCCTATAAACATACACATAAAAGGGAGACATGTTAGTAAACAGTAGTAGTAGTAATAGTAATAGTCCCTAATAGGTAGAACTATTTATGCCCTGCGCCAGTAACAATGTCTATATGGACTGATTGCAGGTGTGTATGGATGTATGTTATCTCACCTCCGTCCGCCATAGTTCAAAATCAGCACCCGTTTTCTTTTGCTCCCATAAACAGTTTGCTCCGCGCGTTTTCGCAGTTGATATATGCTTTTCCTATGCGCAATCGGTGAAAAAGATGAGCCCGGGTTAGGCCGCGGAATTGACGGATGGCATGGAAAGCGGAACCGTGTCGTGAAATCAGGGGAGGGGGGAGGTGGAGATCGATAGCGGCGTGGATGGAAGGGGGTCGCAATAACAAAACGAAGGCAATGAATAAGGGATTACAATGATGGTTCACTTATGGAACTGGAGTTGTCTAGCTAAGATAGAATTTGGAACGAGTCCGCGAAATTGAATGGATATCCCCAGAGATGGAGAGGAGACGTGGGAGACGACGACAGCGGCTAGTGGGAGTGGTCGTGGTTGAGGCCGGAGCGAGTGAGAGTAAGCAGCTCGATGAGGCTTAAGGCGAACTGGAGCTGTTTTCCCGTGACTCGTAATATTACACAGGTGCTACCTAGGTACTAACATCCCCATACAAAATAGCTATGTTCGATGTATGACAGGTGTATACCTTCGTATTGGGTGTGCATAAAATGATTACATAATAATTGCATTACGAATGCATTTTCCTGGGCGCTGCGAGTGATGCTAGAGTATTGATAGAGTATTGATTTGATTAAGGATATAAAATAAAAAAAGGAGTGTTAATTATTACTAAGTAAACTAGAGTAGATACCTATATAAAGGGGGGAATTAAATTAAGTATCAACAAAAACCAGCCGCCTAACTCAGCTCTGCCTAGCCCTTTTGAAAACTAAACACAACCTGGCCTTCTCTTGGATGAATGATATCTTCTCTTTTGTTTTTAATCCTTGGGGTCATGATTTTCGTAGAAAAAGAAAAGAAAAGAACATATGGAACTACTGTTGCGTGGATGTGAGTTTGTGTCTGTGTGTCTGTGCTGAAGAGTATCAGGTCAGTAGCTCCTGTGGTCATGTTGATTTTTGGGGGTTGTGGCAGAGAAATGGCAAATATCGAGGAACAGGGCAGGAAGTTATATAGTTTAGGTAATCATTGTCCTTGTCTTCTCTGTTCCCAAATATTAAATAAAACCCCCAGTTCAGTTGGCATCAGCTCTAAAGCGTATTAAAAAGGAAAAAAGCATTTCGTCCCAGAAAGATATCGAGGGAAGGAACAAATTTTAGTTAGGTATGGGCAGAATCTCTAAGAGATTCCAGGGAAAGTCATCGATTACGGTTTTGGGGAGAGGGAAGGGGATGTGGGGGTATAATAAACAACAGCCACGTTACACACACGCAAGAGCAAGCCATCGTCACATATTGATATCGAGTGAATATGCTTAGTATTCAGGCTCAACCTCCTCTTCCAGAGAATCGCTCGCAACTTCTTCATAGTCTCGCTCCAACGCTGCAAGATCCTCGCGAGCCTCAGAGAATTCTCCTTCTTCCATACCCTCGCCCACATACCAGTGGACGAATGCGCGCTTGGAGTACATGAGATCGAACTTGTGGGAGAGGGCGGACCAGGCTTCGGAAATGGCGGTTGTGTTGGATAACATGCAGCTGTACTTAAATTAACCTCTGATGCAATCTGTGCTCGGGGATTCACTGCCGATTTAGGGATAAAACTTACACAGCGCGGTTGACTTTGGCAAGGTCGCCATTCGGTACCATCTCGGGAGGCTGGTAGCAGATACCAATCTTGAAACCGGTAGGGCACCAGTCAACGAATTGGATAGTACGCTTCGTCTTCAATGTTGCCACGGCAGCATGGACATCCTTGGGTACAACATCACCACGGTATAGGAGACAGGTTGCCATATATTTGCCGTTGCGAGGGTCGCACTTGACCATTTGGTTATTAGGCTCGAAGCACGACATGGTTACCTCCATGACAGAGTTCGATTCGTGAGATGCTTTCGCTGCAGAGACAACTGGGGCGTATGCAACGAGGGGGAAGTGGATACGGGGATAGGGCACCAAGTTGGTCTGGAACTCGTTCAGGTCCACGTTTAGGGAACCGTCGAATCGGAGAGAAGCAGTGATTGAAGACACGACTGGATTGCGATGTTTGAATTAGTCGCCAAAATTGAGAGGATACATATACATATATATTAGGAAGACACTGACCTTGAGCCATCAGGCGGTTCAGATTTTCGTAGCTTGGTCTCTCAATGCCCAAGTTCCGGCGGCATATATCGTAGATTGCTTCATTGTCGACCATGAAACTACAGTCCGAATGTTCCAGAGTAGTGTGTGTTGTGAGGATCGAGTTGTACGGTTCGACGACTGAGGTGGCATTCTGGGGGGCAGGGTACACGCAGAATTCCAACTTCGTCTTCTTGCCGTAGTCCACCGACAGGCGCTCCATAAGAAGTGCGCCGAAGCCGGATCCCGTTCCGCCTCCGAAAGAGTGGAAGACCAAAAAGCCTTGGAGCCCACCACAGTTATCTGCCACACGGCGGACCTTGTCAAGAACCTGATCAATCATCTCCTTACCCACGGTATAATGGCCACGAGCGTAGTTGTTGGATGCATCCTCCTTTCCAGTGATCATCTGTTCGGGGTGGAAAAGGGCACGGTAAGGGCCGGTGCGGACTTCGTCGACGACATTTGGCTCAAGGTCGCAGTAGATAGTTCGGGGAACATATTTTCCCTGGCCTAGATACGGGGAGAAAGACGTATGTGTCAGTTTCCCGGAAAAAACCCAAGTCAAGATATGTATATATTTTGTCCTATTTTTTAAGGAAGGGCCGCCTCGAACCTGTTTCGGAGAAAAATGTATTGAATCCTTGGTCTGGGTCGGCAGCTTTCCGTTCTTCAGTCAGGTATCCGTCGGGCTATCAAGGAGAAAATGGTCACATTTAGTCTGATATCCCAAGCACAAAAAAAAGGGGGTGGGGATTTTAGAGTAAGAAGGGAAGGAATTAAAAAAGGGATATAATTTTACCTGAATCCCATGTTCTAGGCAATACAACTATTTTTTTTAAAAGAAAAAACATAAATAGGATATCAGTATCAGCAGCGATCAATATGGGGGGGTGGAATTTGTCCGTATGAAGATATTTCAAGGTATTAGTAAATAGAGCGGTGAACTCATACCTCCCAGCAGGAGTTTGCGATCTGGCAACCAGCCTGGCCGACTGTTTACTCCAACGCTGATCAGCAAGGGTCATAGAGATATAGATAAGGCGTCACATTGTAGCACGAGGGCGACATACCATTCAAACTGACTACCTCTCTCATGGTGGATGGCTGCGGTGGAGGCCTTGGTATTTTAAGTAACAGTGGTGCGGGTTGGGCGTAGAGATGAGGCCCAGCGTAGAGAGGGGAGGCCGGGTCGCGAAGCTCCGATATAAACAAAAACTAAGGAGCTGTTTAGATTTGGTTAGAGACGTGTTTCTCGTACAAAGTAAAGCAGGGTGTGGGGAGGAGGAGAGAGTAGAGAAGAGGAATTACCTGACTGGCTTTAGGGTTGATATCACGAAGCAAGGATGGGGAAAGGAGGATGAGGATGAGCTTGGGCACGGATTCCCTTGGGGATGCAAGGAGAATCTTTCCTCTGCCTTTTTTTTGGGGGGGGAATAACAGAGTGGCGTAACGGGAGTTCTGTATGGCCGTGTATCCCATTATCAAAACACCTCTCCCCTGATACCTCGGATACCTTCCAGCGTATTAGAGTCCCACGCTAGCAAGGTATATTTTTACTGCAGGTGGGCTCTGATTAGTGGGGAAAAGGAAGAGCAACCCCACCGGTGTAAACTACTAACCAATCAACGGCCTAAAGTACGGTACCGTCACATCGGTTCGTGATGTGTTTTACAATGGTTCGCGTTATTTTTGTTTTTCTGTTTTCCTTTTGGTTGGCCACTCACGTGGTTGTTTTGAGGCGATTCCCAGGCCATGGCTAGTTTGAGTCTTTTACCTTCAAATCTTGCATATTGGAAAGATGCCGTCCGGGGAAAAGAGAAATCCATTAATTATTATCTGCTGTCTCTATGTTTGGAGTCCAATTCCCTTTTCTGTTTTTATAAACAAAAAAAAAAAAATTTAAAGTTTAGGGCTATTGGCTGGTCAGTGCGAGCTAGGAAAAGTCACATGATCATTTTTCACAAAACATGTGACCTCATACATCAGCCTCCAGCTCTGTTTCAACCCTCAATAATTTCTTTCTCTACGAACATCTCTAGATCTCCATACCTATAAATATTCTAATGAATATTTTGGAGGCTGCTCCCGACTATATTTTGGTCATGATAATGGTGTAATAGTTGGTATGTATTTATTTCTACTGTTATGCGCATATTCCTTTTCGTAATCGGCACCAATGGAGGGATATCCGACGCCCTTATTGTCTCCTTTGCACTAAAAAGTCTATCTATATGTCTGAGTGGGAAGCATTTCTATATATATACTTATTTTGTGTGTTCAACTATCCCCCCGTTTCCTGAGTTGATCGTTTGAGAACAATTGGGTTGTCTTTTGTGTCTACGCCCCGTCATTATATCATTGTACTGTACATGTACTGTACATGTACAAGTACATATAACTACAACCCCATTTTTATTTGATTCTCCTCTTTAAGATCGGGTCGACCTAAGCAGTAAACTAATTATGCCACAGGGCCCCGATTTTACACACAGCATCCAGATATACCCATAATGACTCTTCAAGCATTTTTGTTAGCATTATTCGCCAGCTGAGCATTATTCGTGATCTGCTCAAAAGCTATGAGGTCACTCATCGGCTTGTTTCTCCTCGTTCCCGGCATTGTGTTTGCGAATGTGGAGAAGATCATTTTCACTGCACCCAAACCCAGCACGCTGCAGTCACATCAGCCCATGTTTGATGACCTGGAGATAGAACGATTATCCCCACAGACGCCATCTACCAGAACATATATCATTTCCTCATTTCCTTCTGAAGCAGCTCCTAGAGGATTTGAGACCTGGTTCTATCTTGACTCTTTGAAGCCCGGCCAGCGATATGAGGTTCGCATTTGTTACCTCGCAACTGTAAGCTTTTTGTCCAAACAAGTTCAAGATCCATGAACCTCGAAATATGACATTCGAGCTCAGTATATATATAAACTCCATTCTTGCCAAACATGTAATGACTTCACAATCAAGACCCAAAACTAAAACTTAAAACTTGAATTTAACAAGCAACCGACATCCTTCACTCTAACAACCCACACGGTCTCCGACATACTCGACTCCCCCTCCCTTATCTCCAGCCTAACAACATTCGCCACATCGCACCTACCCACCCTCCTCGACCAGCTTCACCAGGACCACCGACAAAAACACCACCAACATAAAACCGGCAACCAGCGCCAATCCAACAGCCCCTTCGCCGTCCCGCCCAAACTCGGCCGCTCAGCTACACGTGATGCTAACAACCGAGCTTCAACGTCTGCTTTATTCCTGCAAGTCCATGCTGCTGCTGACTACTTTACCCTGGACAAGGACCTGATGGAGAACGTGCCCCCTGTGTATGCCGATGTCATTCTAGACCCATATGTTTTTAACGTTTTTCCAAAATCATTGCTGCCTACTGCCGTGTATATCCTTATCCTTGCGGGGGTGGCTTGGGTTATCTCCTGGCTTTTGTGGACTGGGATCGAGGGTGTAGTGGACGTGCCTAAGAAAAGTAAAACCAATCGAGGAAATGAGCACGGACGGGATGGAGGGCAAGTGAAAAAAGATATTTAAGTCACTGGACGGCTGGCTCAGAAGGTTGGCCCAAAAGGGGGAACGGTGAGGTTGGGTGGCGAGTGAATGGCTTGATAGTTCGTATCTGATTGAATGTTGGTGTTCTTCTTTTCTGTTGCTTTTAGCTGCATTTTGGGATATGTGTTATATTACTTAATATTTGCATTTGTACGCGTTTAAATAGCGAAATGTCACCTTGCGGATCTTCTACCTAGCCGAGTGGATGGTATCCATGCCCTTGTTTAAGGCATGGACTAAGTATAGATACTAGTGTTTCAAACCCTATATCTCGGACCGAGTGGTGATTTCCTTCTCCGATGGGCATGCCCGAAGGAGTCCAAATACGCACGACATGGACATATTTCTCCATACGAGATATTTTCCCTCTACGCAATGAAACGGGTGCGGAAGGCTAGAAACGGTAGAAATGCTTTAGGGTGTCAGCTTACCGTGGGAGTAGGTAACATCATCGCTGGCCAAATACTCTGTGGGGATGAGGGGCGCGTCTTCATGAGGTAGAGCACAGCTCATTGAGTAGTGGCCAGAAACCCCGGCAGCTTAAGTGGCTCCCACTAAACGTCAGATGAGTATCCATGTGAATCATTGAGTTTACAGGGGGTTTATGTCTAGATACTGGTGATTTCCTAGATATAGGGATAGATATTTTAGAGAAGGGTTTCTCTAGCTCACTCGTGCCCCTCCTCTTCTGCGATGCGCGCTGCATCGGGAGCTAACTCCAAGTTACCCGACTTGGCGGCTGTGTTTCATTTCCGTGATTTATTTAAATTTTTTACTTTGCCTTGCTGATACAGTTCAATACTATGTATATCCCCCAAAAACGGTAGCTGATAAATGTACGCCGAAGGATGCAGGTAACCAGATGTCTGCAGTTACAACTATCCCACTCGCTTCCCAACACATTTGATGCCCGGCGGACGACGGGAGGACTCCTTCATATGCTTTCTACACTGAAGCATAGCCATAGTTTGTTCATAATAACCCTGCGCGACGCCAGAACAGAGGCTGGCTGGTAGTTTTCTTTCGCTTCCTGTGGCGTACTATCCCGCGGTAGCCAAGCTAACCTCTACATTTTAACGTCCACATGGACACTCCGTTCTTTCTTCAACCCCTTTTGTCATTCCATGCATGTCCTCAAATTTTCCACCAAAAGGAACCTTCACAAGCTGATTGATTTAATAACAGAAGTTTCCAGGAATCACAAACCCTGAGTCAGTTATCAAACGGAGACTTATTTCTTCGTTATCAGCGCCTGATTGGATGAACCAGAGGAAAAAGAAAATAGCACTGCGGTTCTGCTCGTATTCTAGCTATATTTATTTGTCCTGCAGCCTCAAGTTTTGAATTCAACTCTTTCCCTGTGAAGGCCCAGTCCATTCTGCAGGAATATAAATCTGGTATCAAACCAGCGCCTCCTTCTTTAATTTAAATGGCATGGTGTGCTATCTTCGGCCACCAGCTCGGTCTGCTCTCTGCTCTGTGCTTCTTCGGGGCCTGATTTGATCTGGCTGTTTTTGGGTTTTAACTCTCACCAGCCTTTGTCCCTGCTGGGGGATATTCTGTCAGATGGAATTCGCGAGGTGGCGCTGGCCTGTCTCTTCTGTCGGAAGGGGCAGCTACCGTCAAACATCCTGCTGAAGAATGTCATATTTTACCTTCCGTCTCTGGTGATATGGTTCTTCTTGATCCACTTGGGCAGGCATATGTTTCGGTCTTTCGTTCGGAACGAATATAAATACCTGTGGAATTGCCCGCTCTCTGGCTTTGCTTGCTCACTCCAGCATCACAATATATAGACATATCTGGTGCTACTCAGTCTAGCTTTCATTCAACATCTCCATACAAACTCTTCCACTGTTATTTTCATAACGAGCAGCCCAAGCAACATTCAAAGATGGCCCCCTTCTTTAAAGCAGCCTCCCTCGCCATCCTGGCCCTCCTCCTCCCCGCTGCCTCCGCCGAAGCCCTCAGACCTGTTAAAATATGAGCGGGGTGTCTCCTTCGATCCCGAGTTCTGTGGCGGCATTGGTGGCATTCAGTGTCCTCCACCCAAGCAATGCTATGATGATCCGAGGAATGAATGTGATTTGGACCTAGGGCACCGCGATTGTGGAGGGATTTGTCTTTGAGCAGGGAACTAGATTTCTGGGGGCTATTCAGGCGTTGCGTGAGCTATGGATGTGGATGCAATTGGCGGGGGAAAGAGGAGGGGAGGGGGAAGCTGAAGTATAAATAGGGAGTCTGAAAAACCTATCAGTGGCGCACACAGTTTCGTATTCAACAGCCGAGATTTCGATCGCGAGAAATGGGATGTGGGACAAGGGGCGGAGTATCGAAAAAGTTGGCAATTTTGTTTTCAGGCGGATCTGCCGCTGGTAGTTGATAATACAGCCAGCTGAAAGGATTATTGTGTTATTTCTTACCGGCCCTTCAGATGTGATACAATACCTCATTATGAGCATTGTTTCGCGATTTTCTTTTCACAATTTAACAAATCAAATGCCCTGCCCACATATGTCATCATGCATGCTACAAATTTGAAATATCTGACTCGTTAAAAATGAACTGGGCTGTGAATTCTGCAGGTTGCATTATTAACTTCAAAATATATAAATACTTACCGTATGCCGCTTGATTTACCTTGCGTGCTCACTTTAAAACAAGAAATATAAAACATATTTTGTGCTCTACTCCGTCAAGTTTCTTTTCCCATCCAATCAAACAAGCTTACTCGGGCTATTTTTCTAATTTCCCCATACATAGTACTTCACTATCCATCAACATTAGAAAGAAAAGCCCAAAAAATAGAATAAGAGAACACCCAAAGATGACACCCCTCACCGTTTTGGCCCTCCTCCTTGCATCCGCCTCAGCCAACCGCACCCCGCCGCGGCAATACCAACCCTGCGGCGGCCATGTCATAAACCCCAAACCCTGCCCCTGGGGCTTCGTCTGTATCGACGACCCGCGCAAGCCTGGTTGCGGTCCGGCTTGCGATATTCCTGGGATTTGCATCGAGCCTCAGTTCTGTGACGGGATTGCTGGCATTCCGTGCCCTAAGGGAAAGAAATGTTATGATGATCCAAGAGATACATGTGATCCAACGAAAACGGGAGCTGATTGTGGAGGGATTTGTCTGTGAGCAGAGGATTGGATTTTTGGAAGTGGTTGGAAATGGAGGGGGAAACGGGAGTTCAAGGACCTGTCAACGACACGCACCGTTTTATTTTCTTGACTGAGATTGAGATCAGGAGATGTGGCACGACAGGCGGAGTCTCGGGGGGTTACAGCTTGCTTTCAACTTCATGTGGAAATAAATGGATGTAATGGTGGCGGCTGATACTAGGCGGCTGAGTGGAGAATTTAGTCCACCTTTTACCAGCTTTCGATGTGCGATAATACCTGTTTAAGGGCAATTTTGGAAGACTGCCATTTTCGTGGCATAACAATGAGCTTTCAAATATACGACATATAATTTTGTTAGTTGTTGTGTTCTAGTTGTAGAACTAGGAACCTAGGTACATGGACAGTACATAAATGTCTTCTGCATCTTCGACCCTCTGTAGTCAGGGGTTAGTGAATGCTACAATGCTTGGATTGTCCCCTAACTGCAAGATATTGCGACTTACCTAGATATTTAACCATCTATAAATAACCATCTATAAATCCGGTGCTACCTGGACTTGCTTTCGGTCTGCAATGGGGAATTATTGGACCGTCAAAACTGCTGTATCAACTTAGACACCCTTAGTCACTAAGGGCGTCCTTTTTGGCCGAGTGGTTAAGAGCCTCACAGGAATATGGGTTGCTAGTAACTGTAGGGTCTGTAGAAATCATTGAATTTGACGTAGAGAAACCCCATATATTTTTGTAACAAACCCCATGATAAGATAATACATTCCCAATCGCCACAATTGCCAGTTGTAATTGACAAAGGAAAAGAAGGGGTGAAAGAAACCATAAACCCGGGCAGAAAATATTAATAGAAGGAAATTTTTGCTTCCAATCCATAAATCACCCAAACACCTCCTTCGTTTCCAACGGATCTGGCCTCCTATTCCCCCGTCCCTCTGTCGTGAGTCCCAATCCACTCCTTTTGACCGTCCGATCAGTCTGCCCAACCTGCCTTGTCGTGAACCGCGATGCCTTCTGCAACCGTATCTCCCGACGCACCTGGTTGGGACTGACGAACTCCTTATTCTCATAGATGACAGGTCCACCAAAACTTCCCTCCAGTATCACAATGGGGGTTAACACGAAGCGCGGACCGATCTCGACGAGAGTGATATCAGGCGCACCACCCTTGCCAGTTCGCTTGGGCTTGGGTTTTGGTTTTTCCGCATCGTCTTTCTCGGTTTCGCCGTCCTTCGTTTTCACCGTGGTAAGGGCCCCGCCCTCCGACTCTCGAATTTCAAACACCCGAATCCATATCTTCCCATCAACACCAAACACGCCAATGATCCGATCTACAAACGGCTTCATGCCCCGCACCCCACGTTTCGGTACGCTAAAAACACTCCGCAACATCTCCCTTACAAGGCCCCTGTATTCATTCCCGTTCCGCATCACAACGGCCTCGTCAAAGGTCTTATCAAAAACCACCACCCCGCGTCCACCTTTGAGGCAATTTCCCGCAAACCCCGTTCCCATCTCGCCCATCGTGTGAAGACTGCTCACGGAAAATTTTACGGTGGGGCCATTAGGTGGTCGCGAGAGCCAGAGGTAAAGGTCCTGCCCGCGCTTCTTGGCTTCAAGGAAGAAAATTACGTTGCACGAGTGGAGGTCAGCGAGGGAGTTGAGGAGAAAGTTGTAGCCGGCTGTTTTCTTTTTGGTGTCGAGTTTGCTCTCTTTGTGTGTGTGTGGGAGGAGGGAGGAGAGATCGGAGAGGAGGTGGCGGTGTCTGACAGATTTATTGTGTTAGCATTATTATGTGCACATTTATTGATCATGCTTGGTGTCCGCCTGCGACCACAACTATAACTGCGTAGGTAGGAGGTTGTCTTGTTAGATACGGCAAATAAGCACGTACCGATGCGTAACCCCTCTCGATGTCAACATTAGCACTCGAGTCTTGGGCATATATCCTGGCGGCAACGATTGCGGCTTATTCACTACCCCATCCTCAACCCCATTTCGCTCATCCTCATCCTCATAGTCATCGCTATCGCTGGTCTCGTCTGGGTCATCTAGCACATCATGCATGGAGACATCTGCGTCCTCTGCATCATCATGAGCGATGGGGGGCTGGCTTTTCTTTTTTGAGAGAGACTTATATACAGAAGCCATTATTGGAGAGGCCTTATGAGGCCAAAATTCAATGAAAAAGCAGGATGGTAATGGAGCAGAATATGGAAACTAATGGAGTTTTGTCAGGGTTGGTGATATCTTGATTATCATTCTGATATTTTTGGTGGCAGAATCATAATTTTTTTATAAAAAAATATCAAGCTCAGATTCTCACCGCCTTTTGACCCACTTTCTGAAATGCAGCACGTGATATGCTACTTGCCCGCTACAGAATACATCACTCAGTAGGAAAAGAATGAATTAGCAGATGTATATGATATGGCTACCTGCAGCATAATCGGTATGACTTATAATCTATACCCAAGTAGGTCTATCCGCAGAAAAGGTCCGAGCAAAGGTATTTATTATATTCTTTTAAAGTGCAACCAACCAAACAGCCCTGCCATCGCCTGCATCCAGGCCCTGAACAAATGCAAAATAAAGGTTATCAAAAACAATTCAAAAAATATAAACGATAAAGATCATGAAAAAGATTCATCCAGTCATCAAGGCCATATAAAAGGAGGAGATAGCAATCGTTTCTGAACACGTACATGGACATGTTTGATGTGAAGGAAAAGGAAAAAAATAAAGATGGCGAAGGAAAGATTTGCTCTAAAATCACATAACATCCCGCTCCCCCCTCCACCAAACTCTGACCTACCTGCCGTACCCGCCTCCATAGTGTTGCTGAGGGTGCGCTGGCGGATATCGTTGGCCACCCTGCATACCTGGTGGGGATGGCGCTGGCCCAGGGTGGCCATGCCAAGGCTGTCCCCCACCCTGGCTGGTTTGTCGCTGCATTCCGCGATCATCGTGCACATTTTGCGGTGGCATTTGACCATATCCTGGATTCACTCTCGGGTCATATGCGTAGTTCGGTTGGCCCTGGTGGTTTCCGTACACATTGTGGTTTTGGGGTGGCGGGCCCATGTTCTGCGGATACATCCCTTCTGGCGGGTATGGAGGCTGCTGGTTGCGTGGCATGCTTGTTGATGGGGAATGGGAGTTGGGGGATGGACCTGGCTGTCCGCTGGAATAGTGGGAACTGTATTGCGGCTGGCTCATGGAGGGGTGAGGGTTGTAGTGAGGTGCTGGGTGTGATGGGTAGTTTCTCGGGGGTGTCGTCATCATCCCCGGGCGGGAGCCGTGTGATTGTCGTGGGCCGCCACGATGGGGGGTGGGGAATAAGGGAGGTGCGTTTGGATCTGGGTGGATGATCGTGATGGGGTTGTGCTCAGGTTGAGGGTTTTGCATGGGTCTCGGGACATACTGGCCAGGCTGGGTTTGCTGCATTAATAACTGTTCGTTTGATTGCTGGGGTTGGCCACCATAACTGTTTGCGGTCGTTTGTTGGCCACTGTTTTGCTGGTAGTGGAACTGGCTCTCCATGGTTGGGGCAGGACCGGGTTGTTGGCCAGTGTAAGGTTGGTGCATCCGCATATCGACGTCTGTATGGTAGGCCGATGAAGGTTCCTGCTGTGCCTGGTAGGATGCGGCGGTATTCGGACTTACGTCCTGCATTTGCACGTTTCCTTGGTCCATTTGGTTATTTTGATGGAATTGCGTGGCTCCGGACATGTGTTGAGAGTTCATGTTCGTGTAGGGACTCGATTGATCAGCAGGTGAATAACGGACCTGGCTATGCTCCGGCTTTGGGAGATGTTAGCATTTAAATCACTACGTTGTCTGGCGGATTCAGTAAAGTGAAGAAAAGGTCAATATGTACTGTCTGTTGGTTCGATTGGCTTTCGTTTCCATTCTGACTGGCGACTCGGTGGGCGAGGTCTGAAGCAACCTGGCCCAGTATGCCTTGGCTGGGGGAACGGGATTGCTGCTGCTGCTGCTGCTGGGTGGAGGATCCGCCGACCGGCGTGCTTTGCGTTCCTGGGGATGGAATTTGTTGATATTCTTGCCCTGATTGCGGGGTCGTCTGTGAATTATCAAATGGAGTGGTCTGAAGGGGTTTCATATGTTAATTAGCTAAAGAGGCTCCATCTGCGCCAGCGGAGAGGAAATGGAGAAACCAGTAGCATACGGGGAAGCTTCCACCAGACTGTCTCAAATTGCCCCCACGAAGGTTCAGCAGCTCCCTTGTTGCTTCAGTGGTATCCTGTGCAGGTAAACTGCCCATTCGGGGTGGATGATACGGTCCGGGGCTGGCCACGGATTGAGGAGTCGATGAGGGGGTCGGGATAAACGGTTCCGTGGGAATTTCCCATTGCGATCTACCGGTTGCACGCTGTACATAGTACCATTTTCTCGAGACACCTTCCCACTGCGCAAGCCTTAATCGGGGGGAGAAAATTCGAGACTGTTAGCAGGGGTGTCTCAGGAAGGGCAGAGGAACGTTTAAGAATAAAAAGGTACGTACCAGCCCTCTGGCAGCGTAGGTGGAGGAGAGGATGGCCCGCCGCTATCTGCGGGTGTCAAGATGCGCGAAGACTGTGCGCTCATATTTTTGATAGGGATATCTCGGTTCGTAGAGTCCTTCTGTCACCAAATTTATTTCTGCTATGTCCAAATAGGGCCTCAAGTCAACAAATATTTAAATTTAAAGGCAAACGTAAAAAGAAGGATCAAGATGGAGAGACTGATGAAATATGTTCATTGGTATCAATCGACCTTGTTAAACCCAAACCCACAGTGGAGGAGCCAGCTACAAATCAAAGCGCATCAAAGCACATTCAACAACAGCAGCTAGCTAGCAAGAATCAAGCAGAACCGCGCCACGACAGTAGTTGCAGGAAACTAATCGACAGCACACACCGGTGTACAGCACACAGAGAACACATAAAAAAGAAAGGGGTGGAACGCCGGGGAAGGGGATATCGGATGGGTGTTGGAGGTATCTTGCGATGGGAGAAAGCGTACTCTTTGTAATGTAACGAACAGATAGATGGGTGTGAATGTGTAAATATATAACTAACTATGTAGCTATTATTGGTTAGCCAAGTACGTACATGTTGGGCGCAATCGGACAATGAACGAGATTGTATCATGGAGAGTGTTGTAATCAGCCCCATAAGAAGGCGAAAGAATAGGAAGACCATTACCAGGAACTTGGCGCCGTAATCTACCAGAGTCTTTCACTTCTTCACACAGCGGATGGATGGGATAGAATCCCGCGGGCAAAGTGGACGAAGCAATTATTTTCGAGCAGCTTCTTGAAACGACCAACGGTCAACCTCCCAAAGAACCCGCGGCCAGGACAAATATTAATTATATAGGAGGGCTGCGATGCGGGGGAGGGGATAGGCCAAGAGAAGAGGATCCCCACGATGGGTAGAAGGGGTAGCTTATATTAACGCCCTAGTGCTCAGCAGCAAGCGGACCGTGATGTTGACCAGAGAATGGCTTTGTGTAGCCGATAAGATGGTGATGTTTTCTTTGTTCTTGTCCCTTGGCCAGTCTGAGGCTGTCGCTGGCTGGGGGTTGCATGCGTTTCTGGGCATTTTGTTAGCTCATAGAAATAAGTCTGTTTCCACGTGCATGGTGCATAGATATCTGACTAACCCAGTCGCTCACTCCGCTTCTGGCCATTGTATATATTTTATTCATCTATGGGCTCAGTGTGAATGATGTGCTGAGAATTTAGGGAAGTGGTGTTGGTATCTCTCCCTACTATGGTAGACAACAATGCCATATTAAAAACATCCCATTAGTCCCTGAAATTCTATCAACACCAGGCATGGCCTACTACTCAACGCATGTAGAACATTGTTACGCACAGGTATCCTCTTCATACTCTATATGCTTTGAATACAGCAGTAATATAGGTATTTGCACTACATAACTATTACCCCGAATTCATCTTTTCAGTCTTATAGTCTCACAACCTCCCTTTGACCCACGCCTCAACGTGGAGGAATATGACCGTCGTGGTATATGACGTGAAGCGCAACAGATTGAAAAAATAAATTTTTTTAATTTTTATTTCCAGATAGTGAAATGAGCTTCAATAACGTTTTGTGACACATACACATGAAAGATTTCCTGGTCCGATCCCGTCTTGTCCTGTTAAGTCTGGTATCCTGTCCGATCCCATCGCATTCCAACCTGACGCCGGAGTTCTCACATTGAGAGCTGAAGAGAAGAAGAATCAACCTGCAGTGTGCCTTATCGAGAAAGAAAACATGTATCCGTCCTGTTTATTGTACCAACCATGTTATCCCATATTGATACAGAAGAAGTCAAAATATATGAAAGGAATAAGCATGCAAAAATACACTAAAATAGCCCCCCCAACAACAGGATGTGGGGAGCCACTTGGACAACCCGGGTTTACCATGCATAATGGTCCACTTCCTCAGGATCCTGTCCGCTCCAGTCCTCGTCACCGGTATCGTCGTCCTCTAAATTATCGTTCGTCAGGAGAAAGTCGGCGGGCCGTAAATTGTCCACGCGTATCTCTACCACGTCGCACATGCCGTGGAAAAACTCTCCCTTATCGGCTAAATCGGCGCGATCATCGTCGTGTTTGGCATGTATCCGCCGTTCATCGTCACTGTTTTCGATGGATCGTTGATGCGCAATCCGTGTGCTATGCCTTTGTCCCGGGCGACCCAATAAATTTTTGTTTGTGCTAGTAGTAGATCCACGAAGGGTGCCGTTGGTATGTCCCTCAGCAGTTGGTCCCTCAGGAATAGGTTTAAAATGCTGATTGGGTGGTGGAGAGTTCCTGCGATATGTCCTCTCTAATTTGCCCACCCATTCTCTGCGGAAGGAGGCCCGATCACGCCATCCGATTTCAAGGATTGCTGACAGCAGAAGGACTCTCAAATTTGGCAAATATGGTGCCGAATGAATTAAGGAGTCGAAAAATAGCATGGCCGTGGATATTTCCCACTTTCGCAGACGCTCTAGCTTCAGGATATGCAACGACGCCGGCCACGAAGGGACTTCGGACTCGTGAAGGAGTTCATCAAAATATGGATCGACATCATGCATAAATGAGGCCGGTGAGGTAAAATTCAAGTCCAGTGTGAATGCCTCCAGATGGGGACAAGATGTGGCTAGGTCCACCGTGAAGGACATGTTGAGGTACCGGTTACGTTCAAGTACCAGTTCACGGAGGCTCCGGCCGCGGCGGGCGAGAAAGGCCCCAAGGTTTGCGGATGTAATATTTTCGCAGTTGACCAGCTTCAGCGACCTGAGGTTCAGATCGAGGCAAGACAGAAGGTTGTCATCGACATTGTAGCATCGATGGAATTCTACCTCTTGCAACTCAGGGAGCACCGATAATGCAGATGCGAAATGTTCCCCCGGATTTGCTTGACTATCACCCGAGACGCTGCTATTGGCATTGTCATTTGTTGAGGAAATGGGAGGTAGGTTGAGGAGCTGTAAACTCCGCAAGCTGGTAAATGCGGGACGACCGTGAACCGCGGCAATCTTTTGCGGCTGAAAGCGAGGTGATGACAAAAGGAATTCTCCATTCCAAGCCCAACTGCGGAGACGGATATTGTTCGCATCAAGAGCGTCAAGGAAATTTTCCCAGGTATTTAAGCGATGCTTCGCATTCATGGGTGGGGGCATAGCAAGTTGTGTGGCATCGTGGAGCCGGAGGTGCTGGAGCTGAGGTGTGAGAGCGATCAACTGCCCGAGGTCTAAATGGCGGACATGGTAGTGGCGAAACAGGATATCGAGCCGTTTGACTTTGTTTCTATAGTTAGTGAAAAGGGTCTCCTGTGGCTGTTCTAGTAAATGGACCAAGCCCACCAATCTGGAGGGAGGAAAAAGGGGCGGCGAGTAGTAGAGTGTTGCGATGGCGGGCTCAAAAAAGTCTCGACATAGACGGGATGTATTTAGTAGCCAGCGAACCGATTTATTGACATCTGATAAGGTCCGAGCGCTTGATGAGGAGAAGGCATAATTGAATATATCAAGAAGGATGTGGTAAGGGAGCTTTTGCCAAGGTGGGATCACACCAGTAGGGGCTGAATGTGTCGTCTCAACCTTCATTTGGCGCTTCTGTTTTTTGGGGGACGGAGTTTTCGACCACCTCTGAGAGCTTTTGGAAAAGAGTGAACGTTTCGCACGCGTAGACGATGCTCGCGTTACTTTTGTTGGTAGCAACGGTACAGTGGAGCCGCCACCGGGCAAAGCATTAACGGGTTGGTTAGAAAGGTGGTCTGCCAGGTTCTCACGGTAGGTCAACGGACGGCGACGGGGAGAGGGGTCGAACGGATCAGAACCATATATGTCCGTATCATCAAGAAAGGACAAATCCTCATCCGAGCTATCCTCGCGGTATGTGCTTACCCGCTTTCGGGTTGAGCGAACTGGGCGCGATGACGCCTCACGAGGACTACGGGGGAGGGGGCGAAGTGTGGGAGCCATGCGCGCACAATAAGTGAAAGACGCTAACTCATTAAGAAATTGGGAAGAAGGGAAAAAAGAGAGAAGTCCGAAGTATTAATACTGAGGGACCCGATGAACCGCCAGTGAATTCCTGGCGCATGGAAAAGTCGAGTGCAAAAGAGTACTGTACAATCGTAGTTCAGGGTGCTCAGTTAAGGCGCGAAGGAGAAATGTGAGGCAAGCAAGCGGAATCATCAATCCGGTAGCAAAATCAACCGTCAGAGTTGCACACGAGAAGCATGGTGAAAAATGGAAGACGTAGTGAAGATGGGAGGAAGTTGATATTGATATCCACCTATCTATGAATCACTTACCTAGAAGAACGGATTGACTGGCGAATGACATAATCGAAGGGGCGCTCGCTCCGCTCATCGCCTATCGCTTATCGTTTAACTGGCTTGGGTTTTGAGCTAAATTGTCATGTGATATTATCATTCTATACTAACCGAAAGGAGACTAGTCTTTAGTCACACGTGAATTCTCTACTCTCTACTCTCTACCGGGGGCTATCTATGCTGTGCTGTGTGCGGGGCGCTAGTCCGTAATAGGCAGCCAGGGGCTCCAACACTCTCCGCCCAGCCCCTTATTAAGCACAGACTATTTTTAGCATCATCACCGGCTTCGAATATCGTTGGATCTCTCGAGAACTGCGACTCTGCGACATGATACTTTTCGTCTATGTCTTTCGTTTGAGGGTTGGTTGCGGATTTTGTTGCAAATAACCCCATTGCCGTGGTTCCTGAGGCAAAACCTGCCAAGTAAGACAAATTACCGGAGCTGATGTGCCGCGAATAAGTGATACCTGTGTCCATATTACCAAGTTAATTGTATCATGCTTCTTGTTGCTCTCTGTTTATTTAGAGCCGCGTTATTTCTGTAGCTTGTGCAACAGGGTTGATAACTTTCGCACAATATCCCAGCCACGCTCCTCTCATCAGCCGCTAGTTTGGTCCCATGGATCCTTCTTTTCCAAGTCTGGAGCCTCAGTCTGATGCAACTCAGAATGGTCTTGCAAATGACCGTCTTGTTATACAGCAATATGCCAAATATCCCTCGTCAAATGAACCTGGATTGCAAAACATTTCCCCACCAGCAAACTCTCAACACAACAGGCTTGATCACGCAATGTCGCCACCTACCATGAGAAGAGAAACTCCTCGCACTATTCAGCCGTCCCCTAGAAATCCCCATTCGGGAACAAATCGCACCCCTGGGACTCATTCTGCGGCATCTATGTCTCCTGCCTTTTCTCTATCCTCTCAGGATAGGCACGGAGAGCCGAGAACGTCCGTAGAAACACGTTCTTTGCCGTCGCCGGATATTGCCGATTCGACAATTGACGATGCATACGTTGCTTTTATCCTATATTGTAACCCATGTGTACCTAGCGGAACTGATACCACTGAACTACGAAGGATATTTCGTACACCGCCACGAAGCGAAGGCAAAAGCTTCAGCATATTTACTCTTTGGCGGCTTATTCAGAAGCTTGATCGCAAAGAGCTGAAGACATGGATCCAGTTGGCAATTGAACTCGGGGTCGAACCGCCATCAGTGGAAAAGAAACAGAGCACTCAAAAAGTCCAACAGTATGCTGTGCGACTAAAGGTACGTTGGTCATTGCTTTCAACCTCCAAACTAGCCGCTGCGAATTCTAAGATCTGTCCAGCGTTGGATGCGTGCCATGCATGTAGATGCTTTTTTTGAATACTGTCTGGGGCATCAACATCTGTATTATACCCAGTTAAGCTCTCCTAGTGAACCAAACGCCGAAAGTCGTGACGGCGTGCCGCGAGAAGAGGATTTAGCTTTGAGAGCGCTTTTTCCTGAATGGAAGCCTAAAAAGGGCCGAAAGAGAGCTGAAGCTAAGGAATTGGATGACCCAAAGGCTGCTAAACGCCCACAATTGGATATACCTGCAGTGGGAGTAGAAGGCAGTGGATTGAATTATAACCCTGAAACGTTTCCTCACACTGGCATTCCACATTCTGCAATCCCGTGGAGTGCGTTTCCCGACGATTTAGAGCAGCATGACCCCTTTGGGGCTCATTCCGCACTTTCCGTACCTCCCCACACAGATAATCAGCTTAATCAACACCAAATGG
This sequence comes from Emergomyces orientalis, assembly GCA_002110485.1. NCBI lineage: Eukaryota > Fungi > Ascomycota > Eurotiomycetes > Onygenales > Ajellomycetaceae > Emergomyces > Emergomyces orientalis. Next base: position 195,170 of record MOWL01000027.1, on the reverse strand, counting down.
TTGCTCGTGAAATTGACTCCCGATGGCGCGTACTAGGGCGAGAAATGTCTCCAGCACTACAGTACCCACAGTCAGCGATTACTCCTCGATATCGTGATTCATCAGAGACCCCTATTTCTATTGAACCTCGATCCGCCATAACTCCATCTTCAACTGACAGAGGCAGTAACAAACGACGTCGTGGTCCAGCTGTTTCTTCGGCCTGGCCCATCGCTGGCAATCCCCACACTGGTAAGATGCGAGGGCGGCCGGGAGGCAATCGAACAACCCAAAATGGACCATTTTCAACTTTCCCAGTGCAACCAAAAGATAAAGATAATGAGACATCTGGCGCTGACACTGAACATGCGGAAAGGAATCACTACGGGTTGACGGAAAAGAACGGGGCGAACGGTACACCGACCAGAGTGACTGATTTATCTTCCTTGGCCCCTCCCTTCCAAGCCGTTAGTGCTAGACCGACAAGACTGCAATTACAAGTCCCTCAGCACCTAGGAGCCCCGGTACGATTAGCTACTCCTCCAACGGTCCTGGTACATGGGGAGAATGGAAGTTCTTGCTCATTTGGCGAACATGGGCGTCGAAGTTCGAGCGAAATTGAGAGAAACCAGCAAATCATCCGTAACCGATCCCAGTCTCCTGCTTACGGCCAACGAGATGCCTCATCTGAAGTCGACTTTTCACTCGATGATGTGGCTCAAGCATTTTCTGTTCAGGTACACCAGGGGAAACTATTAAACCGGGAAGTTCCCCTCAGTCGAAAGGAATCGACAACTATCGCCGAAATGGCGATTAGACAAGTTATGACAGGGTGCTCACCCGGGCTGCCTCTCAATGTGAGGACGATTTACTGCGCTGCGTGCCTTGGAGTTGGGTATAAGCTAGGCTTGGGAGGCTACCCCCCAGGACAACTTACTGTTGAAGCATACACCGATAATGCGGATAAGAAACACAAAGGTATTTCTCCTACACTGGAATCCTCGTCGGCAGGGAATCGCCTGACCTCCCATCGATTCGCGGCATTGAAATACAGTCTTAGCTATGACCTTACCCCTGCAACTGGGCTTATTGCACATGCGACTATTTCTGGCCGCCACAATCAAGATCTACCACCTGCCCCTACGGGGACGACCCTCGTGACTGATGATTATGAATCGGATGATGGTATCATGAATGAGCCTGCCTCTGAAGCAGTGTGGAAACAAAGATATGTGAATCTACGGAAACAAAGTCGAAAGAAGGAAATGGCGCTCGGCAAATATAAGAAGACAATCCTCGAGGCTGTCATGGCAGATATTTAAACGCGCGAGCTCGCTCCTGCCAAGGGCCTGCGAAGGGCCTGCATACAGCTCGTTTCCACCTTTTTGGCTGACCTTTTATAAGAATGTTACTGAAATTTGTTGATCAATTCACATCCCAATTGTTCTCCTGTGTCCAACGTCAGAAGTCGGGAAACTATTTTCTGTTGGGTGCCTGCTGTTGGCCAATTTTCCTTTTTAACCATATACTCCAATCTATGCTTCTACATTGCCATTTTCTTCGTTCTTTTAACTTTCTGCACTGGTCGATGCTCATTATATTTCCTGTTGGATAGACAGATATACCCTTTTTTTGTTCTTGCTATTCTAGATATCCCCGTGTATCATTATGGCCCATTTTGAGCCTGTCTATATATCACACGGCTGATATTTTTTAATGAATGATGCCTATGTCTAAATTTCCGTTTCTATAGTTTAGTCGCTGTTGGACTCTTTTACTTTTCTTTTGTTGAAGTTCAAAATAAACCTTGCTGCTTTAACGAGGCCATTATTCGTTCAGCCTCCTTTCTACCATTGTAAGAAGTGGACGGAGAAGGCCTTGTTTTATGAGTGGCGGGAAGTGTTTGAATGCACATTTTGGGATACTGTAACGCTTTTATTATAGCCAAGTCTCAGCACCAAAAGTCATTTTTACCTATTTCCATCAAATGTTCCGTCCCTCTCCTTCACCGCATAATTTCATTCTATATTCCTGAACCCCCTCCAGCCATGTTCCAGCGCAAAACAAACCCTCCCCAATCCCCATCCGTACTTACCATCATATTCCAGATACTTTCCAATCATCGCACTGCAACACGATAAAACGTTCCCACATCTCCTAATTGATCAAACACTTCAGGGTCCTACCACGGCCAAAACTATCCCATTTCTAACATATTAAACTCCACCTTACGCCTCATATCCTCTGTCCGTCATCCCAAATTCCCCATTCTCAGCGCCATTAATGTCGTATTCACTGCCGCCGTGCGCATAATCCCCATTCTTCCCCGAACCACCCGAACCGCAATGCTTGGGCGTGGCATTGATGACGCAAAATTCGGTATACAGCTCCCCATCCTCGTGGCCCAAACTCCCCTCCACCACCCCAGAGCCCTCAGATAAAAGTGGGTCGTTGCTGGATTTCATCATCATTTCTCCGCGCTCTCCATCAAAGATATTATCATCACTGTCTTCGCTTTTGACATGTGTCTTGCTACCTGCGCCATCAGTGTCGTCGGAATCGCCAACCAACCTTTCACTCCTGATTTTCTTTGAGGTGCCATGGGCTTTGCCTGCGGTCTTGCGCTTGCGGACGGACGGGGTCTTGGTGCCTGTCGTGCTTCTTGATTTGGTAGGAGTTGTAGGCATCGACTTTTTGGGAGTGACGCCTTTGCTGTGGGCGCCCCGTGGAGAGGAAGCGTCTGTTCCCAATGCTGGGCCACCGTTTGGGCTGATTCCGTTGGCCTTGATCAAGCGTTCGTAGCGCTTCGCTCTGTGAGATAACGGCCAGTGCTATGTCAGTCTAAATTGTGACCAGGTGATGCAGGGCTGGGATTTGGCGACAAAGGGACGTATGCGCATCTATGTCCGCAGAAAGAACGTGCTTCAAATAGCACAATACAGGCAAATGTATGGTAAGGCACTCTGTGCACGTTACCTGGTTTAACTTACGCTGCACCTTTAGTGACGATGTTGCATTCCATGGCCACTTGATCGAAATCCACCTGATAATTTTGTTACTGTTAGCATGGTAGATCAGTTCCTATGAGAGCAGCGGATAGCGTGTGGGAGAAGAATGGAACGAGGTAATGTGAAACGAATGGAGTATTACCTTGCCGTTGCTCGAATGCTTGACGCAGTTCAGCAAGAAGTTAAGTTGTTCGTCACTGCTAGCAGGCATTTTTGGGGATGTTGCTTTAGTGGTAGCTACCGCCAAGGTGAGAGAGAAATATGGGAGCTGTATTGGTGGACAGGGTATGCAGATTTGGATGGCTTTGCTATGTGTGATGGCGGCCTAGTATCAGCTTTTCCAGTGTTCTCTTATGAGAGATAAATGTTGGCAATAAGAACTGGAAGTATACTGACTATTGAAGTAGCATCCGCTGCCTGTCTCTGATCTCAACCAATAACAGAAATAGAAATAGTTTAATAAAGAAAAAGAGACGTGCAAATGTGGTGTGAGAAGTATGTTGTGACTAGAGTGCATAAGAGAGAGACGACTGAAAGTGAGGGATACCTACACACTTTGGAAAGATAGAAGGCCTGATCTGGGTGAAGGGTTACTGCGTCAAAAGATTGGATCCAGAGAAGTGAAAGAAGATAGAGTGATAACGTTGTGATCACTAACGAAGAGAAGAGATGGCAACTGGCAGAAGTTGAAAGAAGGGCAAACATAACACTTCGGATATAATGAGATTCACACAATTGAGGAACACACAGAGTGCCGTGGATTATTCTTCCGCGAACCCTTTGTCGAAGGCTTGAAGCCGAGTATACCGAATGTTTAATTTTTAATTTCAGTACTATAGCTATCAGCTAGGGCAAATCTTCTATTGTGCATTGGAAAAATGGATTTTGATCCCGAGTTAGCGAATCAATTATCCTCCGTAGAGCCTAAAGATTAAGAATGTGTATCAAATAAAAGGGTTTGTAATCTGAAAAACATCCTACAGATATAACCCCCCGCCCTTGGTTCGAAAAAATCCCTAACGCATGATAAAGGACAATGCCTGGGCTGGAGATAATCATCCACGGCGAAATAGAGGGATAAAGAAAGCAAGTGAGAAAAAAAAGCTTGGCAAAATAGCCAGCTCCCGACAGTAGCGGCGGAAACGAAAAGAGGGCATGGCCATGTCGGCAAACAACGAGCAAATATCAACGAGGCCAGAGGAATATCTAAGGACACCACCATCCCATAAAACCACCACTGAAGAAAAAAGACCAGGAAAGATAAAGACAAAACACCCTATTTTCCACGAATTCGAGTATCGGTTACGGCGGTATGCGATCTTAATATCCATGGCTCATGCGAGGGAAGACCTGTTGCTTGTATGAAATGCGATCCCTGAAGTGGATGAGACATACATCCCTGGCAACGGCATCACCAAGCTTGAAATCAAGCAGTGTCGTTCGGGCCAGCAACGATGGCTTCTTTGTTGCCATCGTTGGCGGTAGGGTCGGCGAGTGTATCCTCCTTAGCGATAGCGGCCTGGGGTTTCCGCCCACGCTTTGCACCAGGTTTTTTCCCTAGGTTTGCCTTTTTGGCTTTTACGACTTCACCCCCTTCTTCAGGTTCCATCTTGACTTTAATGGGTCCGGTGGAAGCTTTTGCCCCCTTTCGAGGTGTAGCTGCACCCCCGTTGGATGTGTTTGTGGAACAGGTCAAGTGCTGTAAATTGAACTGCTTTCGAATCTCACGGATGCGGTTTGAAACAGAAATGGGGTGTTTGTAACCAAGTGCTTTCGCCACAGCGCTGACATCGATCTGAAAAGAGATATTAGCACATAGTGAAATGACTTGAAGATAAAATACATATCTTGCAAGGGCTACACACCGTAGCGGGAGTTTGAAGGTGTTTCAAGCACTCCATCATGAAAATGGCATTGGTAGCTTTCCCTCTGGAATCTGCACCTTCACCTGCACTGCTCTTGGTATCTACCATGGTGGGGCTGGCGTTGGTCGCAATGATCGGCTTGAGAGAGACTCGGAGCAGGGGTGAGAATGACTTGAGAGTACGGAACTGAACGAAAGTGGAAGAATGCTAGAAGTTGTAGCTGTTAAAAAAAAGTCAGGGCATTTGAAGGGGTGAGAGAGAGAAGAAGAGAAGAGAAATGTGCGGAGGGCTGTTACAAAGAAGACCAGTTCAATAAACAAAAAGGCGAACAGAGCACAGCAACAGAAATGAAACTGAGGAGAATAATGTGTTATTGCCGGTTGTGAAGTGAACAACCCACAGTCACTCTCCCCAGCAACAATGCACCAGGAAATATGGTGGGTCAGTTGGGTCAGGTAGCAGTATCGCGTTGGGATCGGATATTGGAAGACATATTGAAAATGAATAAGCTAGCGTATTGAGTATATAGAAACTCAAGGTAGATGTATGAAGTGTACGAGACCCTGGGATAGGACGAAGAGAAAGGTTGCTACTTGTATTTATGTACAAGGTGAAATAAAAGCCAGGCAACAGTTAAGAGGGTTTACGTACTGCCTGCCCTATTGACCCCACAGCACGTCACTGAACAAATACGTTTCCTTCCTTCGGTTCGAAAGACGACAAGTACATACATATCCATCCCGTACGAGCTAGAAAACGATAACACAATTCGAAAACGTACTGATCGAATAGGGGAATCATAAAGAAAGTTTGGTGTTAAATGCGCACGGATGACGTGGCAACCAATGAAGTAGTAGGAAGCTGGTGGATAAATTGGAAAAAAAGTGTAATCTGAGTTTGAGTATCCGAGGCCAACTCGCGACTGCCAACCCCAGCCCCAGCCGAAATGTATACTGCAGTAGAAACAGTGAAAGGAGAAGTAGCAAAAAACCCTTTCAAAAGCTGACCCGTGTGCGTAATTTATAAGTCTTCCAGTCCATACTGTCATTATTTCGCAGCCGCCCTCCCGGGCGAAAGCCAAGGGCCATAAAACTATACTACCCCCATTGCGCGGCGGATGCCTCGGAAATCCCACCATAGTACACCCTGTTTATCATGGTCTCACTCCCTTTTCACAAACCAATCAGGGACAGCGGGCGCTGAATTATCACATTTTTCCACCTTGATTCGGCTCCATTCTGTGATAGTTGGTGGTGGTTCCGGAAGCCCAACAGGTGGGTTACTGGACGGAAAGGGGAGCGAGAGGTCAGCTGGCGCAACAGTCGTCACGGAGTAGGTGTGCTGACCGGAGAGGGTCGGCGTTAATATCATATCCATTGGCATGAATGTCGCGTTTGCCGACTGAGCCTCCATATCGCATTCCTGTTTTAGTATCCGCTCCATTTTCACCGTGAGTTCAGGTTTGGGCTCGCTAGATTGCTGCTGCTTTTTCAATCGCGCTTTGTCAACTTTCGATTTTTTGGGGAGTGGCGTGCGGTGGGTTGCGGTGACGCCTTCCATGTGTTGCCGGAACCTGGAAAAGCGCATTCGTGCGGCATGACCATTTGAAATTTCTAGCTGCGATGCGACAAGATTCCAGTCGATCTGGCACAATGTCAGCAACCTGGTTGTAATTGGAGAGAGTGGCGACAGGAAGAGGGTAGAAGGGACAGCATGCTTACCGATTTGAGGTCTAGCTGCTTCAGGATTGTATACAAAAATTTGACCGTCTGGCCATCCGCTGGCATCGTTTTGCTGCGCTTGAGGTTGGTCATCACGCTAACTGGAGTCGATTAGATGGCTGGAGATAGGATGAAGAATTTCGCGATTGACCGTTGTATTATAGGGCGGATTTCAGGATGCGACTGGGTTGAATATGTACTGCAACCCAAAAAGATGCAATTCACAGTGGATAAGAACAACAAATATGAGGGAGACGGGTCACTGGCAAAGTAGGCAGATGATAAAGATACTACCGAAAGTTCATGGCTTCTTAGGCATCCTGAATAATAGGGTTCCTCCCGCACAGGAAACAAAGACATCTTCATTCATTATTTGTCAACACCATCGGCTACTTGCTGCAATATGTACGGTTAACAGAGCAATATGCATGAAAGCATAATGCTGAAATTTCAGGCAATCCAGGGCGAATTCGCTAATAGAATCTTGGGAAAGAGAGGTGGATTGCCCCAGAAGAAGCATAATAGCGCGTTTCCCTAATTTGCGGGCAACCGGTTGATAGGAGAATAAAAATTTGGCAAGCCCGCGACGAGCTAAGCGGTATTTGCATTGAAAACAGCATAGGAGTCGACAAATTTGTGGACGTGGGCAGATCGCGTCCTCAGAATTACAGTGCAGTCATGTATATTATCTGGAGATTCGTGAAAAGGTTAGAACCATATGATCATCTATAACTTGATAAAGAATTCAGAAGTAATGCAGACTGACTGTATGAGTCAAAATTGTATCAAATTTTGTTGCTGAATAGCCTTTAATGACCCGGAGGCCATTCCACAAACTTTGCATTTGCACTTCTGGGAATTCGGTAGTTTCGCAGTTTCTTAGCTTCGGGTCATGGGTTCTGAGTTGATAGCCGCTTGTCATGGTTGAGAATTATAGATGCGAGGTTAGTCGCTACGACATTTCCTCCCAACGTTGGTCCGCATCTGCGCGGAATAGGAGTTCTTGGTACCCTTTGAAGTCTTCAATTCGATTAAAAATCGGCGTGGCAGTCAATAACAGATTGAAATCTGCCTTAAGCCATGCAACGGTGGCGGAAGACAGTGCTGTGGTGTTTCGAATGACGTGGGCCTCATCTAGAATGACACGACCAAACTTTCCTGCTATGGACCCTGGCCATTCAGGGTCCAGGATGGTCATCATCGTGTTCAACATGGTCTCTGTCATGTTTCGGTGCTTCATTCTCCATTCCTGGTCCATGCCTAACAGCCAGTGACTGATAACTTGTAATCACAACCACATGGCTTGCTTTCTCCGACCCATTGAACATAGCATGTTTTGCATGCAGTCGCTTCCCAATTTGAAACTCGGGGTCCAATGTCTTCTCGTCCCGTGAGTCGCCATAATATACCACCGGCACCAGTTCGCCCGAAAACTTCTTAATTTCATCCTGCCACTGAAAAACGAGGCTGGCAGGGACAACCACCATGCTTGGCTTTAGTGGTCTAGGCTTCGGATTCGGTTCGCGGTTGTAATCATTCAAACGCTGATCCAATGCATCAAATGCAAACACATTAGTTAAGAAGGTCTGGGGAAGGCTTCAAGAATGTTATTGCTTACCGACAGTATGAAACCAAGTGATATAAATGTCTTTCCCAAACCGACTATATCGCCAAGGATGGCTCCTTGCAGTAATGGGTTATCTTCGAAGTCGCGCAGCGCCTTAATGGCCACAGGCTGCCAGAACTTTAGCACCACTGACAGCCTTAGGCCACGAATACGAGGCCTTTTGGTGTTCAGAATTCCAAGTTCTTTGCACGCATCTGCATGGTCTTCTCGCTGGTAAGAATGTTATCCAGGTAACGCTGTCTTGTGTTGTATGCTTGCAGGGCCTCTGCGCTCGGCTCCATCGTTACTGGCTCTGCATCCTTGTCGACTTCCTGCCAGTGGGTATCATCCATTGACCCAGCCCATTTTGTAGGATCAAAAATGTTATGTTGAACAGGCACAGTTTCTTCCGGAGCTTGTTCCGCGGTGTCCACATCCTGCGGTTCATCGGGTATTCAGCCAGCAGTGAAGATAGCAGTGATAATTATGAGGATCCGTATGGTTCCTCTCATATAAATGGTCTGTGGAAGCCTTCCCCAGACCTCTTATTAGAGAAGCTAATGAGATATCTGAGTCACTGTGGATTGAATAGAACCTCCTCCCAAAAATGTGAAAGACCGCGCTCTGACCCCATTTGAGTTCGCACTTGCTATTTGGGCTGAACAGAATGATATTTCTCGAACACAGTATACAACTCTGTGAGAGATACTGAAATTACTGGAGCATTCATGGACAGCATCACTTCCTTTGAAGTTAGATACCCTGCGAAAATCCCTCCGAAATCGATTGCCAAAGCTCCCCCTTCATCAAACACGCACTAAAGTTGATCCTTCCCGACTTCCATCTCTGTCAGCACTCCAGAAAACACTGGTCAAAACCCATGATACAATCCAGTACTGGTATGACCCAGTTGATATTGTCTGTTCGATTTTGTCAACACCAGGAATGGCCGAACAATGTCACTTTGGAATGGCACATTATGTTGACTCTCCCACAGAACTTTGGCATTCACGATCATGGGGCTCTTCCATACATGCAGTTGGTGGGGATTATGCAAGAACAACAGATGGCCATGTGGTATTTCCTGGGGATTTTGTTTCCATCCACCCATTTGATGACAAACATCTTATAATGTCAGTGCATTATGGCTGTATTGTTTTCATTGGCCGTGATCACAGATCTTCAACTCAAACTAAGAATACCATGGTTCTGACTCTGCAGCCCGTTGTTTCACGGGCAGAAATAGTGAGGGATAATTGAATTCCAGAATCCATCAATGAGTTTGTTGTTGTGAAGGATGCTGTTTTTGAAATCTTGCCTGCTCAAATTATCTCACTCACAGCATTTGAGATACTGAGATGTAAGCAGTCTTCTCACCCTCATAAAATTTCTATCTGACTTCTCAATGTCAATTCAAAAACTGCACGATCGACCGACTATTTACATCCTCTACGTGCTGAACTGGAGGTGGAACACTTTGACCGAGAACACCTTCTGAAATTTGCGGATACTTCAACCCAATCAGTGCCCCTGCTACTCTTTGTAGATGATTTTGGTGTTCATCACAACATGTATCATGCTTTGAAGAGTTTCTATATAACATGTGCTGCACTTCCTTACAAAGAATGAATGAAGCTATCAAATGCATTTGTTCTCATGCTTGGCCCACATGGTGCAGAACTGGCCGATGTCATTAAACCATTTCAAAAGTCATTTAATGAGCTTGGATGGGGCTTACCTAAAGTGATGGGTTCCGGTATGATAAATATCTGCAGCTCTATATTTGCCTTTGTTGGTGATCTTCCACAGCAGGCAGTTAACAGTGGTTTCAAATCACACAAAGCAAGGCATGTGTGTCGAACATGCTATTGCTCAACGGCCACACGCGGAGATATCAACTTTGACATAGTCATGCAAGGAAGATATCACCACGAGACAATTCAAAAGCGATGTGATGGTGCAACAAAGAATTTAGAGGCACATCATTCAAATTGGTGGCAAGACCACGGCCTTCAAGAAGAGGAATCACCAATGGTAAAACTTCCCCATCAAAAAATCATCGGAACTGAAGAATGTCAAAGTCAAATCAACAAATATTGAAGTTAAAAAAGAGAATATCTCTACACCAGCAATCAAACAAGAACGTGCTCCCTCCATCAATTTACCCATTCTAAGTCTTATCAAACGAAGACGGCCGTCCCCGATCAATATCAAATCTGAAGACAAAGTTGAGAAATCAGAGACAGTCAAGATTGAGAAGAATCTGTTGTTCAAGTGAAAAGAAATGAAACATATAACAGAATCAGAGACAGACAAGGAAAGTGTAAAGAAGAAGATGAAAAACACTGTGACAGATGAAGAAAAGTCATTCTGATGAAGTTGAAACACAATCAAGCTATCTGAATTCACCTGTGAATGGGACAAGATTTCGGCATCAGTGTCGAGAGTGATTAGTAGAATGATTGATAAATTCTAGTGTACACAGTAAAGTTTGATATCAATGCAACAAATTGTTTTCTATAAGCTTCAATCATAGAATGTTTCCTATCTATATATCTTATAAATCTATAATATCTCCAACTAATACCGGACCTCATCAAAATATATCCTTTTCAATTACGGTTATTTCGCGATCACATATGAGTTTCAGAGGGATGCAGAGAGCATCAGCTCAACCTCACAGCTTCAGACATCATGGTTGAAGTGTTGGGTGCTGATGGTGGTGAGGTGGATATAGGTGCGCACGCGGCGCGACGCGTACCAGGAGAGAAAATGCAGAAGGAACAGAGATTGTCAAGCAATATAACAGCAGCACTACACATAATTACTGATGCTCTTAGAGAGGGTGAGAAGGATAAAGAGATGAACAAGAAAGAACTGATGTATATTCAGAAAGCATTAAAAGCAGTTGACAAGCTTAAGAAGAAGCTGCTTGATAGTGCATTTAGCAAGCTGGAAAGCGCAACAAGCGCGCTTCAGCAGGAGAAAAAGTGTGTCAAGCAGAATAATGAGAACACCTGGGCAAGGGTTGCAGCTTTTGAGAAGCCCCTGGTGAAGGTGGTGACAGGGCATGCTCTGAGAGAGATTGTGGTGTCATGACACAACTGTGATGCAATTCCAGAGACAGAACGCACACCAAAGGCAATAGTCAAGAAGGTCAATGAAGCAATCAAAGATATATTCACTGATAAGATAGTGGCAGCATGATACATGCCCAGTGGTGATCTGGTGTTGATTGCAGACACACCTAGCACGAAAGCCGAACTGGCCAGGAACAATGTATGAGTGAGGAAATGAGGTGAAAAGACGCATATGAGAAAGAAGATGTATACAGTACTGGTCAAGAGTGCACTCTTGAAGACAGTTGACTGGAATGACTCAGTTAAGACAATTGAGAATATCTACAGACAGAACCCAACACTGAGATACAGAGTATTAATTCACAAAACTGCAAAAAGACTGCTAAAACAACAGAAGCTGCATGAAAGTATTATGATACATGTAGCAACACCACAGCAGGCAAACACACTGATGAAAGAAGATCTTATTCTAGAGAATGAATACTGTATGGCAGAGATCTTTCATAGAGAGGCCCAGGTCACTCAATGCTACAGCTGTCATCAGTATGAACATATTGCCAAATACTGCTGCAAAGAGGAGGTGTGCGCGCACTGTGCAGTAAAAGATCATACTGACAGAAACTGCTCTACACTGGCTGAGGGAGGAAAAGCAAGCTGCTGTAACTGTGAAAATAGTCACTCAGCTTGATCCAAAAACTGCTCTGAACAACACTTAGCAGTCAATCTGGCCAGAGAGGCCCTTAAGAACCACTCAGAGCAGTTTGAAGTGCAGAGCCTGGATGAGAAGGGCTGGATCACCCCTAGAAAATGAAGCAGACTCATGCATGAGAAGGCCCCCAGCAGTTAACAGAAGATGAGCAGATCTACAGATATAGCAAGAGCAGAGACAAGACAGAGAGACTTCATGAGTGAGTATGTACAAATCAATCAGTTGAATAACACACAGGACATGAACATGCATGAGTTATGAGGGAACAGCTTCATATACTGCAATACAATGTGCACAACTCTGTCAAGGTGATGAATGCATTACTGATCAAGTCTGAAACAGCATTAAACTATGATGTTATCATGTTACAAGAGCTCTGAATGCATGAAAAAACAGAAGAAGACATCACTTGTTCTGCAAACTGTAAATTCTGATAAATGAGCATGCAGGATGAGAAAGCCAGAGTGGAATTTCTAATTAACAAGAAGCTAGCAGTGATGACATGAGAAGTGAAAATAATATCAAGCTTTATAATTATATTGACACTTCACACTGCATGTGGCCTGGTCATAATACTGAATGTCTATGCAACCCCACCAGGCAGTTACACAGCCATACCGGAGGACTCCCCGATCCATCAGCTTCAAGTGGTGGTGGAGGGGGTGAAGACCGCGCTACAAGTGCAACATGAAAGACTGAATGTGCAATAAGCACAGACTGTAGTGCTGGGAGACTTCAACATGCATCACACACACTGGGGGGGAGAGTGTGTGGTGTGCAACTTCAACATGATCTGGAAGCTCATTGCACAGACTGATGTGTTGGGGCTTCAATTGGCCACATCAAAGAGGGAAATCACATGGAAAGATCACAGCAGTGTGAGAATCACTCTGAATCTAATCTTTGTATCAGAGAGTCTGAGTGCTGGAATAAGCAAGTGTAATGTAGCAAGAGAGGCAGACATGATCTCAGATCATCTATCAGTAGTCACAGTTTTAGCAGTGAGATCAACCACTGCACAAAGAGAAAGACAGAACTGAAAAAATGTTGACTCAATACAACTGTAAAGAGACTGTCAGAAGCTGAGATACTGCACAGTCTTCACATTCATATTGAAAATTGATAAGTATGTGCAGTATCTCAGTGAGTTCATCAATAAGCTTGCAGCTAAACATATCAAGAATGCATATATCTGTGAATATAGTCACTTCTGGTGGTCCACCAGGGTGGCAGAGACAGTATATGAGTACAAGCATATTTTAAGAAGCCCTCACAGCACAGAGAAAGAGAGAGCACAGGCAAGAAATAAATGTAACAGAGAGATGAAACTTGCAAAGACAGTCAGCTTTCATGGTCTTATGAACAGTGCAGGGACTGACTCTAAACTGCTCTGGAAGCTAGCCAAATGGGGGCACACTCACACCTGCGAAGTCAAGCAGCTGGCGCTAATCCCATCTCTGGAGGGACTGCAGCACAGGACCAAGGCCTCTGAAACACTGATATGTGACTTCCAGGGCAAGACAGAGCTGCTGAGAGCGTGCTTCTTCCCAGATCCCCTGCCTGCCAGTGAGACTGACATGAGTGAGTGCACACCACCGCTGGATATAGACAATATTATGGAAATCACAGAGGAAACCATGGCAGCAATCATAGTCAGACTGCCAAATGACAAGGCATTGAATACAAATGGCATCCTCAACTGATTTCTCAAGATGCTGGGGCCAGTGTTCATCAGAGCAATGACTGAGCTCACCCAGGCATGCTGGCAATGGAAGCACTACTCACAGGCCTTCAAGACTGCGCGCACAGTGGTGCTGAAAAAACCAGGAAAGAAGAACTACAGCAAGGCAGAGGCATGAAGGCCTATAGCACTCCTGAATACAGTGGGTAAAATCATTGAGGCTGCAACAGCTAGAGAGCTTAGATGACTAGCAGAACAATTTAATCTTCTATCAGTGCAACAGATGAGCGCGCGGAGTGATCACTCAACTGAGACAGCAGTGACAATGTTACTGGCACAGATTCACACTGTCTGGGAGGAGCCAGGGACAGTGGCATCAGTGCTATCACTGGATATCTCAGGAGCCTATGACAGGGTGCTAAGAAAGCGGCTTGTGCATATTCTTGGAATGAAAGGAATACCCAGACAACTCACTGATTGAGTGAACTCATTCATGAGTGACTGAAAGATCACTCTGATATTTGATGAACAGAAGTCAGAGATTTTCAAGATGAAAGCAGGAATTTCTCAGAGATCACTGCTCTCTTCTATTCTCTTTTTGTTCTATAATGAAGAGCTGCTGCGGGTATGCACACCCCCCCATGAGCCATCCAGCTGCATAGGATTCGTGGACGATGTCAATGTACTGGCTTATGGCGCTTCCACTGAGGCCAACTGCGCGCAACTAGCGCGGATCCACGCGGAATGTGAGCAGTGGGCGAGCAGGCATGAAGCGATTTTCGCACCACAGAAGTATGAACTAATGCACTTCACCAGAGCAAGAACATGGTTCAATGTGGAAGAACCTCTACAGCTACTGCAGCAGGTTGTTGCACCACAGAAGGCCATGAGAGTGCTGAAAGTGTGGCTGAACTCTAAGCTCAAGTGAAAGAAGCATGTGAATGTCACAGTGAAGAAAATGAAATCACAGGTCCAAGCATTAACTCAAATCACCCAGTCAACCTGGGGACTGCCTCTACACCAGGCTAGAAGAGTCTATAATGCAGTGATCAGGCTGGCCATCTCTTATGAGGCCCTGGCATGGCACCTCCCATGCACGACACCTCAGGAGTCAAGGCGCCAGCGGCAACTTCTAGCAGAGATGGAGAAAATACAGAATACATGCCTTCACACCATTGCAGGAGTATATAGAGCCACGCCCATCTCATTGCTGGAGGCTGAAACACACACCCCACCTCTCAGCATTCACTTGAACAGCCTGGTTGTTAAGGCAGTGGAGCGAATCAGAAGATCAGAAATGGCTAGACAGATAGAGCAGACATGCACTAGTGTGTGAACAAGACTCAGGCGAAGAAATGAAAGAGTGAGAAAATCAGTTGAGACAGTGCTACATTCTACAGACATGCAGACAGCATGGAGTGCACAGTGGACAGCTGGAGTAAAGCAAACTAGAAGAGATGAAAGACAGACTGATATCAGAATGAACTGAAGCTTTGCAAAATGAGTGCAGAAGAAGATACTACATCACTGAAGAACAAAGTGACAGATGTGTAGAACATCTTGAGAAGAGCTCTTTGAAAGACCTTCAGATAAGAAACTATTGAAATGGCATGAGAGACTGAGCAAGGCGCGCAGCTCTCTAATAGTGCAGCTATGTACAGGCAAGACAGGGCTGGCAGCCTTTCTGCACAGATGAAGAGTGCCAGACTTCCCCACCCTCAGATGCACATGTGGCTATAAGCAGAAGACAGTGACCCATGTGATGATTCACTGTATGTGATTTGATGTGAGACACAGAGAACTGGAAACAGAGGGCAGAATTGACAAGAAATGACTGCTGAATACAAAAGAAAGTCTTCACAGACTCACAAAATAATGACTTGAACAGGGCATTCTTGAACAGTTCAAGCTAGCCAGAACACTCAGTGCATACAAAGCATAGCTAATACATCAAAAGGCATGCAGAGAAAGCAGACAAGCACAGAAAAGAGTGTGACAAGTGTCAAATAATATGAGAGTACACACAACTGGTGTGAACAGAGATGAGAAAAACAGCTACTGACATATTATAATATAAGATTGCACACATCAAGTGCAATAAAACACAGGAAAGTGTGACATCAGCATGAATCAACACAGGAATTGCACGCGCTGGGTGTGAATGAGTCAGCCTAAATACAGCATAAGCAGTGTGAAGAAGTGACATGTCAACTGCTCATCAGAATCAGTGCAACAGTCAGATATGAAAAAGACTGAAGAGCTCTTCAGTATAACACACTTACTACAGTGTCTTGCAGCATGGGGGCCTTCAGAGGATTTTTTCTTATATCAGAGATTGCACACTTCTTTCTTCTTTCTTTTTCTTTTATTCTTTTCTATAGTGCTATGCACTCTCTCTCTAAGAGCAGCTGTGGCTGCTCCATGATAATCTGAAGATGTTAAATAGACAGAATAGATCTGGGGATCGCAGGGTTTTTAGTTCAGTGGCAGGCAAGGCCGGCCACACGGTTTCCCCTGCTTGTTAAAATAGATGAACACTCACATATCCTCGCGATTAAGTGGTGTATGAATAAATAATAATAATAATGATCACTATAGCTGCACAGTTAATCCTTCAGTCTCACTCACAGAGGCATCCGCAGTACTTGAGTCAAACCAATAAATAGAAATTAAACACAGGAAGTCCACAAAATTGCCAATCTAACCGCCAGGCAACTTTAATGTCACCTATTTGGATAAGTTAAAAGCCGCCCACTGTTAAATTTGTGCCAAATAAATAGTAGAAATAGAAATAGCTCCTAATAGAATAACGTAATTAACCACCGAGCGGGCCACCTCAAAATCCATGCAAAATCAACCCTTTACTGCATTATAACAACTTTATAAGACAGAAGCTTGAAATGTCATATATAGACAATACAGACTATATATATAAAGATCATGTTTTACTATAACTAGTTCCTAAGACGGATAACATAGTTCAGAGCACATACACAATACCATTACCATACGATCTCTCTATTAATTCTTCCGTTTCATTGGTTCGTGCCACTTTTAGGTAATAAAAAGAACTGTTGAAACTTCGCAAAGTTCTGAGGAGTCATCTGTTCACATTGATTCAGGCTTTTCGCTATGCTGTCTCCAAAATCCATACCCTCAGATCCCGACTCAGGCTCGGACCCAGGCTCCGTTTCTGGCTCTGGTTCTGGCGGTGGTTCATGCTGTGGTTCATGCTGTGGTCGAGGTTCAGACTCTGGCTCTGGCAAGGACGGCGTGTTCAAATCATCTGGCTGACAGTCATCATATAAATTCTCCTCGTAGTTGAACTCGTTGCTAACGGGTGGAGGGCGTGGGTTGATATGGGCATTCTAAAAAAAATATGATTAAACCTTATGACTGAAAAAAAAAGAAAGAAAGAAAGAAGGAAATGAATGATTAAACATTTTTCTTCAAACATACCAGTTTTGGTTTAAGTGTAATCTGAACCATATCACCGCACTTGCGTTGGAAGTGGGATTGAATGCCGAGGCGAAGATGCTCCGCGGTTCGAATGATAATGTCTGCGGTAGGGTGCTTGATATAAAACGAATAAAGGTCGGGTTTAAATGAGGGTATATGCAGAAACTCCTCTGACAATTGCGTGTAGAACAGGCCAAGATCTAGAGAATCAATATCAGTGCAGATTTTGGTAAGATAAATAGTAGTTTCTCTGTCAGGGGTCTCACAATCTTGCAGAGCTATCTGGAGATAAATCTTTATAATGTCAATGGTGTCCGCGGTGGATGAACTTGACCCTGTAGTTTTTCCTGTACATCGGGGCTCTTTTCCAGTTTTGTTTTTTGAAGAATATTTTTGTCGTTTTCTAACTCAGGTTGGAAGGTAAAAGGACTCATCGCTATCGGTAAGATCATGTTGAGGTCTTAGCCGTTTCTGTGGCAGAGATGATGATGGAGTGGTAGGACTGTTGCTTTCACCTTCGCTTTCACCGTTGATTTCATCTTCATTTTCAGCTAAGATTTCACCTTCGGTTTCGCTGTTGATTTCACTGTCAATCTCACTGTTTATCTCGCTGCTGATCTCGCGCTCGTCGTTCTCGTTGGGGTCGCCCCTGCTGACCCTGGTCCTGTGGGTAGACCTTAGCCGCCTTTTGCTGGCCCTGGCAGTATATTTGCTTTTGTTTTTTCTGTTGGAGTGATGAGGCAATTTAACCGTGCTCTTCACTTGCTTGAATCGTTCGTAAAGAATCAGTTGAATCCTTTTGATTTCAACTGTGTTGTTGGTCGACCTGAGTACGCGGGAGAATTTAGGAAAATTTTTTCAATGGCCTCTCTACATCTTGCTCTAGCAGAAGATGTTGACATTTCTCAAAGAATCTTTCCTTTATGATTATCTTTCGTAGAATCTGGTCGACATTGTCTAGCTGTCCAATCGAAATCTTTTGAGCTGTACTTGGCTGCTTGTTTTGATGAGAATGTTTATCTGACATTTTGAATTAATGGAAAGAGAAAAGAGAAAAGAAAAGAAAAGAAAAATAAGAAGATTATAATATTTGATGTTCACTATACTGGAT
This sequence comes from Emergomyces orientalis, assembly GCA_002110485.1. Lineage (NCBI taxonomy): Eukaryota > Fungi > Ascomycota > Eurotiomycetes > Onygenales > Ajellomycetaceae > Emergomyces > Emergomyces orientalis. The sequence continues at coordinate 176,951 of MOWL01000027.1, read as the reverse complement.
AGTGCATCGAGAGCCTCCGTCTCCTTAATAAAAAGAAAGAGAGAGGGGAGGAGGATGGAGGGTAGAAAGGCGGCGATAATAGAGGGGCGAGAGAAGAAGAAGGGAAGGGTAAGAGAAAGAAAATGATGATGTGGAAAATCAAAAGAAGTGAATGGCTGAAATGAGTTTGTTTACAAAGAAAGAGAAAGAAAGAAAATGAATATTTTAAGCATTGAATGCCTATGATAGTAGTACTATATGTGAAAGTGATCCATAATTTCAATGCCTGATACGGAAACTCATGAAAACAGAGCTGTCTATGTTTTTACTGCAGCACATATGCCTGCGTCTGGTCCAATCACAACATATATGCCTCAGCAATCTACATCAAATAGTTTAGAAATTGATGCATATAAATATAAGCATCGAAGATCGGTCACGATTTATAAGGTGAAATAAATATGTAGATGTGAGAGGCAAAGAAGTAAATCAATTCATATGATTTGAACTCTAGAGTTTACAAAGTTATTCAGAAAAGTAGTAAAAAAAATAGCTTTAATTTCTATTACAAGGGTTTTCTTTTCTTTCTTTTTTCTTCTTTTTTTTTTTGTCTCTAAGGATTTGTAAAGACAACTAAAATGATGCATGAAAACAAAATCAAACCAAAGAATGACCAGATTACATCAGGGATTTCAGCAGTTTCAGAGGGTTGAGTCCATTCACTGCCAGAAGAGGGATTTTCAGAAGAAATTGCAGTCTTCAAGCCACGGAGAGAAATATTAGAAGTGTTTTGAGGTGCATGGTTAGATGCCTGGTTCTGAGTATATTTCGCTGGTGCGGGGTTGGACGGAGTCAGAGAATGTTTGAGTGGAGCGGTGGTGAGGTTGGAGGCTGGAGTTGAAGCACCAGGAAACATGGTGGGACCAGTCGCGGCTAAATTTGTCACTATATTTGCTAGGGTGCTAGCGGCAGCAACCTGGCTGTGTTCCAAACAAGCCATGTGATTTGTGGCGGCGGGAGCAGGAGCTAAGTAAGGAAGTTTATTTATTAGCAGGGCTTTTGCTAAGGAATGAGAGGGATAAAACCGCAGGGAGAATAAGAAAAAGAAAACAGAAGAGAAAGGAGAGAAACCTTCTAATTCTGGAGTTGAACTATCATCATGATCCATAACAACATCATGATCCCCATCTTTGGATCGAATTTCCCCTTCCTCCATCTCATAGTTCTCGTCATCCTCGTCATCCTCTAGGTCATCTTCCTGCTCCAAGGGGTAACAATTATTTGGATCTGTGATAATTGGAGTGGTTTCATTAATGTCGATATATGGAGAGGTGATGTTGTCAGCTTTGTCATCTTCTTTGAATGAATAGTTGGCGATCGGATCTGTGTTTATTAATGACGGAAGTGATGAGTTTGTAGCTGGATTGATACATAAAACGCTTGATGGAGTTGGTGTTGAAGATGGTATAGCGAGCATGGCGGGCGCGGCTGAGGGCGACGTTGAGCCGGTTTGATTCTCTGAGAAATCCGATTTTTCCTGTTATGACAAGGTCCAAGATTACCACGGATTTTTCGCCCCCCTGATATCCATCGATCTTCTTGATGGAGACATCGCCAAATTTAGGATCCAGGTTCAATTGAAGTTGTGACAGAGTGGTACTGTAGAGTTGGTATTGGTTCTGGTATGGAACAAGGATGACAATATCTGAAGGGTTGATTTCAACTTGCTGAATGAGGTCCACGAGAAGTTTGCAGACATATTGTATGTGGGTAACATTCGAAATTGAATTGTTGACCTCGTCCTTTTCGGATCGTGAGAAGGTATATTAACCATGACCGAGCAAGTATTCAAGCCAAATGTTGCGGAATTGTATGGGAGGACTTTCTGAGTCTGAGGTGAAATGGTGGTCTTCAGGTCATCGGAATCAATGAGTTGATTATGGTAGAAGACCGATGAAACGCATTTGCTGATATCCGGGTGCATTCGGTGCTGGATGTTGAACATGCGGTGGAGCGCGCCGGCACCAATCAATCGGGCCAGTAGGGAAGTCCGGGCCTGCATTCTGAAATTGTTCTCATTATCGGATGAGAAGATGGTGGGGCGAAGCTGATGCTCATCTCCAACCAAGACAATGCCTTTGGGATGATCGGCCACATTTCAACTTCGGCGGCCTTTGCAGCTTCATCGACAATGATGATATCTGGATGAATGTTGGTATTGACCGTCTCAACTCCTATCTGACTTAATGTTGCAATGACGACATCGGCTTCCCTGAGAACGGTCTTGCTGAGGTTGCAGATCTCCCGATTGAACAGTTCTTTTTGCTCTTGATCATCCAGAAGGTTGTTCGAGTACTCATCATATAGACCACGGAAGTCGCTGAAGCGATGAGTGTCTCCAATATGAGGCTCAGCAAGACCAGCAAATCGAAGCATTCACATGCCCAAGCTGTGGAAGGTATGAACAAGACGTGGGTCACTAAACTCGGTGTTTGTTCTCGCCTGTGATTTTATGTAGCTTTGGTAGACCGAGGCGGCGATGACCATTTCAGATAGCTCCGGAGTATCGTCTTTCTGAATGATATCTGGTCTGGAAAAAGGATCACGACCACGTTGTTTGTCGGCAGGTTTGAGGGTTACAGCCTTGTCGGTGTCAACGGAATGTACCCTAACAACAATAGGGCCCAAGGAGGATTCGGGGACTGAGGCGTTGGCTGGCAAGTTAAAATTTGAAGGTCAGTGAAAAAAGAGCGAAAAAGAGCTAGAGACAAAGGATGAGAGTATGGGTAGAAAAAGTGCTGAACTAACCTCCGAGGTAATCACCATAAATGTTGGTAAGAACGCCGTAGAGGTACGTGGCCAGTTGATTGATTGCTTCATTTGTAGACGAGGTGAGGAGGACCTGATTCTTATTGCCATCGGCGTCATATGTTTGTATAATAGGGAGGATTATATGGGTATTGAAGTGGGTTTTACCAGTGCCCGGCGGCCCACGAATGATTATTATTCCGCCAGGAGCGTCAAACATCAATTCATATGCTGCAATCTGATGTGCATTGAAGTTCGCACGGAGGAGCATGTCATGAACTTTAGCTTGAAGAAACTCTAAGTCAGGGACACAGGCGCGATACAAATCAACCATACCCAACGTTTCAGGTTGTAGATTGTTGGATAGAAGTATTTGTTTGATTGGAACAGGTCTTGGGTTGTGTTTGACATATGCATATGCTTTTTTGCTCATGTCTCGGAACTTGGCTATCAGCTCAGATGAGGCGGCGATTTGTCGACGATACGGCAAGTCGGAGTAAATGGCGGTTATTGATACCGGGATTCCGGGTTGATCAGCAACTGCTTGACGCATTTTGACAGGATCAGAAAAGTCCGATGGATCCAATGCATTAAAGGGGACATTCAAAGGAGTGGGATCTGGGGACCAGGCTTGGCTTTCTGAGATCCATGGGCGGGTGCTATGCGGGGTGGAAGGGATAGCGTCAATCACATGAGCAGTCCAAGCTTCCTTTGGGTTGTTGATATCTGGGTCGAAATTAACATGGAGTGCATCACCCGGGTTCAGACGCACGGCAGTGTTTGCAGGGGCGTATATGAAAGCAATATACCGATGCTCTGCGGCCCCGGGGATCCGGAGCAGTCGAATCAGAGTATTTTGCTCATCCAGGCCACGGGCAAGCGCCTGCTGGAATTCATTCTCAATGACTGCCCCGAATCCCAAAACAGTGATATACTCGGACACACAAAGGAAACTTGGGATTCAATGGAGTAGCTAGGCCGGTCTTCGGGGTCAGGTAGCTGCCCAATCTGCAGGAAGATCTTGTCCGGGTGAGAGGGATACCAGGCTTGCAAATTGCTCCAAAGAGAATGTTCATCATCTGCTAGCACTTGGAGAAAATTCTCTAGTTTGGGGCCAAAGTTGCTGCCACGCACAAGCATTGAAATTGTTTTGGGATTCCCGTCAGAGTCTTTGCAAGTAAATGCGTGGATTATCTCTTCCATTTGAGGTTTGCATGCTCCAAAGTCACTGGCGGAGAAGAGCCCGTTAGCGTGTATGTTGGAAGCTAAGGCCTCTTGGAATTTAAATCGGAGAAGTCAGTAGAAGCGAGCGGTGGAGTCATAGCGATCAATCTGCTGGGTGAGATGAGCAGGGAAGTTATCAACATCTTGAAGACGTTCAAGGCTGACTTTGCGGAACTGATGGCCAAGGATACGCAGCGCAACCCTAGTCGGACCTGACGGCTTCGTAGAACTGTCAACTACACTGATTTCAATATTCAGGGTGAATTTGTGCTTTGTGTGTTCATGGGTGACGACGTTGATCTTGATATGAGGTTTGTTTGAAAATATGGTGCCAGCAGTCTCACCAATGAGACCTCTGTCAGTAAGCAGAGCAGCACGGTAGGGGTTGCGGTCAGTTGAAGTATAGGGAGCAGCTTGAAGGTCAACGAGTGTATCAGGAACAAGCTTATTTTCGTGACCGCGTGGTGCTGGCTCATTGCTCAGTTCATCTGGGTTATCACTCATAACTGATCGGTTTGACATGATGGTGAATATTGTTGTTTTTTGTTTTGCCGGAGGGGAAAGGAAAGAGATATTTGGACACAAGCTGAGATGCAAGTTAAGAGAGATTGAATAGAAGGGATTGAAGAGGGCAGGAGAAGAAGAAGAATGTAAAGTAAAGACAAGAAGTTTAGTTCACAACATGAGCTATCAGATAGCCTGTCAAGGTAGAGAGGAGAGAATGCAGTTAGAAAAAGATAATGAAAAGAACAACAAGAGTTAAAAATAGGATTTATATTTCACTGAGTTACATTAACTGTACAGTTAAAGAAGAAGGGGGGAAGGAAACCCAGAAACATCATATAAACAAGACAGATTAGAGGGTATAGCCTTTGATTTGTGCTGGCGGGGGGGAGACAAACGCCTACTCACACTAAAAGAATGGGTTGTTGATTTCAGTATGCATATAATGGTAAGATATGCATTGTGGATACTCGTATTATATCTAAAAAAGGAGTGAATAAGATGAGATACCCTGTGAACATAAACGAAGAAAACAGATTTTTTAACAAACTGCAGTAAGATACAGCACACAAGGAAGAAGGAGACACAACTGCAGTATACAGTGAATAAAGAAATAACAAGACAAGAGTCCTTGAATTAAACATTGGAAATTTTCAAATCGAAAGAAAGAGGATTTGGAACCGATGTAATGATATCTAAAAAAAAAGAGGGTATTGCAGGAGCAGGTGGCATCATTAAGGTTGACAGCGTGGAGTAATCGGATATTACCTAGATAGGCTGCAAACGGTTAAGAGCTTTGATAAACAGTACGGAGATCTGTATGATTTTGAAAATCATCAAAGCAGCCAGAGGCTGAAAGAACATGGCTCAAAGTGATGAATTCGACCACTGATATGGAGAGTGGCGCGGAGCTTTTGCTTTGCAGTCAAATGGTGCATCATAAAACCCATGAGACTGGGGTAGAAAGCAGTAGCAGCAAAGAACAAGAACAAATGAAGCTTTTCTATTGCGGCATTGCATAAGCGGCCATGCTGCTGAGGCCCACCTACCCCACCTTCCTTCGAAAATAGGCACCTCGTGTACGGAGTACACGGTATGGTAGACCGCTAGCTAGCAAGGAGATTGTTTTCAGTGGAAGCTTCAGCATTCTTATTATTAGTAGACGGATTTTGCAACGCCCCGTGCATGAATGAAAAGTCGATGGGAAAGTTTGAGTGGGCACAACCAAGGCTTGTACTCGGATTAATATTTAACTACCCGGGTTGCCTTTATACTACATTTTTCATTCCCACCACCGCCTGGCATGAAGTTGGAACGAACTCGTTCCAATTTCATGCGTGGACATGGTTGATACAAGCACTAGCATGAAGAGTGGATTTTGATGATGTACACTGTTGAATTCTATAATGTGGGCTTCGTGTGTGCACCTTGCTCGTGCGAGATACAGTTGCAAAATTCATCTAATACAGACCAGCAGCACCCTGCGCATACCGGCTGTGTATATCCAACCAATGCAATCACTCAGATGCCCAAATGGGTGGTGTCTAGATAGCACTAGATAGTATGGAGTAGAAAGTTGTTTGCGTTTTGTTTTTGTTTTAGAAATTTTCCACATCCTCTTTAAATCTAAGTTCAAGTTGTTATGGAGTCCGTATATTCTGCTTCGAGAATTAGTATTATTTGATTGAGTAACTCCGTACTCCGTACAGTGATTGTGATTTGATTTGACCAATAATTATCTGCATTGACAGCACCAAGCCAATAATAGTTTAGAGCCTGTGCCGCGAATCGAATGTTGAAGGCTCATCACACTGATTCCGAGACTCCACCTCCTACTGTGAGCAAGATGTGGGCATATCGATTTATCAAACGCCTGCCAGACTATGACAGGGTGAAGCAGAAGCCAATGGACCCAAAACGAGTGTTTAATGAGGATATAAGCTTCATTATCAACTGGTTCGATCGCTATGAATATATTTTCAATCAGTACAACTTCCACGCGTGCGATGTTTACAACTTTGATGAGATTGGGTTCCAAGAAGGAGAAGGACATGGACAATGGGTTATAACTGCTTATCGAGATGTGAATTCCTTCATACAATCTTCATATTCTCGCGGGTTAATAACAGTGTTGGAATGTGTGAGCGCGGATGGCACAGTTCTATATCCACTGATTGTAATGAGATCGAAGGTTCATCTAGAAGATTGATGTACAGACACCAACTTGCCTAGCAATTACACGATAACCACATCTGAATCCGGCTTCACTAATGATGAGATCGCGTTTGAATGGATCAAACGTTTCAATATGATGAGCAAGAAACGCCAGGTGGGCAGTCATCAATTATTGCTACTTGACAATCATGGTTCCCATCTCACTGAAGAATTCCTTCAATATTGCAATCTTCACAAGATTATTGTTTTCGGATTTCCCTCTCATACAAGTCATATATTGCAATCTCTTGAAGGCGTGCCTTTTCAACAGTATAAGCACTATCATACAAAAGCAATTAACGAGGCTGCCCGCTACGGATATGAGCAATATGGTGGGAGGCAATTTCTTGCCAATCTACACAGCGTTCGCCAACAGACCTTCAAACCTGCCACTATTAGAGCTGGCTTTGCGGACCGCGGAATCTACCCTATTAACCGCGAAGTTATACTTGATCGATTGAAATCTCGCTCTCTAAAGGATGGCCCAGATCTGCTTGTGTATGATGGTGATGGTGAAAAATGTGATCAATTTACCCCGCCACCCGCGGATCGACCATCAACTGCTTCTTCTCAGTTGACATCCCCAGACACGGTCGCGAAACTACGTCGTCAAATTGATGCTGCAGAGAAGGCTATACAGGATGTGAAGAACAGCCTTACACCTGGTCTAACCAGGCGTTTGAGCAAGATCTTCAAGGGTAGTATGGTTCAAGCGGAATTGAACGCCCACCGCGAGGGGGAGTTAGCTGGCCGTTATCGAGCAAATAGACGCCGGGTTGTCAAGTCCACGCGCAGGCAAGTGCAGGTAGGAGGTGTCCTCACTGTAAAGGATGCCAATCGCAAGATTGCCAATCGGAAGGCAGAAGAATCAAAAAAAGAGTATAATAGAGCTCTGCGATCAGTTGGGATCAAATCCACCAAATCTGCCACGGATCAACCACAACGCAATGATTCTAATATATCTCAACCTACAGTAGAATCTGCTGCTTCTAATTAGTATATAGATAATCTTTATATTATAGATAGATGTGGTGGTGGTTATTAATTAATTTTTGAAGTTCGCGATATTCAAAATAATTCCGTTATGGTGTGAATTCCTTTACGGTGTGGCGCACTCACTAATGGGAGGTAGTGAGATGCGCTTGGCACGGTTATATTCAAATAGGCATAGTATATATATAAATATTTTCATATTAGTTCGATAGATGTCTAATTTTACCATCTCTCTCCTATGCTTAGAAATAGCAAAAGTATATGGGGTGTATGCGGCTTTCTCTTTATCAATTCATCAGCCACTTTAACATGGGAAGAATGAAAGTAGATATTTGCCTATTGTCGGAAGAGGCTCGTAGAAAGAAAGAAAAAAAAGCCGAGACCTGGCCTGTATAAGAAAGCCAATGAATTGGCAGTCCCCCGTAACCTGGACCTGTTTCTCTACACCCGAGATAGATTGACAGGAGAAATACAGAAGTTTTCAAACATGTCCTTTTTGAACCCCATACTCGTCGACTTACAGATATTGTTCTGGATCTTGAATCCCAGACGGAGCAGATAATGCTTTTGGAGAATAAGGTAAGTGTATCATGAAGCTTGAGCGGGCGATGTTACACTGGAGGAGAGAAAGCTTCCAGCCATGCAAAGCCCAAAGTCATAAATTCAATGTTTGAAGATTTTCTTGCAACAATTTAGCATTGACCCTTGCCTTACTATTTTAGAGAGATGCTACTATTGCTATATGCATTCATCAAACCATGAGCCTGCAACTGACTGAAACCCCTTTCCGGCCACCCTTCCAGGGGTGATCTAGATATACCATCTGAGGCACAATGGTCCTGAGGAGCGCTGAAGGAATTAGTTACATCTTGACGTATGAACAATTGAGCACCTTATTAACTATTCGTGAAGAACGGTGTCCCGATTGTCATGGACTGGAAGAGCCTGCGGAGATGCAGAAATAAAGTATCAACCTTTGTCTGGCTTGAGAGGGTATAGGCTGTAAGACATTCAGCAAAAGATTTGCAGATGTTAGAGCTATGTGAAAAAATCAAGGGTTTGTAGCTCAAAACTTAGAAATAAGAACTAAAATTGAAAGTGATCTTGAGCTCTCAAGCCACTCATGTAACTTCAAAATCTTCAAGCTCTTGCTTTTATGTACAAGAACACTTCGAAATCATATCTATGTGAATAGAGGAAAAGAGAAAATTGGTTTTGATTATTGAAATTAATTACATTTTTTTCTTTATATCATTGCCCTAGTCACTATTTTATTAGTTCACTGCAGTGATCAAGAATATGACTCATCTTTTATTAGCTCGATGTATAGATGGGTCTTTGGGCAAGGGTTATTATTTATTATTATATTATACACCACTTAATCTCAGGGATATGTGGGAAACTATTTATTTTATCTAACAAGGAAAACCATGCAATAAGAGAGCTTACTGCTGGATTAAAAACCTCATGCACTAATAAATGTATGCAACAGTTTCTGTGAGGCTTCGGGCTACTGAGGACCAGCAACTGCTGTCCTCAAGAAGAGAAGAGAATGAAATGAGAAAAGAAAAATTAAAAATAAAGAAAAATTACACTGAGCATTTTTGAAAATGCGCCTGCATGTGAGTGAGTGAGTGAAAGACACCAACTGCGCTCTGAAGCATAGAGAGTCATGTCTTTAGCATGAAATGAGTGTGGGGATGTGCTATAAGCACTGATTTTGTGTGATAAGCGCGCTTTCAGTGATTTCAGCATGGTGTTTATTGAGGTCTGCGTATGCTTGATTGAGATGTGATAGATTGCTGCTCCTCTGTCTGATAGACACTCAGTGTTTGGGCAAGGGTTGATATCTGTTGGATAATTCTCCATGGCAGTCCGCTTTTAATAGAAATTTCTTTCAGGTGAGTACCATGAGTCTTATCCTGCTTTTCCCGGGCTATAAGTATATTCCGCTAGATCTGTGGCTTTCACACCCACAGGGTTAGAAAGACCGAGATGGACCCAGCACTAAAGCATGACAAAGTTCACAGTTATATTGAATCATCACATGAAGATAACTATCAACAGCAGCTTTGGCACAGAAAAGAAGTGCTCAGATTTCAGAATGACCTTCTTTTGAATCTTGCTACAAAAGAAAATGTAATGGCCAGGGACAAGCTGAATCAAGTGAAACATGAGGTATGCGAGGCATTAAGGGAAACTCTGAACAACCTTTGGCAAGATCATGCAGCACCTTCTCATTGTGGCCCATGAATAAATTTACCTTCTCATATGATGTCCACAGCAAAGTGAACATTCTTTGTTCCTTTGGTGACTCTTGTACAAGTTATAATATGAGATTTAAATAATTTTTAAGAAATCATGACAGTCTGCTTCTCAATGATTGTGATAGAAACAGTCATGAGCTCTTCAACATTGATTGAGTAGTGGTGGTTTGAAGATTTGAGTCTTGTAAATGCTTACAATTTGTATGGTAACCGTGCCTTCGCTTTCCAAACCATCATAACCTGTACCTTTGATATGAGCTTGTCAGATAAAAGCTACTGAGGTAATACACAGCGGGATTGACGGTCTAATAGATACTTTAGAATGATTAATACCTTCAATACAACAAGTAAGATACTCTAGGTCAGAGACACAGTAGTCTAAAAGAGCATGTTAATAACGAATCCCCTCCGAAAATAGCATCGATATTGTCATGGCCACTTGTCGGAAAAACGGCTTATCGGCCGTATATCCATCGTAAATCCTACGGCGGATATAAGTGGCAGAATCCGTTCTACGCACCCCTATAATCGTTTATTATTGATTACGTATAATATTCTTGGCTAGCACACTAAATTTCACATAAAGCCCATATATTTTGTACGTAGCTAGCTAGGTATCGGATTCAGCGATCCGTTATATTGCCAATATTAATATATGTATGCTTCAATTGATTCCTTTACTAACTAGCTATGAAATAATATAATATATATGACTCTTTCGCTATGTGCGAGCCAAGGAACTAAGAATAAGCGAATGGGCGTGGTTCGCCGATTTACGGGCCAGTAATATCATTCAATGGAACAACCATTTTTGGCGAATAAGAATGTACTGAATAAGAATGTCTTGAATACTGGCAATATAACGGATCCGACAGATTCGATACCACTACTAGTAGTCTAACCACTAGGCCAAACGACCATAGGACGGCTGGCTCCATGCCAGCCGCGCCTGGCCGGCCCAAGCGGCCTACCGTTACAACTAGAACTATTAACCCTTAAGTTTAGCATATTAAACTTAAATTATATTCATTTCAGAGCTGTTTTCAATCTGTATAACTTTTCTCATATATTTAAGAACTTTCTCAAATTTTGAGACATTCGATCTAAATGGCTCGTTTCTGATTCTCTATAACTTTCATCTCATTCCTTCTCTATTGATTGAAATGTTCCGGGTACAAGAAAGTGCTGTGTATGAGGTGTATGGTTTCTCGTAGCTTTGGTATGCACTTTGAGTCTGATGTTGGGGAGGCGAGTTAGTGATCGGGATATTGCAAGGTGAAAGAGACCTAGAATCCTTGGCAATGTGACTGTAATGCCGGGGAATGCCTTTGCCACGCTCCAAAATGATCATCGGGGAGATACTTGTTACACATCATTATGAAGGGTCGTGGAAGGGGTCAGCGGATGGGGCGAGGCGAAGAGGAAGAAGCTTGCAGAGGAGAAGAGGAGGATGGAAGAAAATAAAGAAATGGAGGAAAGACGCCCAGAAGGCAAACTAAGTCTTCAAGGTCAGCGTCATACTTGTACTAAATATTTGCACATAATCCTTCTATAAGCAATTGCCTCAATTTTCAATACCGACGGAAAAATCTAGAAAATCTACTACTACATACTCTAATTTTTTTGTTTTGGGAATATTTCTAAGTATTTTCCGAAGATCGAGTATAATAATGTAGTTCATTCTATCTGAAATTAGTTTAAAAAAGGAGCGCTGTCAGAATGGTGGGCGGCACAAATGAAGGCAGTTATTCGGTGGGTGCGGAGCACGAGCAGAGACAGTTACGGTATGTACAGTAGCGTTCGAAATTGGATTCCATATGACCGCATTTCATGTTTGGTTTCCAACCCTAATTATGTAAGTTTTCTAACCATATATGGTTAGTTCCTTGGCATGGTCTATTTCTGGAATGAACAATGTTCTGTTCTGAACACGTTCAAGTATGTATCAAAAATAATACACGTATGGTATATACATGGTTGCTGGAAGGTTCCATGCATAGGGTGAAAGCGTAGCAACAGTTTGATCTGGCAATCTGCGACAGTACCCATTCCGGCTTCCTCTCTTCAACGTTCATTGAGTTACACTGGAAGAGACAAAACATTTCCAGGAGCTTCTGCAGAGACAAGCAGGAGAACCAAAATCCACAGTACAGTACTTGTTCTACTCAAACAAACCCTTCCCACTTGCCATTCATGCCTGATTCCGTAGATTTCAGGCTAATATCCCACGACAAATGCTAGGTTTGCCGGTGCCACTTCATCCGACAATGACGAACAGCGTCTTCGACCTTGATACCACCTCTCAGACACAGACGCTTGTTCCATGGGATGAAAGCCTGTATTACGCCCCCACCCCAGGGCATTTTGGTGGCACGCCGTCAACCCAATATTCTTTCAGTCCCTCCCCGCACCCTACCTTGCAGGAACCAGATCAGCTCGGCTTTCTCCCATTGGCTGAATGGGACCAGGAAGGCGAATATTAAGAGAATCCGCCAAGATATATTTGCTACACAATCGCGTGGAAAATCGTACTCAACCGTAAATCTGTGTGCAGAGATACTGAGCAGGACTTGGTTGTTACACCTAGTGATTACTGGACGGAGATTCTGAAGCCAAAGATGGAAAGTTCGTTACACATGGAAAGGTGTAATCAGCGTATTTGATCGGATGGTACAGACATTGTTGTATCTGTAAATGATCATTCACAGAATAACCTTGAAAAGCACTATAACTCTATTAACGTTGACTGGACACCAGTGGAGAGGCAGCTCCGGAGGTGGAGCAATCTGCTTCACAGAAGAAAACAGCACTGGACGGCCATCGGACTGGAGGTTTGTCTATGAGCGTATGCAATGTGAGGCGTGCTCATGCCAGTCTTCTTGGTGCTGGGAAGACCCCAGTGACAAACAGCATTACAAACTAAAGTCCTCTCATCTGGCACGGCTTGTTGAGTATGTCAACGATGGCGGTACTCTAGAGGGTCATGATGACGTTCCTGGTGGCATCCGTCGGGACCTGTACCGGGAGAATCGACACCAGGCAGACAAGAGGTATAAAAATGCCAGTAGCTTACCTGAGACAGGAGTGCCATACCCTCCAATCAGCATCAATGTTTTGCCAGCACAGACATCGAGTGCGTCTGTGGCTATGTCACTCAAACCTTCAGCTTCTAACGAGCGTCTGGTGATACCAGGACCGCGAGATATAGCTGTGAGGGATTACTGCAAGTGGCTGGAATCGAAGGTGAATGACGAGACATACAAAGCTGATTTCAGAAAAGCATGCGAAGTGACACTGGCACATCATCTTGACCTTGAGCTGGTTTCGGAAGACCAAGACCCTGAGTTCTTTATCGAACAGGGGGTGAAAAGGGGAACTACCCGACGGTTCATTCAGGACATCCGCGAATGGGTTGCACATGTGGGCACAGATATGCTGCACAGAGAATACCATCAGGATAGAGTAGAAGACTAAGTATGGCTGGCCATACATCATCCTAATTGGAATTTGCTGTATTGAAAGCTCTGTGCATGGAGAGATTTTGTAACGCCGCTGGGCAATTATAATACCTTCTCACAATGCTCGGCCCGACATGGAACCGACTGGCCGATAAAGGTGCCATGGAGGTCAGCCTTGGCACTTATTATTATTATTATTATTAACTATTTAACGCCTGGAGACACGTAAGCGGCTGACTAAGCAGACCGCCTCGGCCACAGAACCTCCCTAGGGGTATCAGGCGCGCCAGCGCAGTAGCTAGTCTACTGCCTGACGGGTTCTAGTTGGCCGAAGCCCTACTGTATTGTATATTACACATTATCCTCCTTCCTGGAGGTTCTGATTGGGGTGCAGCTGGGGTGGAGCACCAGTACATATGAGGTTGAAGGGACCTCAAAGCAGAGTTGTTAAGGCCCGAGCGAGTGTAGTCGCCTGGGTGTGAAGAGAAGTAATAGAGAAAGAGATATAGCAAGTGTAGAAGCAGAAAGAAGAAAAGTGAGTGAAGAGAGATGACATAGAGAAGAGATAGAGAGAGTGACTATCAGTTTAGAATCAGTGTTGAATTTTGATGAAGAAGGAAGTTTTTGAGCATCAGCTAGCAAAGGATTTTGCTCCCGCCTTAGTGCTAAGTATCCAGTTAAGTGTCTCTTTTGGGCTTGTGCAGAGTGGTGGAGATGATGTGTTAAACTGGCTGAGTCTTCTTCCTTTCCAGCAGAAGAAGAAGTGTTCTGGTGTTTTCTTGCATCCACAGGCACATGTAAGAAGGGTGTCTTGATGGTTCCATCTTTCATGATAGGCGGTGAAGTCTCCGTGGCCTGTTCTCGCCGCGAGTAGGGAGCCGAGATGCTGGCGGGGGAGGGAGAGCTCTGGCGGGGGACATATATCTATGGGTGATTTAGGCCCGAGGTATGGGTTTTTTGGGAGAGAGAATCAGTACTTCTCAACAGCAGTTTGAAAGAGCTCTCGCGTGGCTAGCTTTGCCCGGGCAATAGTCATTTCTTGGGGTGTGTAGTCCATGAGTGTAGTCTGTTTTGCTAATCTATCTGCTGTTTTGTTGCCTTCGATATCCGCATGGCTGGGGCACCATCTGATGATAATCTGACGGGGCCTACTTGTGTTAGAGGCGGAACTCGTCCAGGAGTCCCGGAGGTCCTGGAATTCCTTAAATGCGGCAGCCGATGTATCTGTAGGAAGAAGAGAGTGCAATCTGAGAGCTGCCTCTTTGTTGTCAAGAGCTATGATAATATTTCTGGCAAAAGTGGCAAAAGGGTGTTGTATTGCAGCTTGGAGACCAGCCACTGCAGCTAGAACCTCTGCATCGTATACTTCCGCGGTGGAGCCTAGTGGAAGTTTACCAAATGTAGAGAGAGAGGTCTGCCTGCGGTATAGGCAGTAGCCTTCGCTGGCCTGTCCAGTGGGGTTCTTTGACCCGTCTGAGTAGACTACCATGTCCAGTGAGAAGACATTCTTGTTTAGTCAGTTCTTGAAGAAAGACGGACCTTTCTCTCATCTGACTGTGCCAATTTCCTGAGCTCTACGTGTTCGGTCTTTCTCTGAGAGGAGCTCCCAGGGCGGTGGGGAGGTTATTGTAGAGCATGTTGATATCTTGATGTTTCTCCGGATCCATTTAAAACAAGAGGTGGACCACCTTCTGCAGAGAGGGTGCGACGGGTCCGCGGCAGCTACTCTAACTGTGAGCCTGTTATGTATTCGTTCGAGCCACGCTGAAGCAGGGCCCCAGCCGGATTCCCGAAGGAGGACTGGGATCAGGGTTGTTTTGTAGACTGGAAGAACCGCCCTTGCAGCTAGATTAAAGATGATCTGTATCTTGTTGACTGACTCTTTGGATGTGTGTTCAGAGAGCCATGTTTCTGTTCCATAAAATAGAGAGCTGAAGACGCAGCCTTGAACTGTCTGTCTAAGTAGAAGAGTTGAGATTTCAAAGAAGACCTCATTAAGAGATTTGACATGTTGAGTGATTATTCTGGCTTTAATGCAGGCCTGGTGAATGTGTTCTCTAAATTGTAGTTTTCTGTCAAAGAATATCCCAAGCCACCTGATAGTGTCATTTGGAGTAATAGTGTGATCTTCTACTTGCAGTGAAGATTCAGTATAGATTCTTTTTCTATGTAGATATTGTAGTTCTGTTTTATCCAAGTCAAAGTGAATATCATTATCATTACCCCAGTTCAGTGTGCTTCTTAGAGCATTTTGAAGTTTATCTTCTACTGCTTCCAGATCTCTTCCGCTTTTTAGAATTGCTATGTCATTGGTGTATCCAAAGCGGCCCTTGGAGAGCCGGAGGAGAGGCTCAAGATAGAGTAAAAAGAGAATAGAAGAGACTGAAGAGCCCTGTGAGAGTTCACAGAGAATAGAAAAGGTGTCTGACTGAATATTGTCTAGTTGAATTCTAGCGGTTCTTTGGAGAAGAAAGGATTTGACTCAATTGATGATGCAGGTGGGCCAGCCCTGCCCTCTAAGTCGGGTTACTAGACAGTTTCGCAGAACCCCGTCGAAGGCGCCTTTGACATCTAGTGTTATGATTCCAGCAAGTTTTTTCTGATTCCAGAGTTCTTGTACATCACAGGCCAGCGCTGTGGTAAGATCTGTTGCTGAGCAATGCTGTACTGCACTACATTGATCTTTTCCTAGAATCTGGTAGTGTATAGCGAGGTATGAGAGTCATCTGGCAAGAAGGCATTCAAGTTCTTTTCCAAGACAAGAGAGGAGTGCAATTGGGTGATAGAATTTTGAGAGAGTACAATTCTGCTTTCCTGCTTTCAGTATAATAACTATCTCTGCCTTTTTAAAGGCTTGCGGGTGTATTCCTTTGTTGATACAGTTTTGGAAGAGTTGTGTGATGCGCTCTCCTAGGGCTGGCCAGGCAGTTTTCAGAAATCTGGCCGGGACCCCGTCAGCGCCTGGAGAGGTGCTAGGGGTCTGGCAGGTAGCACAAAATGCTTCATTTTTAGTGATAGGTGCCCATTGAATATCTTGTTCTGGGACAACTGGTGTATCAGGGGGGATGTCCTCCGCGTCCAATTGTCTGGCTAGAAGGGTATCACGGAGCAGGGCTGCTTTGCCTGTGGGGGATTGCTCCAGAGTCCCATCTGTGCATTTTAGTGGGGGGGATTGGTCTTGAGGTTGATACTTGTGTCATTTGACAATCTGATATATCTCTGAAAGAGATGATGCTTCTTCAATTCATTTTCAATTCCAGGCTTTCTTGGTCTTTCTGATTTCTTTATGGAAGAGTTGTTGTTCTTCAATGCAGGGGCCAAGTCTGCGGGCCTGGTGGAAGTTGCGTCTTGCAGCTCTAACTGTGTCTGTCCACCAGGGGGCCCGGTGGCCTTGAGCGCCCTGTGTGGAGGGGCAAGAGCCTAATAGTGCCTGTTGAAGAGACTTAACAAGGTCTAGAGCCTCTTCCTCAACATTCAGAGATGTTAGAGAGGTAAGCAGAGAGAGAAGCTGTAGAAAGCATTCTACATTGCATGTTGCAAGGCTGGGTTTCTTGTCAGCTGTTGGTCTGTTTTGGAGATTAGTTATAGAGGTGAGTAGAGTCTCATAATCTGAGGTGGAGTGCAGCTCTGGAGCGACACGGCAGGTTGCATCAGCTAGGCAGAAGGATAGATCGAGAGTTTCTCCTCTCTGGTGAGTGGGGCTGTCCACTGGGTTTAGAAGTTGTAGATCTTGTGAGAGAGTTAGATTGAGTAGGTCTTCTCCATTCTGCGGCCTGTGGCCAGTTGTAGAGTCCCAATCTGCGTGCCTGATATTGAAGTCCCCTACAACAAGCCATGGGGCGATAGCAGGGTTGGAATCTGTAGAGAGATGAAGGAAGTCCCAAAGACCTTGGCCTGGGTCTGTAGAGCTGGTAGAAGCATTATAGATATTGTAGATATTGGCTCTTTTATATCTGGAGATTTTAATGGAGACACAGAGTAGGTCTCTGGATATGTCTGTTAGGGTTTGGACGGGTGCTAGGGCTCTGCCACGGTGTATATATAGAAGAACTCGGGGGCGTTTGAGCCAGTTCAAGAAGAGAGGGGTGAAGCAAATATATGAAGAATGACTTTTTGAGAGATGAGTAGAGAGATCATTGACAATTCATGATTTCTGAATTGCTATAATATCACACCCTTTCTCATCTGTGAGTGAGAGGGCAATATCATGAGCATTTGATTGTTTGTCTACATTGGCTTGAAAAATGGTCAGTGTAGAGTTTTGGTATGGTCTGGTACTCATAGATAGAAGCTCTGGCTTAAGGTATTGCTTGAACTTCTTTGAGTAGAAGAGTCTGTCTGATTAGCTTGTGAGCTTAGAACAGTATTTGAGGCTGATGAAGAGGAATGACTTTGAGTGAAAGAGTCAGTTTCACGGGTCTTCTCTTGCGTGGGGAGTTGGTGTAATAGAGAGAAGGCATTCTTGCCTGCCTTGCAGATATTGTGTAGTTGTCTACGGGGGATATGTTCTAGTTGTCCTGAGACTACTTTTGGTCTGGCAGGGCACTCTATATTAGAGGAAGGGTGAGGACCGCAGCAGTTGCAGCATTGAAGTGGGGATTGGCATTCGCCTAGGTGGGCAAGTTTGCTGCAGGTCTGACAGTGTAAGGGACGTGCGCAGTTCCTCTCCATGTGGAAGCCATGGCATCTATTGCAGGATGGAATCTTAGGGGACTTCTTAATTCTATTAACCATTACTGGACGGCTAAAGAGGTGTAGTTTGTTTGGAAAGAGGTGAGCTTCAGAGGCCTGGACTCTGACCCAGGCGAAGCCTTCCTCAGTATTAGAGTCCAGAGATTTTCTTGTCCAGTTACATTGCATGATTGGTGCCTGGTGTGCAGCTCCGCGTATTTCAGAGAGAAGCATGTTGTCTGTGACTGGGATTGAGAAGATATTCTCTCTGTTGAAGCAATGGGTAGACTTTTTGATTGGGTCGACTACAAAAGTGACCCAGGACTCTTGTCATTCAACATGGCAGTCTCCTATGGAGGTCTTGAGTTGGCTGGCTCTTTCAAGCACGGCTGCGGCGTTGGCTGGGGAGGAGGTGGCCAGGGTAATGCCTGAGGGGCAGTGCCAGACATCGGTGATCCAGGTAGGGTCTGGTAGTAGAGCGCGGACTCTTTCCTGTATGGCTTGAGGGTCTGAGTCTCGGGCTGAGTGATTCGCTGCTAGTCTGATCATCACGCGTTTGTCAGCGGATCCTTGAAGAATGGGCCTAGAGGCTCATAGGACCCGTTTCTTGTCTGGTTGTCCAACTGCGGGAACAGTTTGAGGGAGCTTTTCTAGAGAATGTCTCTTTGGCGCGGCGGAAGAGGCATATGTCTTAGAATAGGGGTCTTTTTGAGGGTAGGTATGTCCTTGGATGGCTTTAGCGATACCGTTGCCGAGGGCCTGTCTTAGTGCAGAGCCTTGTATGGGGTGAGCTGTCTCAAAAAGAAGAAGTGTCAGTTCAATTAGTGCAGAGATCTGATTACAGTATTCAAGGACCTGGACAAGCGCGATCAAGAATGCGTTTTCTGCATGATCAAGAAGTGTGCTTAGCTTGTAGGCTGTCAGATCTGTAGAATTCTTAGCTATCGGGGTAGCAGTAGGTCCCTCCCAGGAGGGGAGGCTTGGGGCGGTGTCAGGCCTATCCTGCTGTTGTACGGTGGCAGATGGTTCTTTCTGAGGCGCGTCTCTGGGCGCGACGGTTGGGGCCGGGGGGGGCTCTTGGGAGGAGCCTGTGGAAGCTACGGAGGTAGAAAGAGGCCTCTTCTTCGCCGAGCGAAGAGAGGACGGCGTGATCGCGATATACCTGTCGGGATGGCTCATCGCAAGAGGTTGCAGCCTTGGCACTAGTCAAGGCTCTTCCCCTATTCCGGCCTAGCTCACCACGTGCTCCACAGTAGCTAGTATTCGGCCACCCTGGCCTCCAACCCAATCTCAGACCGCCCCACAATATTGATGCGCAAACCCATCGACAATGGCTTTCCATCGACACAAGTCATCATTAGAAGGGTTCCTAGATTTTTCAGAGCCCTTTTCCTTAACTTCGCAACAAAATAAGGCAGCAAGTGGCATTCTCAATAAGCTGATTGAGGATTATGGCGCAGAAAAAACCGGACGGAGGGGCTACATGCCCGCGATGCTAATCAACGCAACATTCGAACATGTGCATGCGCAATCAAAGGATGCCTTCCTGAACTTCTTCATTTTGTATATTCATGAACATCTGGATGGGAATACTGTCGAGCCTGATATCTCTCTTGCGTTAGCTTATCTCGATGGGTTCTCCTCATTTGATACAGACAAGAAAAATGAAGTTCGGAGCGCTGTCGAGCTTTTTGCCGACTACATGGTTGATAATTTTTTTACTCCACGTAAGTTCATTATAGTACATATCATTATGGCTGATAAAACCGGTTAACTCAGCCTGTTCAGTCAGGGCCTCATCGGTGAAGACACCTCAGCCGACACCCATTTCACTCTCCTCAATTCAGGCGTCCACACCAACAGGTATAACGCAGCGCGTGTCTATCCTCCGACAGAGTTGTCTTATCCGCGACCATCATCGTTGTGTCGTCACCCATCGGTTTGATAGGAAAGAAGCCCAGCGGCGAATAAAGCAAGATGGGATTGAGAGCAAAGATGATGATGGAGAACTTCTCCGAAACGAATCTGGTGACTTCGAGTATCTAGAAGTTGCTCACATACTTCCTCATTCGCTAAACTCTATGGCGTCAGGAAATACAGAATTGGTATGGACATCCTATTATAAAAGCACACTCGGCCCTACTGACATTGACTCCTAGAGTGACTCGAAGAAGAACGTAATCCAAATCTTGTCTATGTTCGAACCCGGAATCACTCACCTTATTGAGGGCCAAGATATTGACAGTCCGAAAAATGCCCTGACGTTAACCCATCACTATCATCGGCTATTCGGTGAATTTGAAATATAT
This sequence comes from Emergomyces orientalis, assembly GCA_002110485.1. Taxonomy (NCBI): domain Eukaryota; kingdom Fungi; phylum Ascomycota; class Eurotiomycetes; order Onygenales; family Ajellomycetaceae; genus Emergomyces; species Emergomyces orientalis. Next base: position 156,524 of record MOWL01000027.1, on the reverse strand, counting down.
TTCGAGCCCATAGAAGGGGTGTACAACCGGTACACAATTAGATCGACAGAAAGGGACCCTATTCTTCGTGATCGATTACTTCCCATTACTCGTACACTTACCCTTAGCCCGAGCCGTACTATCGACCCCCCTTCCCCTCGACTACTCAAAGTTCACCGTGCGATTGCTCTTATTCTCAAACTCAGCGGCGCAGGGGAGTACATAGAGAATATCCTTCGAGATATGGAAGATGTCAAGGTGGAAGAAGACGGGTCAACAAATTTAGGACGTCTGTTGAGCCTACGACTTGGTGGTTGGTTGAGGACACTGGCTGTCTTCTGACGGTTGGCGAAGGCAGTCTTGCTGGTAAATAGGATAGGTAGCAATCAATTGTATTATTGTAAAGGGTGCAGCTGTCAACTGATTTAATTCCGAGTAGGGAAACACCTGCCAAGGTAAGGAATGCCGAAGACTTATGAGAAAATCCACAGCATCGCGATAGATATTATGTTTATACATAAACTTGATGCCACAGGTCTTGTCATAATCAAAGATAATAAAAGTATCCTATTCAAAACCGCACTGCTCAATTGATATCCCAGCACTTCAAAAGTGGCCTGCGGCACTCTCTTTTTTTGCTCCAACAACATCAATATATTGCTGAAGGAAAACGCTGAAACCCTGATCAGAATTCTTCTCATATAATGACCAGTTCTTCTTGATATAAGCTTTCAACTCAGCAAAGAATTCCTCTATTGGGTTCAGATCAGGTGAGTAGGGCGGCAAATATAGTAGTTTCACTCCTGCATCAAAGCATGTCTGCTTTATCCTAGCTGAGTGGTGGAACAATACATTATTCATCACAAGGACAGAGTTTGGTTCTGACCACCACTCACAGTGCTGGAGCAGTTGTCCAATAAAATCTTCAAAGAAAGCCGCATCAGTTGAACCAGTAAAGACATGAGAAAGAAGGATGCCATTCTGGGTATAGGCAGAAAGTATCTGATAACATTGGCCCCTGTGGAACCTCGACACTTGGACTGGTGTCACGCCCAGCAGAGATCAACCACTGCGCCTAAATCCTATCTGTTTATCACATCCAGATTCATCAATGTAGACCAGATGATATGAACTAAATTCAGACAGTCTATACAGATAGAAATCATGTAGCTTGAAGTTCTGCTCTTTTGCTCTCTGTTGAGCTTTCTTTTTGATTCAATTTGCGTGACAGAGAGCCCTTTTGACACTAGCTGTTGATATTAATATATCAAATTTGTTCTGAAGGAAGACAACCATCTCATCAACATAGAAGCCGGGTTATTCAGTGAGATGATCACAAAGGGCATCAAGCATCAGAGACATAATACTTCTAGGCCAGCCAGCACAAATTAAAGGCGGACTGGCGCTGCCAAATTATTATTATTCTTCTTCAATTATAGATATATATGCAGTCAGAGACTATGATATCTACCTGAGACTCAAAGAGTCTCGGGATTTTTCTAATTTTAACACTAATTACTATACATTTTTTCTTCAAACAAATAGCACTTGCAATACTTGAATTCCAGCTCAGAATAGTCAGCAAATTGATTTTTCTTTTTTTTTTATTTATTTATAAATATCTTTAAAGATTATTTATATTCTCTTTTTTCATATAATTTTCAAGTGATTACAAAGAAAATAAATTAATGATAGACAAAATAACTTATGACATGAATACAAAGGAAATAAAAGACAGACTCTAACACAAAAGAAATAGTGAGATATTATATAATATCTAGCAGTTTTTATAAAGAATATTTCAGATTCTCATTCATTTATATTTTCATCTTTGAAATAGAATTGATTTCTAGTAGCTATTTGAGTTTCATTGAGAAAATCAATTAAAATATTGACTGTCTATTTCAGTTGAAAATAGTAGTTTCATATTCATTTCTCTCAGTTTATATTTATATCTCAGTTCAGCTCTAAGTTCTTGATTTAATGAGCAATTCATTAAGATATGTTCTGAGTCTTCAAGAGAGTCACAATATTCACAATTTTCACTTTCAATATCAGATATTCTTTTCAAATAAGATTTGAAATAGCCATGATCTAATTTCAATTGAATGATTGAGGAGAAAAGCTTCTTCTTGCACTTAATAGAGCATGATTTTCATTTAGGTTTAGTTTCAAATCTAAGATAGTGAGGACTTTTTCTTTGTTTTTCTCATATTTTATGTCATTTTTCTAAGCAATTCTCTTTTATCTTTCTTTTAATAAAAGACCATGAAACTATTTTTGAACTTGTAATATTTAGTTCTGTTTCTTTCTTTGCTGCTTCATCAGCAAGCTCATTTCCATGTATATTTATATGAGCAGGAACCCAGCTCAGATATATCTTTGTCTTATATTTTAATTGAATTCTTTTGCATATCTTTAGAATTACTTCTATATTCATTTAATCATTATGAATTTCATTCTTTTGAATTCTTTTCAAAGCTGCTTGACTATCTGAAAAAATCCATGCTTCTTTCATATCTTTTCTTTTTGAAGCTTTTATTTCTATCAGTTTAAAAGCTTTCATAATAGCATATACTTCAGCATCAAATACTTCACATTCATTTCCAATATTCCATGAATCTGATGTATATTTGTAATTATCTTCTGTATATGCTATTCCAGCTTCTAGGTCTTTATTTTCATTCATTGAACCATCTGAATAGATTAGAATTGACTTTTTAAAATCAATTTTCTCTATTATTCTTTTATGATTCTCAGCTTCTTCTGGTTTTGATAATGCGCTTATTTCAATTGAAATCATTGAGCCTAGTTTTTCTTTCTATGTGTAACAGGCCTATGCCGAAGAGCTCGGCACTAATATAGGTCTTATATAACAAAAAGTAGAAAACGTTAAGGAAAAGAAAAGAAAAGGAAAAGCATTTGAGTGTGAACACATGAGATTCTTTTATGAGCCTGGCAGAGTGAATAATCATATTTTCGATTGGCGTGGCCGCTAGGCCGGCAAAACCCATGGAGCTTCCATTGGCATGCGAGTGGAATGGTCTACTAACATGGGCATAGCTCATCACATTAGCCCCCCCCTTCTCTCGAGCTCAGCGCCTCCCATCGATCAAGAGCCGCTGTCTCGGACAATGCCGAACCCGCAGTCCATGATGGGCGATCGTAGCCCACCCATTTCACGAGGTATTGTCGGCCGCGGCCATGGGGTCGTTTGTCCAGTATCTCTTCAATCTCCCATTCAAGCTCGTTGTCCTCCCCCATGATGCCTGGCGGCTGCCAGTCAGAGATTGTTTGAGAGGGGAATGGGTCAGTGGCCACTCAGCATAAGAGGTTCGTATGAAAGACATCATGGATACCAGAGGGAGTGTTCAGGCGGTAGTTATGGCTGCCTAGAACTTCCAGGACTTCATATTTCGCGTGTCGGTAGTCCAGCGTGCGCGATGGGCGTGTGGTTCAAATGTTCTTGAGACTGAGCCAAACTAGATTGCCAACCTTATACTGTTCAGCGGGGTCTCGTCGTACATTGGCTTGATCTTCTTGGTCTTGTTTGGCGCTCACCATTGATGCTTCCGCCCAGTCGCGGGCATCTCGGAGCTTTGTTACTATATTATCAGCGACCTCAATGGGGTTGCGCGGGTTCATTGAGAGTTGTGTGGGTTCTTGGAGATCTAGTATTTCCATATTGTAGCCATGCATGAGAAAGAATGGGCTCACACCAGTGGAGACTGCGTCCCGGCCATTGATTGCGACTTCCGCGTGAAGAAGTAGGTCATGCCAGTCATCTTGCAGGTAATTACAGAACTTACAAAGATAATTCTTTACTGTCTGTATTGTTCACTCTGAGGAACTGTCAGTCTCTGGATGATAGACAGTTGATAGGTGGTGTGTGATCTTCAGTAACTGGCAGATTCTTGTCCATAGAGTGCTTACAAATTGTCAGTCTCAGTCTGACACAATTGATCTTGGCAGTCCATGCATTCGGTAGAATGGGCTTCATAGGAAAGCTTCAGCAACCTGTTCTGTATCTATCTTATTGCAGAGTTCTAGTATTACACTCTTGCTTAGATGGTCAACAATAATCATGATGTTCTTGCATCCTTTGCTCTCAGAAAGGTTCACTGTGAAATCAATGACAACATCTCATCATATTCAGTCTGGAATGTTGAGTGGTTTGAGGAGGCCTTTTCAACAGTCCTTTCATGAGATGACTGACAAGCAGCAATTGCAGTTTTGAATGAAGTGTTGAATGCTATTTGAGATCTCAGGCCAGTAGAACCCTTGTGATATCATTCAGTATAGCTGTTCACAGCCCGGGTGGCCAGACATGCGTGAGTTGTGCGTCTCTTGCATGATTCGCATGCGTAATGTTTCAGACTGCGGGACTCAACATCGTCCACGGAATTGGAGGGTGTTATTATTGTCAATGGAGCATTCAGATATGTCAGTTCTCACGTGTAGTTCTGGGGGGAATCAGAGTGCCTTCTGGCATACGGCATCAGTGAGAGCTTGAAGCTGTTCGTCAGCGAGAGCTGACAGGCGCCACAGCTCATCTAGAGATGTTTCAGAAGGTGCTTCAGAGAGTGTCTCAGAAGGGATGTCAGAGACATTGGCAATGTCAGGGGTGATTCGGAGTGGGAGTGTTCTGACTACTGACACATGAATGGTTCCATGTGCAGTCTTATCATGATTAATCAGTATTCTCGGGTCCAAGATTCGGTGTTCATGGTTGGTCCAGCGGGTGTTCACTGCATTGAATGGCATGTCTTGCTCTCATTGGGAGAGTGCGTCCGCCATGGAGTTCTCTGAGCCGGGGCGGTAGTGTATTGTAAAATGAAAGCGGCTAAGAAGCTCTGACCAGCGCATCTGACATTCTGTGAGCTTATGAGTGGTTGTGAAGTGCTTGAGATTCTTATGATCAGTTATTATCTCAAACTTCACAACACTGTGAAGCTCAGAGTCTCATTCTTCAAGACAGTGAATTATGATGAGGAGTTCTTTGTCATAGATCTCATAGTTACACTCAGCAGAACTGAGTTTCTTGAACATGAAGGCACATGGTTGTAGAACATCTTCATCATCATATTGCAGTATGGCTCCTCCTGTAACATAACCGGAGGAGTCAGCTTCCACAATCATGTCGCGGTCAGAATTGAATGTCACTAGTAGAGGCACACTGATGAACATCTTTTTCATTCATACAAAGGCGACCTCGGCGGCCGCTGACCAGTGAAAGACTGATTCCTTCTTGATGAGCTCTGTGAGCAGTCAGGTGATCTCTGAGAAGTTTCATATAAATCACCAATAGAAGTTGACAAATTCAATGAAGCTGCATACACTCTTCACAGTGTGTGGGGCTTCTCATTCAAGAATAGCAGAGACCTTTTCAGGATCCATCTGAATGCCCTTACCCGCTTCTATGATGAAGTCCAGGTATTTTGTAGTCTTAACTTCAAAATCGCATTTGTCTATGTCTATCGGCAGGCCGGCTTCACAGAGCCACTGTAACACCTTCTGAACATGTTCTTGATGCTCTTTTCGGGAGCCATCGGTGAAGATAAGAATGTCATCCAGATACACAGACACGAACTCATCAAGGAAATCTTGCAGTGCTCAATTGATATATTTCTGAAAGGTGCTAGGGGCGTTAGCTAGCCCGAACGGTGTGACTACCTACTCAAAGAGACTGTATCGGGTCCGGAAAGCGGTTAGCCATTTGTCACCTTCGGCGATGCGGATCTTATGAAATGCAGCGACCACATCCAGCTTGGTGAACCATTGAGCGCGCCCAATGCAAGTGAGTGTCTCATTGATGAGGGGTAGAGGATATCGATCCTTCTTTGTGAGGTGGTTCAGTCCTCGATAGTCTACACAAAATCGGAGCCCGCCGCCTGGCTTCTTGGCGAATAGGATAGGAGCTGCGGCGGGAGAATTGCTAACACATATGAACCCTTTGTCTAGTAGATCATTGAGGGTCTTGCAGAGGAGAAGGAGTTCGTCTCGAGACATGCTATAGAGAGGCCTCCATGGGGGTTCAGAAGTCTTGCTGTCTTGCTTCTCTAGTTCAATTGTATGATCTACCCCAGGCCCTCGTAGGGGAGGTAGGTTCTCAATGGCATCATCTTTTTGGAAGACATCTAGGTATTCATGGTATTGGCGCGGGAGCTTTGCACAGGGATCAGTGTGTTTAGTGGTGGTGAGTTTGTCGAGCGCTTTCTTAATGTCAGCCAAGCTGGCTGAGTAAATTGCCATGCAGTCCCGCTGCATGCGGTTCTGTCAGGAGTTCTTTTGGAGCAGTTCATAAGCATTCGCGGAGATCTGCTTGAGATTCATGATACTATGAACATCATTCTCATGTACATGATCTCCATTAGGGAAGATGAGCGTTCTGTTTCAGATGTTCAAGAGAATGCTCTGTTCAGCTAATCAAGAGATCTCTAGCATGAGATTGTAATCTAGGTTCTCTATCTCATATGCATAAGCATTCTCTCGTCGGTGCCCGCCGACGTCTATATCTAATTTCATCATATAACGGGTGTAAGCATCTTTCGGGCCGTCGAATCCAGTGAGGAGTCGGGGCTTGGGTAAAGAGATACGCTGGAGGTTACAGCGTTTTACAATTGAAGATTTGATCATTGCATAATGGCATAGACCGCTGTCTACCATGGCATTCATATTGTACATGCTATCTATCACAGTAGATACAAGAATCGCGTTCATTGTCATCTTTTCTTCAAATTGTTGTCATCTGACCTTCTCTAGCTCCTGTCGGCAAGTTTTCGCAGGAGCTAGTCTTTTCCCTGCCTTGGAGCTTCCATTGAGACACTCTCTTCATCGTCGCCCAAATCCTCTTTCACTATGGTGTGGTTGATGCGGACTCTCTTAGGTGGAACATGGTCAGAACAGCAGTTGGCAGCAATGTGGCCTGTATGCTTGCAATTGATGCAGACTCCGCGTCGTCGTCGATCGGCCGCCTCTTCAGCTGTCAGTCCAGGGACTCAGAAGCCCGGTCGGGCAGCAGAGACTCTAGCTTGAGTGTAGGTGTTTGAGTCCACCCAATCCATTGCATCTGTGTTGTTCCTGGTCGCCGGCATGTTGGCAGCTGAAGTATAATGTCTATCACCACCTGTCTGTATGCTCTTCAGCTTTGTGAGACGATCATTCAATCTTTGTAATTGAATGCAGAATGTCTTGTAAGTGGAGACTTCTTCAACACTGACAAGGGTCTTCAGCAGTTCAAATGTCAAAGCTTTCTTCAGCATGCTGATCTTCATTTGATTCTCCCAGAGTTGGCCTCCTGCTTCTAAGATCTTAGTGTCGAAATCAGGTAAAAAGGTTGTAAGAGAGGTGTTCCTCTGGCGTGCATTCTGCAGCCAGTCTAGCACCTTCTGCTGTGTTGCTGTATTCTTGAACAAGATATCAAGGTGTTTGAAGATGTTTTCAGGCATGCAAAGTGATGGTTCGCAAGTTTCTATCCATGGGTGGAACTTCTGTCTGGCGCGATCCTTCAGTCGGCCGTACACATACCATTCTTGATTGGTCAAGGAACCAATGGCATCTTCATCCACATCTAGCTTTGCAAGCATCTCCAACTTCCACGGTGAGTATAAGGTGAGGTCAGAAGCGTCGAAGTACATGGAAGTGCTTAGACATTCTTTTGGTGGTCGCGCTGTGCTAGACTTCGTTGACACCTCTATGGATTCTGCTGACAGAGGTGTTGCAGCTTCCGCGGCAGGGGTCTGACTTGCCAGTTGTCACTGGATCTCTTCATATTGACATTGCTGGTTCGCGTGCATGTCGGCGATCTGCTGCTGCTGCAGTTTCAACATCATTCAAAGCCACTGTGGCATCTCATTGGTGTTCGCTGCCATTGAGGGTTCGCCGATATCGTCCATGATGGCTGACAATGTTGTGTCTTGGAATTCTTCGCTGGAGGATTCTTCAGGTTCAGGGGAGTATTTGTATGAAAACTTCATATGTCTGGGGTATCAGGACTCTCAGGTCTTTCGCTGATATGTCTCTTTCATGAGATCTAGTTGCGGGGCCAAGGCAATTGGCGAGCAAGCTTCTTCTATCTAGTAGGGGTTCAATGACCGCTAGCTAGTCATCTTCTTTATTTCTTACGCGTCGTTACGCGTTCGGATAGTCGAATAATCGTTCCTCATAAGGATACGAATGAACGTTTTCTAAGTGTAACAGGCCTATGCCAAAGAGCTCGGCACTAATATAGGTCTTATATAACAAAAAGTAGAAAACGTTAAGGAAAAGAAAAGAAAAGGAAAAGCATTTGAGTGTGAACACATGAGATTCTTTTATGAGCCTGGCAGGGCGGATAATCATATTTCCAATTGGCGTGGCCGCTAGGTCGGCAAAACCCATGGAGCTTCCATTGGCATGCGAGCGGAATGGTCTACTAACATGGGCGTAGCCCATCACACTATGAATATAGCTTTTTGTGTTCAATCTTTTCAATATTTAATGAGGAGAACTCATTTTTAATCATTGAGCATACTCTATATAGTTGAGAAGGGATTTTTTTTCTATTTCTCTCATTTTCTTGATTTGGCGCTGCCAAACAATCATAGGTTTCTTTGAATATGCATGATAGTACACTCACTACAACCAGCAGCCTTGGCCATCTGTGATGTAGTTAATGATTTATTGAGAATCATATGACAAATGAATTCGCGCTTCCATGGTTGAAGATTTAGTGCCATTTTGCTATGAATTGATCTGTTTATGACGTCCGGCATATTCCGGCTAACCGCCTTCCTCAAGGACAACATGGCGTGTATGATTCCTGATACACATACAATACAGTAGACTCAGTAACGTATTGGTTCTATGCCATACAATTCAGCCCTTCCAAATACACTCTAACCAATATTGGATAGGTCCCACACCCATGCTCTTGGCACTTAGGGTTCGAGAAGAAGCCACTATATTCTCATTACGGAAGCCAATTTCGAGCGCCACTGTACCATACATTTGCATACTTGAAATGCGAACAACCCCCACATATTAGCTACACCAAAATATGCATTTAAAAAAAACCAGACTTAATTTCACTTGAGAAATCTTTTTTTGAAGGACCCAGACAGAATTACTAGCTAGCTAACACATTTTGAACTGACCCTGATATGTACTGTATATGAGCTACTGAACAGACTACAGAGTAGTTAGACAAGATCTACAAAAACGAAAGAAACAATTTCCAAGTCAACTAACTTTTTATAATACAGGTTAAAAGTAAAGTGATTGACTGGAGTCGTTTTTATTTTTTCAACTTTCTCTTTTCTTTCCATTTTCTTGATTCTCATCACAAGAAGAGAAAAGAAAATCACTTCATATTTGATTGGGACATGGGACTAATGCTTTCTTTCTTCTTCATATTTTCTCTCAGTAATTTCATCTGGTGATGCAAAACGAAAGCAACCATCAATGATATCTTATCATTAGAGAAGTTTACGAAAACCATCCTCGCTGAATTAGAGTGGGTGTAGAGCTCCATTATGGTTGAATGGAGTGAGTCCATGCACACAATGCGCGGAGCCTTTCCCATTCATTGCTGCTTTTTTTGTAGTTATAGGTACCGGTGTTGGAAGACCTGGGTCCAAATAGCTAGCGTATAACATTGACAATGTTTGAACTATTCCATTCTGGTTGTGACACATCCCTGGTCACTTCCAGTCCCGTCCCTATCCTGGAAAATTCTCAATTTCCGCCTTGTTCCATGTCGATAGTTCACTCAGAAAGACTACCGCGGCAGGCAAAGTTGCGAAAATTTCTCATCCTTTGAATAATGGCATAGGATTGTTTGAATGGCGAAGAGTTCATTTCCTTAGGGCTAGAGGAGAAATTAACAAAGCAATAGATTAGATGGGTTGTCATTCTATTCAATTGTGTGAGGTACGTTTACGTTGTTTTCGAGATTGCCAGATTTGCTACAAATGAAGGGTGGATGAAAAAATATCACTCAGCACAGAATTTGTGTTGCTCAGGGACTCCCAATACTCAATACCCAAAGGAGAAGAGTGAGTACTCCTCTACGCATTCAAGTATTAATGATGAGAATGACTCATGCTGATGTTTATGATTTTACTTAGGCTGTCCGCTGTTTCCCCATGCAAGATGGCTTGTTGAGTTTTGGGATGCAGACGATTTCTCCCAAATTCGGCGTCCCTATCCCTGGGACGAAACCTTGTGCGTTCCCACTCCGGGTTACTTCGATCGAACACCCACAGCGTCTGTGTGTATGATGAACAACCACCAGTCTGTATTCATCATGATTGCCTAGTGTAGTGGAAAGTTACCCTGAATACCCAGGCGGTTGCAAGGGTTACAGAACCCGATGTGCTCTGTGGAGTTCCGATTCGGCCGCTTTGTAATCATCAAAAGAAACCTCCTACTTTAGCTATGCGAGGTCTGCAATTAAAGGACTGCCCAGGTGGATATTATAGTATGGACCTTTCTGTTTTGAGTCTTATGCATGTCAGGACTTCGAGCTTTGCTATTGATTCTAAATACGCTTTTCACAGCCAGCGCATGTATTCTGGGATAGGAGGACTATTTGCATCTCGTTCTCCACCTTGTCAAGTAGTGAACCAAGGTGGTGTCATAGAGACCCACGATGATACCCACGACATAGTTCGAGAATAGCTGTATAAAGAGGAGAAACAACGACTCGGAAACAACAGAAGGGCTTCAAAAAGACTGATTATCAACCCCAATTACAGCACACTAACCCTATTTAAAAAATTAAAAAATTAAAAACTGATCACTCTTGGCACATAAACATATCCCACGTGAATCAGTGAATTGACCAGTGGTCAGACAAATATAGGATTTCATTTTCCAACGACATATCTCAATGAGTAAATCAAAGATCAAATACATCATCTGGGTGAAAATGCTTGCTCCTACCTTAAATCAGTCAGAAGGATATTTGGCAATCAAATGGTTGATATATTGTTCCATATAAGGGAACATGTCAATCACGAGGAGGAGCCTGTTAAACCTTAGCTTTTATAGGGGATTTGTCTTGGTGCTGAGAGTAGAGCAACAGATTAAAAATGAAATTGATGAGTATGTATCGCATGTCAGTTGGGAAATCAATGGGCTTTTATAGCTGACTAGCGGAAGTAAAACAAGTGATATCAATTTATGATTGGTGTCATGTCGTGTCGGCATGCCCCGGGGGTTTAACTATATATATGGGTGTGGGCGCCTTGATACCGGTTGGTATCATACTGTTTGGTCTTTTTGGCCGAGGTGGTTAGTGCTCTAGACGCTCGCGGGCTCTAGCTTATCTTACAATAGGTGCCTTATTACTGAATCCCTCTACTTGGCTACGTTTGAAGGCCATTTTCCTGAACAGCCAATGATCGGCTGCGGCTGGGAGATAAGCAGCAGCAGGAATAGGTGTTAGGTTAGGATTAGGGTTCGATAGGGTAAGAGCTAGAGAAATTAAAAAAAATCATCATTATGAGTGGGCAGCTACCCGAGTTCGCAAATAATCAATAATCAACAAACGGCGCAAACTGCCTCATTCTCTCACTCAACCCCATTCCCATCAACCTCTTCCGATCCCAAAACACATAACCCCATTTCCGATTATAGCAATTATGCGCCTGACACAGATACTTCGAGTTCTGATGATGTAGTCCACTCCCAACCTAGATTCGGTCTCTGCCAATCCGCATCCGAAGCAAATGTCTTCGGCTTCCTTACAATTGCGCGAAGAAAATCTCTAGCATTCTGGCTTAGGGCCTGTGTTAAGAAGAACGGGGTACCAATGAACCCCCAATCATGGCAATTCCCTTCTGCGCTGCATTGTTTGCACTGGAAGATTTGTGATCGATTATGCGGAGCCATCGCCAGATAAAGTCCAGGCTGAGTTTCAGGCATGGTTCGGGTTGACCGTCAACGGTGGGATCAAGGTCTAGAATTTTGTTAGTTGGTATGGCATAAAGGGGAAATCAAGTGGTTGCATGACAGAACTTGGTCAACTTCCTGGCGCGCGGCCAGGGGTAAAAAGGGGGGTTGGTTAGGGTGGGGTTGACTGGTCGATATTGACTGGACGAAGTTGGCATGGGGGTGAAGCCAGGAGGACTTCTGCGTTGGTCCACCCCATCAATGCAACATCGCCCCCGGTTCAGCGGCTTCTTCGGTGTGGATGATTGGCGATTCACGCAAAGGCACATCTCAGCTACCATTTTGCTATCCTCCTCGATCAGCCTCAACCTATTTCTGTTCGCAGGGGAGGGGCCTTTTCACAGGGGAGGAGGGGGAGGGTTGAACATGGGACATATAAAGACGTCAAGTGCCGCCTGGATCGGGGGGAAAGGAGCGTCTCATCATCTCATCTCACAACACGGCTACCTCCACGTACGACACCACCTTCCCCAGATCTGCCGACGGCTCTCCATCACCTCAGCTGGACACGGCGAATCTCCCGGAAACGTGCGCTTCCGATCCTTGGTCTAATGGAGAGCCCCCGCACTTCCTTCCCATACCCACACCCACGCCCCCGTTCTCCGCGTCCGGTGATCTCTCCAAAGACGTAGCAAGCGAAACGTTCGCCGAATTTTCCGCACCGCCATCCATCGTCTCTCGTCTCAACGGCATTAACCGGGACGAACGGATCCCGTTCGACTCTCCCGCAGTCGACGCTCCCCCACCATCACTCCACCCGTCAGATTTCTCTGGCGACCCCATCGAGGAGGCTCACTCAAGCCCGAGGGATGTTGCCGACGACCCACCCAATCAACGAGAACCAACTCCTACCCCGGCCTCCGACTATCGCGAAAGCAACACATCAAAGGAGCCGTCGAATTACTCCAATGATTTCATCGAGGCTGACCCAAGCCCGTGCGAGGAATCCCATGTTCTAGTCCACCGATCAGAGCAAGTTACACCCCTGGTGTCCGACCGTCGGGAAGGCGACGCGTTGAAGGAGACGCCGGATACGCAGGAATACCTCATCTTGCCCATTTCTCGGGTGACATGGATAAGGAACGTCTTTATATACATGATGAAATCCCCTTGTAGTTCGTTCTGTAGCTCCTCCTACTCCTTCCTACCCGATCACTGTGGTAGTCAAGACTAGTACTTTGGTGATCCAGTGGAGTACTAAAAGCTCCTATCATTCCGATGCATCACGTGATTAGATAGTTGCTTTCCCTTGGGGATATGGGCGTCTCCTAGCGGCCTTACTGCTCTCGCAGGTGTCCCCTCGAGTCCGTAACACTATACTATTAATATATACAATTTTTAAATATAAAATATATAATAACTATATATAGTTGTTGATGAGGTATTATAAACAGAGTACGGAGTAATAAATATGGAGATGAGGGGTTGAGTGGGTAAACTACTCCGTATGTCAGCACACTCTAACGCGCCCCTGTCGGGGGCTGGCGGATGCACTGACATGGTCGTGAAAGAATCAATCAATCATATCTGAGTCTAGGCAAACCATTAATGAATGACTTTTTCACACTCTTCGAGCAAATATTTAAGCTTTGCTTCGCTTCGCCTCATTGTTACTATTCAAGACAGAATGGCATAATCGGCATTTGATGGTATCTACTATCTAGCTTGTAATAGGAAGTCATGGCCCTCAACTACGGAGTATGTGTTGGCAGGATGTAAACGTATTATGAAACGGAGGATAAGACGGAGAGTGGAGCTAGCATAATATGCACATATATAGGGAGGAATTAATATATTGAGATATATGGTATTGTGGTCTGTGTGCTCTGAGCTCTGCTCTAGCTAAATATCTATGGGTTTTCCATGGCTATTTATACCCGTGAATCCATCTTAGGCTGCCCAACAACTATCCATCAATAATATGAGTGATTTACATGCTATATTGATCGTATCATGATATTCTCAGCTGAATACCTCTGACTTCGTAGAAAAATCAATGTAATGGCGAATATATTAAAGATCGGCGAAGATGAGGGTGTATTTGGTGGAGATTCCATCAGAGTTCGCCGTGTGGCAATTAGTGTGGCAATTGAACATGTGTGTATGTCTTAGCCAATGAATGTGTGGCAATAATCTCATGTTTCACATACCCCCTCACCGAATATGCCCGCAGCAGTAGCAGTAGTAGTAATATGAAATATATATATAGGAAAAGGCGTGTTTTAATGAGTGTGTAGGCGTTGTTTTATTCAATTTGGGAGCCTATATCAGTTAATCCGAGCATTCGTATGAATTCGGCGTGTTTTTGGCCTCCGAGTGCCTTGGTCATTCCATCAGCGATCATGGCTTTTGTGTCAACCCATTGAATAGCTAGGCGTCCGGTGGCTATTTGTTCACGGAGCCAGTGATTATGCACATCAATATGGCGTAGTTTAGTGGTTAGCATTGGTGCGGCGGCTGTTAGGAGTCGAATGGTTTGGCGATTGTCATTATGAATAACTAGATGGCACTGAGTATCCAGTCCAAGTTGATTAAACACTCGATCCCACCATATGGCCTCCTTCGCTGCATAAGATAGGGCAAGAAGCTCAGATTCAGTGGAAGAAGTGGTTACAGTCTTTTACTTAGATGACTTCCAATCTATTAATCCTCCAAAGAGTGAGAACATCATTCCTTGTGTGCTTCAGTGGGTGTTCGGGTCGTCTGCATAGGCCGCATCGGCATGTATGATGAAATCTGGGGTAGTAGAGCCGGGTTTTGGGGCACTATACTCAATCGCTAGATGCCTGGTTTGATTAGCAAAAGCAATCACCCGATCTGCCATATCTGAATGTCTTGGGCCTGGATTCGTCATGAACCCAGCGAGGGCGCTTGCCGCGAATGCGAGATCTGGCCTCGTTCCAATGGCAGGGTAGATTAGTGATCCAATGCGGCATTGATATGCATGGATTTCCTGCGGGGAAGCTTCACCATCGTATGAGGATTGGTGTGTAGAGAATTCATTCTTTGATAAAGGCATTCAATACCGTGTTCGACGCTCTAGGTTGAATTTTGCGGCTATTTTAGCCATATAGCTGTCCTGACATAACCAGAGCTTTTTCTCATTGCGGTCCCGTAAGATACGAATTCCTAGGAACCAGTTCAAATCTCCCATATCCCTTAGGTCATATGTCATGGTTAGTGATTGCTTAAATCGGTTAAATGCCTCATGATGATCTCTATGGTATAGAATCACTATATCATTCACATAGAAGAATAACATGAGGTTCTCACTAGTATAGAGGCATGGCTCTTCACTAATGGGGCGTAGTCCAAGCTTCTTAAGTTGAGATCCGAGTTCATTATTCCATAACAGAGGGGATTCAGGCAGCCCGTATAGAGCTCTTTTTAATAGAAGATAGCGACCGGGGCGGCCGTATCCCTGAGCTGGCACAACATAGATTTGTTTATCAATTCGTGCGTTTAGAAAGGCGTTAATGGCATCAAATTGATGAGCTTCAAAATCGAAGGCTGCTGTCATGGTCATTAGAACGCGAAAGATTTTCATTGCTAAAGTGCAGGAGTAGGTCTCTGTTGCTTCATTACTGGCGAGGTCCCCTCGTACAACAAGCCATGCCTTGAATTTAGCTAGATAGCCGTCCGTGTCGAATTTGTAGGTGTATACCCACATCAATGGCAGAGCGCGGACTTCTGGTTCAGAAGGTATTTCCACCTCTTGCCAGCATTGGCGCTGTTCTAGAGCCTTATATTCGATGTCAGCGGCCGCACGCCATTCTCTGGCAAAAGGGTGTTTTGTAGCCGCGGCCCAGCCGCGTGGCGGCGGGGGCAGCGTATCCCTATGGATTTTCGGCAGGTTAGGGGGGTTCAATGGCGTGAGCTCGGCCCGTGTGCCACCCATGAACACTGCATGAAATGCAGTATATATTAAAGATTCCATGCTTGTTGTATAAGCTGAAGATCATTCTGTATTGGGTTTTCTCACTCGCTTTCCTTGCACTATATTAGAAGGAGAGACATTGCTTATTATCTCTCTACTAGAAGCTCTAATTGTTGTGTCATGTAATGACTCCATTAACTGATTAGATGGTTCGTCTATGGCGGGTATTCCGCTCGTTGGGGGGCTCATGGATGGAGGTTCCATGGCTTGTGGTGCGTGTGCGGGCTCGCCTTCCGGAAAGCTGCCCGGCGTGTAGTGTGGTAGGTGTGAATCGGCATGCCGTGGCATGCTAGCCTCGGTATGCCGTGGAGGTGTTGGTTCGGGCGTGAGAGGTCCATTATGCATTGATTTTGAGGTGGCTTGTTCCACCATGAAGGTTCCATGTTCATCGAGATCCGCTGTTCTCAGCATCAGCTCAATTAATGATAATTGAACATCCTCCTCCTCTTCATTCATACCTTTGATTGATCTGAGTGGTGTAGAAATGGTCCTGGGAATCAGTAGTTCAAGTACATCCTTCTCAGGCAAGTTCTGAGGGTCAAAGAATGTATCTTCATTAAAAAGAACATCTCGAGATTCTGTAATCTCCTGAGATTGTGGAAGCCAGATTCGGAAAATGTTAGTGGAAGTATATCCAATTAGAAATCCAATTTTTGCTCTGGCAGTTAGCTTCATCATTCTAGGGATCTTTTTATTCAATATGTATGCCTTGCACCCGTATGCTCGCAGATGAGCTAGTTTCATGCCTTTGTTGATGTCTGTATCCTTCTTCGTGTATTCATAGAGGACTTGATTCGGCGATTTCCATCCTAATGCTCTAGTGGGCGTTCTATTTAGTAAGTAGGCGGCGGCCTCTGTTGTTTCAGGCCATAGATTATGTGGGAATCTTGCAGATATGCGTAGTGCCCGAGCGGTTCTTGTAATCATACCCCCTGAGCGTTCTGCAGCTCCATTCTGCTCGGGTGTATAGGGTGCCGAACGCTCTAGAAGAATGCCTTCCTCTTTTACCCACTGCATGAACGGCGAGGATAATGCCTTTTCACCGTCAGTATGGATCCTTAGAACGTTGAGATTTAGTTGCTTTTTGATTATTAGTGCTGTGCTGCGTATGAAATCGAATGCATCGGATTTCTGTTTTAAACACCCTACTCTATGTAGATGTGTGTACGGATCGTATAGATGAGCAATATATCAAAGGCCATTGTATGCCTCTTCCACATGAATAATATCGAAGTGTAGAGCTTCAAATGAGCGGCTTCCGCGAGCCATAGGCCTCCGAGAGATGATATTGTGCATCTTCACTAATGCACATGTTTCACATTCTGATGTTTTCGGCCCGTTGATCTCGGAGCCCGCGATTTCGGCGGGTATGTGTGTGAGGGCCTCCGGCCCGGCGTGTGCCAGGCGCCTATGCCATAGGGCTGCCGTGGCGTTGGTGGGTGGCCGCGGTAATGCCGATCGTACGGCGAAAGCGGTATTATTCTCAGGTAGAGGTTTATACTCCAGAACGTATTTCTCATGAACATAGGTTAAGTTGAATTGCGCAACCCCATCTTGATCAATTATAGTGTGATTTAGTTCATCAATTCCCAATCCCTTCTTCTTGAAGAAAGGGGATGCCGCGAGATTTGTGTGAAAACCAGGAACATATGCCACATTTAGTAGAAGCATTCATCTTACTCTCTTTGGTGATTGTACAGCTAACCACACCTGCCCTGTGCCTTGAATGGCTATCTTCGAATCTCCTGCATATAGGTAGGATTCTTCGCAAGGTTCGAAGTTCTCAAAGCGGCTGCGGTCATTGCATACATGCTTATTGACTTCTGTATTGTATATAAAGCTATCTCGCAGAGGGTATTGGTATCCGCTGGCATGTTCAGCCGTGAAGGTGGTTGTAACCAAAGCTGTATATTCATCAGTTTCTTCATTCTTTGGCAGAGAGTGTATAGTGGTCACTGCCAGAGTCTTCTTCTCTCTGGCAAAGGCATTGTCAACAGATTTCTTCATTTGCTCGTTTTTTAGAGTCTTTTTAACCTTATCCTCTATTTCTTTTCAAGGAGTTCACCCGGACGGGCGTTCTTCAGCATTCATGACCCAGCATTTGACATAGAGATGTGGTTCTTCACACACACATTTATTTTGTTGATTTTCTCTTGATTTCTTAGTGAATTCCTTGCTAGGAGTTTCCACTGTTTCCTTCGTGGATTGGTCTTGATATGTAGCAAATACTGCATTGTTTTTAGAGTATTCAGGCTCGTCTTCTGTGATGCGTGTCCGACAGTGTGATCTGAAGTGATTGATCATTTTTTGTACACTTAATGGCTTGTCACCGTTCTCTAGGACGTTCTCCAGTTCCTGGCGACGGAAGTCTGAGAATTCGGGGTGTATGGCTTGCACCGCATTAAGGAATCTATATAGATTGCCTGGTTCGCTGGTGAATCCATCAACGTCATATTTGAGGACTAATCAGTGGCAGTCCTTCCATTCTAGCAGTCATTCATCGGCTGCTCGCTTTCGCACCTCTGATGACTTGAAAAGCTTTAAAAAGAGATTAGTGAGTTCAATCTCTCTTTGGCATTTTGTTGGAGCAATGAAGCTCTTTAAGTCCTTCAATATTTGGTGTGAATCTAGTGTTTTTTTCAGGACTCTTCGTAGCTTCGGGTCTATGGTTGTTGATATATGATTGTAGAGTTCCTTGACGCCTTTCATATAGATCTTATATGTCTCTGTACGCTGTTTGTATAAGTAGAAGTGCATATGCACCATCTCCGAGCGTATTTCTTCTGTATCTGGTTCATAAGGTTCTGGCTCCATAGGAGGGGCTATGTGTTTGGCGTCTAAATCTGTATATTTGTGGAAGTTTAGAGCCATTGCTTTCATTTGAACTTCTTCATATCAATTATCTCAGTCTTTGCTAGTCCTGAGAATGATCTCATTAGTCATCACAGCCATCTTTTCGATTTTTTCAGCGTGTTGAATGGTCTAATATAGAGTGTATGCGAATGGGGAGGGTTCGTATAGAATGCAGCAATATTATATGCAGTAATCAATGTTTTAGAGCAGTAGTTGCACCCGGGCTCATAACTATGAAACGGAGGATAAGACGGAGAGTGGAGCTAGCATAATATGCACATATATAGAGAGGAATTAATATATTGAGATATATGGTATTGTGGTCTGTGTGCTCTGAGCTCTGCTCTAGCTAAATATCTATGGGTTTTCCATGGCTATTTATACCCGTGAATCCATCTTAGGCTGCCCAACAACTATCCATCAATAATATGAGTGATTTACATGCTATATTGATTGTATTGTGATATTCTCAGCTGAATACCTCTGACTTCGTAGAAAAATCAATGTAATGGTGAATATATTAAAGATCGGCGAAGATGAGGGTGTATTTGGTGGAGATTCCATCGGAGTTCGCCGTGTGGCAATTAGTGTGGCAATTGAACATGTGTGTATGTCTTAGCCAATGAATGTGTGGCGATAATCTCATGTTTCACACGTATTGTATTAAATATGGTACATGTATGCCATTTACAGGAACTGCTGGAAGATTCAATGCAAACAATGTAAACATCACAACTGTTTGATCTGGCATTTCTGCTCTTTCTCTTCAGTGTTTGTATTGTGACACTGAAAGAGACAAGCACTTTCAAGTGACAAGCACTTTCAAGTCTATTCAGACAGAGCTCACAGTTCTTGTTCTACTCAAAAAAATTCCCTCTCTGCTTGTCATTATAATTGATAGATGTTTGAATTCTGTGAATTACAGGCTAATATCTCGCAATCAATGCTAGGTTTATCAGTGCCATGATCTATAGATAATGACAAATAGTGTCTTTAGTGATAATACTGCCTCTCAGTCTCAGACATTTGTTTCATGGAATGCCTCCATTTCAGGCCATTTTGGCAGTACATCATCAATTCAATATTCCTTCAGCCTCTCCCCGCACTGTATCTTGCTAGAATCACACCAGCTCGGCTTTCTCTTATTGACTGAATGGAATGAGAAAGATGAATATGAAGAGAATTCTTCAAGATATATTTACTATACAATTTCTTGAAAAATTGTACTCAATCATAAAACAGTGTGTAGAGATATCAAGTAGAACTTGATTATTAAATCTAGTGATTATTGAATAAAGACTCTGAAGTCAAAGATGAAAAGTTTGTTACACATGAAAAAATGTAATCAGCAGATTTAATCAGCTGACACAGCTATTGAGATTTCTGTAAATGATTATTCACAGAATAAACTTGAGAAGAACTATAACTCTACTAACATTGAGTGAGTATCAGTAAAGAGACAGCTCTGTAGATGAAGCAATCTGCTTCATATAGACAAGAAACTTAGAGTTGTCATTTTCTTCAACTACAAGTATGATGACAGTGATGATATGATCATGACAAGACAAGTCAACAATAGAGATCAGGTATCAGCGACTAGAAGAATGCTTACTGAATCAGCAATAGATGCAGTATTTTCTCTAACTCATGATATAGAATTAGCTAGAAATGAAAAACTAGTTTCAACTGCTGCTTTTATTAATATAAAAGATGCATTTGATCATGTTTTAAAAGAGCATTTAATTCAAACTCTGGTGGAATTAAATACTCCAAAATCATTGATAAAATGAGTTAGTTATTTTATGTCAGAAAGAACCATTCAGTTGTTTTTTGATGAAATAAAACAAAAGGAAACAAAAATTGAAATAGAAGTCTCTCAGGGATCTCCAGTCTCTCCCATTCTATTTTTGATATATATAAGAACATTATTTCAAAATAGAGAAATAAAGCTAGTGAGAACACTCAGCTACATTGATGATATTGCATTATTATATCATTCAAAAACAATAAAAGAAAACTGTTTATTAATTGAAAATGCAAGCCCGAAACAGCATTAAACTACAATATTATTGCGCTACAAGAGCCATGGATGCATGAGAGAGCTGGCAGTGGCACAACATGTTCAATCAACTGTGGTTTTTGGCAGGCAGGCATGCAAAATAAGGAGACTAGAGTGGGGTTTCTCATCAACAAAAGACTGGCGGCAGAGACATGAGAGGTTAGAGCAGTAACAAGATACATGATACTGTTAACTATCATCACAGCAAAGGGCCCGGTGCTAATACTCAATGTCTATGCCACCCCGCCAGGCAGCTACACAATGGTGCCCGAGGACTCCCCCATTCTGCAACTACAGATGATGATGGAAGAGGCAGAGGCGTTGCTACAGATGCAGAACCAGGAGACAAGCACACAAGCATGTAATCATGAGACACCTGTGCAACAAGCAGAGATGATGGTGCTAGAAGACTTCAATGTACATCACTCAAGCTGGGGAGGGGAGCGTGTGAGGCACAATTTTGAACTGACATGGAAACTTATAGCACAGATGAATGCTCTCAACTTACAACTGATAACACCACAGGGTGAGATCACATGGCAGAATCATGATAGTACTGAAACAACTCTGAACCTGATCTTTGTGTCAGAAAACCTGAATGAAGGGGTGTTAGAATGTCAAGTGGCACATGAGATAGACATGGCATCAGATCCTCTATCAGTGATTACCAGACTTGCTATCAATGTGTCTGTCAGATTGAGAGAGAGATGCAACTGGCAAAGAGTGAACTCACAGCTGCTACAGCAGAATTATCTGAATCATAGATGCTGCAGAATCTTCATCTCAACAGCAGAGATTGATGAATATGTGAACTATCTCAGCAAGTTCATCAGCACACTGGCAGATAAACACACTAAATGCACTCATGTCTGTGAGAAAAGCCACTCATGGTGATCAAAAGAGATAGCAGAAGCTGTCAGTGAATACAAGCAAGTGATGAGAAGCACTCACAGCACTGAAAATGAGAGAAAAAGAGCACAGAACAAGTGCAACAGAGAAATAAAGCTTGCAAAGACTGCAAGCTTTTGTGATCTAATGAACAGTGCAGACACTGACTCTAAGCTGCTCTGAAAGCTAGTCAAGTGAGAGTGCATGCGCACTCATGAGTTCAAGCAACCTGCAAGATTACCACCACTTAAGAAAGCATCTAGCACTTTAGATATACCTGAGTCTTTGACATCTGTGTTTCAGAACAAGGCTGAACTGCTGTGTGAGAGATTCTTTCCTGAGCCACTATCAGTCAGTAAGATGAATATGCAGAGAGATATTCAATCACAGAGTGTGAGTGACACACTAGAAATCACAGAGAAGATCATGACAACAATTATAGTCAGATTGCCAAATGACAAGGCACCAGGTGCTAATGGCATTCCCAACCAATTTCTTAAAATGCTAGGGCTGAACTTCATCACAGCAATGACTGAGCTCATCCAAGCCTGCTGGCAATGGGAGCACTATTCACAGGCATTCAAGACAGCGCGCACAGTGGTGCTTAAAAAGCCAGGCAAGAAAGACTACAGTGAAGCTGGAGCTTGGAGGCCTATAGCACTGCTAGACACTGTAGGAAAAATCATTGAGACTGCAACAGCAAGAGAAATAAGACATCTTGCAGAGAGTCATGAAATGTTGCCAGCTCAACAGATGAAGACATGCAGTGAACACTTCACTGAGACAGCACTTGCACTACTGCTAGCACAAATTCGCACAGTATGGGAGAAGCAGAAAGCAGTGTCATCAGTGTTATCACTGAATATCTCTGAAGCATATGACAGAGTGCTCAGAAGACACTTGATTCACATTCTTAAAATGAAAGAACTACCCAGACATCTGACTGAATGAGTTGATTCATTCATGCAAGATCGCAGGGCCACACTAGTATTTGATGAGCAGAAGACAGAGGCCTTCAGTGTGAACACAGGTATTTCACAGGGGTCACCACTATCACTCATTCTATTTCTTTTTTATAATGAGGAGCTGCTGCGCATCTGCTCATCACACAACAAGTCAGTCAGCTGCATAGGATTTGTGGATGATATCAATATTCTGGCTTACAGCGACTCCACTGAGGCAAACTGCGCACAACTAGCACAAGTGCATGCTGAATGTGCACATTGAGTGGACAGACATGGAGCAATCTTCATATTATAAAAGTATGAACTCATGCACTTCACTCAAGCACACACAAGGTTTAATCTGGAACAGCCACTACAACTACCACAGCGAGAAATACCACCACAGAAGGAAATGCAGGTGCTAGAAGTATGGCTTGATTCCAAGCTGAGATGGCGAGGTCATATAAACAGAGTTATAGACAGATCAAAATCACAAATAGAAGCTCTCACACAGATCACACAGTCAACATGGGGCCTCTCTCTTCAGCAAGCCCGTAGAATCTACAATGCTGTGATCAGGCCAGCTATCACATATGGCGCGCTGGCATGGCATCAACCGCAGGCAACTCAACAAGAGCCTCGACAACAGCGCCAGCTGTTAAAAGGTCTGGAGAAGATTCAAAATGAATGTCTGCGCATCATAGCAGAAGCCTATAGAGCAACACCAATCACCTTGCTGGAAGCTGAAACATTTACACTGCCAATGAGTGTGTACCTTGATGGAATGGTGACTAAAGCAACTGAGCGGCTTAGAGAAACAGAAGTCATGAAACAGATACAGCAAGCATGTGCACAGATCAGAACCAGACTTCAGTGTGAAGAAAGCAGACATGTGGTACCAGTGAAAACTGTGCTGCATTCAGTAAAAATGCAGCAGGAATGGAGTGTGCAGTGGGTGAGAGAAGCAAAACAGTACAGAGAGAAAGAGAATCAGTTAAATCATCTAACTAATTGATTCTTCAAAAGATGGATATGGAAGGAATCAATAATTAGATGGCATAACATTTGGAGAGCATGCACTACACCATGAAGAGAACTGTTTGACAGACCCCCAGACATCAAGCAGCTAAAGTGGCATGAGGGCCTGAGCAAGGCTTGAAGCTCACTAATAGTTCAACTACACACAGGCAAGACAGGCCTGGCAGCATTTTTACATAGAAGAAAAGTGCCAGATTTTCCCACACCAGAGTGCCCATGTGGATATGAGCATGAAACTGTGCTTCATGTGATGGTGCACTGCACACAGTTCAGCACAGAGCGAGCGGAGTTGAAACACGAAGAAAGAGTGAATAAGAGATGACTGTTGAACACAGCAGAGAGACTGTGCAGATTGATCACATGATGATTGAAACAGGGTATTCTTGAACAGTTCACTCTGGCCAAAGCTCTGAGTGAGAGACAGGGCAGGCAAAGACATGAAGAGTGACAGACACTTTCAGTGAGAGATTTTCTATGTTAAACAGTCATTACTGAGAGTAGTTGTGAGTGATCTTGTCTTTCTTTTTGATACAAGGCATCTCTTTTTTTAAGAGCAGCTGTGGCTGCTCCGCAGTATTTTGAAGATGTTAAAGAGTGAAATAGATCTGAAGATCAGAGGATTTTTAGTTCAGTGATAGATCATGTCTGTCACAGAGTTTTTCTTACTTTGTATATTAAGCAGAGCCCCACATATCCTTGTGATTAAGTGGTGTAGAAATAATAATAATAATAATAATAATAATTGAAAATGCAGCAAGAGAAATCATTCAAAAAGAAAATGAAAATTATATTCAGTTTGACATGAATAAAACTGAATTGATTCACTTTTTTCCTAAGTTAAATGAGAAAAATGAGCACATAATCTTGCTAAATGAACAAATTAATTCAAAAGAATCAGTTAGATGGCTAGTGTCAGGGGTTGAACCTCTATATAATTATGTGAACTCGGGCTAGCCGGCTCCCGCGCTAGTGGCTAGCCCTTGCTTGCAATCTGTGCTTAGAGCACTTTTCTACACACTCTTTGCACTTCTTTCTTTTCTTTCTCTTTTCTTCCTTAAGCTTTTCTTCTTGTATATTAGACACAATATAGTTCTTTCATACCTAATTGCTCGCCCCTTACAAGTTGTCAGAGTATTAAAGAAAGTATAATATGCAGAAACTTGTCAAGCTCTTTCTCATCAGTAATATCAAAAAGTTCAAATTCTTGAATCTCAAGAAATGAGATTCTGTCTTGTGATGAAAGCACTGACTGAATATCTGACTCAAAAATATAGTTGAAATATGTACTATCATAGATCTCAATACTGATGTGAAAAGACAAGTGATCTTGAGCTATTATAAAAATATAGTAGATCTTGTCTCTATTTTTTCACTGTAATAGAACTCTTGTCAGTAAGAGCCCCTGTGATCAGAAATACAGGGAATATGTAAAGATAAGAGATAGTATCACCATCAGGTCATCTTCATGGTGTTTCCAGATGTAGGCGACATGCTCCATTGACTGCTGAGCCAAAACAGAGATACTACCCCCGCCGTCCCTACGCGCAGCGCGTTTTGCTTCGAATATCGCTGCCTCACATGGTATGCCAACCAGGGATAGACTGAATGGGATACTCCCATCAATTTGAGGCCGGAACTGAACATTGCTTTGCTGTTTAGAAGTATTATAGACAGAACCAAATCTATAGATTGTCTCAAAGAAGTTTGCCATGCAGAGAGACCTGGGGTTGAAAGCCTGCACAAGACTTGCTAAGCTTCTGAGCAGAGTAACTATAAAATTCATAACAAGAATCTCAGTTGAGATTCAATGAGATGGTTCTTCTTCTGCTGATTCTGTCACTGATAATACAGCAGAAGAAATACAAGAAGAATAACAGACTGTTGACTGATATTCAATGTCTGTTATCTTGATGTCCTCCGCGCCAAACTCCTGCGAGGGAAAGTTTTGGGTGAGTTGAATTTGTAGAATCTGCACAGACTGAGGGCCATGTAGTGTTGTAAAATTCTATTCTTTTGAGAGCCCTGCCCAACTGATATTCATGAATTAAGGCCTGAATTGATCTATCCAGGAGTTGATTGTACACACTAACTAGTATTGAGAAGGGCTCTAATCCATCTACAAGCATGTCAAAATATTCAGAAAAGATGCTCTTGCAGAATTTCTTTGAGACACATATATAAGATTCTAAGCTTGTCAAGTTCAAGAATGTTTCTGTTCATAAATTTTGTGACATTCATGGAATGGTCTTCACTGAAGAAATACTCTAGATTGACAATATACATTGAGACATTCTTGGGCCTTTTTTTTGAGAGTCAAATGCATTGAATAGTGAGGAATGCTTCTTTTGAAACTGTCAATGCAGAGAAACTCCCTGTTCAGCACCTCTGACATTAGATTAAAGCATGTACTTCAACCCAAGCTTGATCAGAGAGCAGGTACCTTCCATGCACAATTGTTCAAGAGTACATTATTGAAGGTCATACTTTTGTATCCCTTCATGCCATTTCTTTTTATTGGATGGGATTTTGTCTAGGCCTTGAGCGGCCTTGCAACGGGGTGCCGCCATGTCCCTTCAACGAAACTTTGCAGGGTGGGGACGTGCTAAACTAAAATTAACATCAGGTTCTATAAGTTTATGTGGAGGGAGAGGGATACTGGCTCCAAGCGGCTGCCCTCAGAGCTACGTGCCATTCAGGGTATCCATGTACCTGTCTGCCTCGGCGTCGTCACGCTTCAGGCGAAATACCCGTATTACTACAATGGAGGGAAATATGTCGGACCTATCCGTCCGGCTTAGTAATTCTCTCTCCACCATATATAACTCCGTAGCTAGCATACCCCTTTAATCAATCAAGCATCGTACCTCCCACAAAATACACTCACATGCTCTTGCTCAGTTGGGCGGGTAGGTCTGTTTCGAAAGATCTGAATGCATCAAAGGCCGACATGATCGCGTTATCACTTCAACAAATTCACCAGCAAGAAGTTCTTCACGGTGATGCCGAGCCACGGAACATTTTATGGAACGATACATCTCAGAGTCCGATGATAGTCGATTTTGGACGGGCGTCGATTAGGACTCCTTTGTCCACCGTCTCAACGAATACGGCGAGGAAGAAAAGGCTTCGTGGCGCCAGAAGAAAAGATCCATTTGCACTTGAACTGCAAGCTACGCAATGCAGCCTCGAGAATTTGGTCAGGCCTTCAGGAACTTTAAAGATCCGGAGGTACATATGATGGTGGCAGCAGGAGATTAGCCTCATCCTCACTGTCTCTTCTGCCCCCCGTTTCATCTCTCTTGCACTCTTTGACAAGTTGTGTTCCCTCGTCTCCTCTCACATGGGCCCTTCTCCGCGAGCATCCGCTGTTTATGTCTACTAAGCAATTCCCTTCTTCTCATCAGCTGGACTATGTTCTCGAGACAGTCCGCCCTATCACCGCGGAAATGGACCTCCGACACTGTGAACGCGATACGGTTGAAAATCCGGTACAGATGGTGGTTGATTCGTTGTATGCGAACGATACTCTCAGACAGGAATTTCAGCTGGATGGGTCGGTGACATTCGAGAGCCATATGAACATGGGAGCTTCTAAATATCGATAATATGTAGTATAGCTTACAGACTAAGCAAATATTAGCTAACTGCAAAGATAGTAAGCCATCCCGAGTCGATACGGCCCGCATGTCCGATAACAAGCTGGTTGGAGCCAGAGGATCACCAACCAGTCAAGGCTTAGTTAGCAGCAGGTCAGTCGCTGGAGCCCGAATACCTCGAGCCTAGCAACGAGCACGCTGGAGACTCTGTGCAATCGCTATCCGGCACGCCAAGTCCTGCAAGCGCATCAGTCAATAGCACGACACCCGTCCGCTGTTCTAATGCCACGGGCAATACTATAAACACTGACAGCGTTGAGCGCAGAAAGGGAAAGAGCGCGATTTGCCTTGGAATATGGTGGAACGTCTACACCGGTGTCAGCGAGGACCGCAGAGAGGTATACCACTGCAGTAGCTGAAGACCCTCAAGCAGCTCAACAAATGAGCAGCAGTGGTCGTCACGCACAGGATAGAAGGAAATAAGTGACAATGAAGATATTTAGGAGAATGTAATGATTTCTAAAGCAAACGGGCATCTTGTCTATTAATATCCTGATTCTGCTGATCTCTCTGCTGGTATAGCCGTCCACTCTTTCCACTATTGAATATACCACGAACCTCCTGGCGTTACTGAGTAAATTCTTCAGCTTTGAACTCACAAATGGAGTCATTCCAGGTGTCCGAAATGGAGATACAGCAGCGCGGAGGGACACTTAGGCATTTATCAAGCACGACAAGGCATCTCCAGGCCCGACCAGACCTACCCAACGGTGAACGCTTGCTGTACGGAAGCCAAGGCAGTTTAACAAGTTGAATGGAAGGATAACTTACAAATTCGACAGTATTTGTTTTGAATGGTAAATCCAGTAATATGATGTGACTAACTATTGCCGATATATGGGGCCGAAATGGGAGAATGTTTGGTCCCTAGCCCTTCCCTGCTATTACCTCGAACGCAACTCAGTTGTTGATGGCTGCTCATTTTGCCAACCCTCCACCGAAGTTCCTGAAAGCCGAAGGCCAATCTACAGTTGATCAATATACGTTTGAACCGGACCTCGAAAACGAAGTTCCTGTAGCCAGAGGCGAAGAACAATCTACTTCAGTTGATCGATACGCGAGCGCGAGAGGTGGAGAATCCTACATGAAAAGAAAAAAGAGGAATAAACAAACAATTACACCCCCCTTGTTTGTTTTATTGCACCACTCGACGAGCAAAACAAACATAACAAGGTATCTCCCTATACTAAGACTACCGCACTTGAAAAAATTCCATTTATGCAATCGCAAATAGAAAATCTATGTAATGTTCACCAACCGCGCGTCAGCACTTGGAGGGGCCGTTCCACGTGATTGTACATGAAGTCTTTTCGAGGCAATAGGGAGAGTTTGAGAGGGAAGGAGCTTAAATATATGAAGGGAGGAGTTCGCTACGTAGAGTATGAAGTGTCTAAATTTCTGTATTGCTTCATAATCTTTCTTACTATAAAGTTGAAAGTGTGCCTGGTGTAATTTTTTGGGGAGAATTTGCTATATACACCCATCTTTTGCACCTCTCATGATATAGAATTGATGGTTTCATATGATGATCTACAGTCTCTCTCGCATACATCTAATTTCCCATATTCTTCCTGATATGGCTCATACATCTCACTGAATCTCAAGTTTGAGCCATTTGGATAGCCATGTCTGGTGGACATGAGGCCTCAACGCGGTACAGAGGTGTTGGCTTGACCATAATGTAGTTATTTGTTATACTACGGTAAATTCAAAAATTCAAAAAGTTTACGCCACATCGAGGCCTCATGCGCACCAAAAGTGATTATCCAGATGGCCCAAACATTATTCTGGATGCCTACTCTATATACAGGTACATGTATGAGTTTCGGATGTTTTACACATCGTGATACTCAACACTCCCATTCGATGGCAACCATCAAGGTTGCCAGTTATCATCATCACGGTTGTAACAGGTCCTGTTACAATATTTTAAGAAGTAAAACCTTAAGAACGAAGGAAAGGCTGCCCATTTGTCTCGTTTCTGTTTGAGGCCCACAAACTGCGAGCATAATTCGATGCCAAGCCCTCTCTGAAAACCATTCGAAGCTGTCTCGTGCAAGAGGTTTGGTGGGCCCATCGCCAATCTGTTCTACAGTTGGAATGTACTTCAGTTAAAAAGTTAAAAAGTTCAAGGACATAGCAATGGCTCCATGATTGTCGCCACGGACGTTGCGACATTTCCTTGGTTCATATTCAACTCGTTGAGAAGTCTTCTCAGCCAGATTGTTGCCATGGCTGCCTGCGTCTGTCCTAGGAATTCGGTCTCACGGGTTGGTAGAGTGACAACGCTCTGGAGCTTGGATTGCCAGCTGATTACTCCGCTCCCGATTTTGAAGAGATATCCAGCCGTTGATCGTCGCGTGTCACGGCATCCAGCCCAGTCTACATCTGTGAAGCCTTTTAGGACTTGAGGATGGCCCTTCTATGTGAGTCTGAGGCCTTTCGTGGCCTTGAGGTACCATATGATGCGCCGAGCAAGTTTTATGTGTTGCGGTCTAGGGTTTGCCAGGTATCTGCTCGCAATAGAGCATATGCGATGACGCCCCTGGTTCCGAGCGTAATGTAAATGAGAGATCCTATAATGTGTTGATACTCAACGCTTCGGTCTTGAGAACAGCTATATCCTGGGTTGTTATCCGGCAGTGGTGAGGTTTCGATGGGTGCCGACGGGAGTGCAACTGTTGATTCCAAACCGATGAACCTCCTTGCCGATGTAGTCTCTTGACTCAGGTACAGCATCCTGTTCTGACGGTCTCGTAGGATTGACATCCCAAGGTTGTAGTTACACGATCCGAAATCCGTCATTTGGAAACGGTTTCTCAGGTCTCTCTTGATCCTTTTTATTTCGGCAATACTTAGTCCCACAGTCAAGAGGTGGAGCGGTCACTGAGAAAAGATGCTACTATCCTCTGATCTTCTGGTTAACCCAGCGTTTTCGGAGATAGTATAGGATCCGTTCCTGAGAGACGTTACCATACGCTCTTGATACGTCGAGCAAGATTAATAAGGCCATTTTGCCCTCCGACCATGCCTGGTGTATCGGTTGAAGAAGGAGGTGCATGGCATACTTTATCGATGTTGCCAGTTTCCGACCTCCGGTGTGTCTAACGCTTTCTTGATGTCTGCCATGCTGGCGGCGAAGATGTCGGTGTTTTTCTTCTTACGTGCTCGGTGAGCTAATAAGTTATACGCGGCTGCTGATATCTGCGTGAGCTCCATGGTCTTATCAACGTCTTTTTCATAAACGCGGTCTCCTCCGGGGAATATGAGGCAACGGTCGCGTGCGTCCACGAGAATGTTGAACTCTGAGAGCCATGAGAGGCCAAGCATGAGATCGAATTCGAGGTTGGGGATCCTATCTATATGCAGGGGATTCAAAGGTGGCCATTCAAGGCACAGGGCAGGTGTGGCTAAACGTTCAATCACTGAAAGGAGTAAAACGGATGCTTCTACTCGATGTGGCATAAGTTCCCGGCTTTCATACGAAGCTCGCAGCATCCTCTTTCTTTAAGAAAGGGATTAGGGATTGATGAACTCAAACTCAATCACACTATAATTGACAGGGGCGGGGTCGTGCAATTCAATCTAACCCATGTTCACGAGATATATGTTCTGGAATATAACCCCATCCCTAGGAGAGCTCTAATCGAAAATAATGCTGCTTTCGCCGTACGATCGGCATTACCGAGACCACTCACCAACGCTACGGCAGGCCTATGGCATAGGCGCCTGGCACATGCCGGGCCGGAGACTCTGGCACGCATACCCGCCGAAATCACAGGCTCGGATATCAATGGGCCGAAAACATCGGAATGCGAAACACGCGCATTAGCGAAGATGCATAATATCATCTCTCAGAGGCCTATGGCGCGCAGAAACCGCCCATTCGAAATCCTACACTTCGACATTAAGAGGCATACAACGGTCTCAGATATATTGCTCACGTATATGATCATCTACATACAATAGGGTGTTTGAAGCGGAAATCGGAAGCATTTGATTTCATACGCAACACGGCCCTAATAATCAAGAAGCAACTCAATATCAACATCTTAAGAATCCATACTGACGGTGAAAAGCGTTATCCTCACCATTCACGCAGTGGATAAGAGAGGAGGGCATTCTTATAGAGCGCTCTGCACCATATGCACCAGAACAAAATGGCGCTGCACATCGCTCAGGGGGTATGATTGTAAAGACCGCCCGAACACTGCGCATATCGGCAAGATTCCCTCATAATCTATGGCCCGAAACAGCAGAGGCCACCTCCTACCTGCTAAATAGAACGCCCACAAAAGCATTGGAATGGAAATCACCGAATCAGGTCCTTTACGAATTCACGAGGGAGGATACTGACATCGATAAGAGCATGGAACTGGCTCATCTACGGGCACACGGGTGCAAAACATACGTATTAAATAAAAAGATCCCTAGAACGGTGAAGCTAACCGCCAGGGCTAAAATCAGATTTCTAGTCGGATATACATCAACTAATATTTTCCGAATTTGGACTCCACAATCTCAGCAAATTATCGAATCTTGAGATGTTCTTTTTGATGAAAATACATTCTTCGACGCCCATAACTTGCTTGAGAAGGATGTACTGGAGCTATTGATACCCAGGGCTATTTCTATGCAGCTCAGTTTGATGAAAAGAGCAGATGGGGAAGAAGAGGAGAATGTTCAACTGCCATTCATGGGGCCGATGCCGAGGTCGGCGAATCTCGCCGAACATGGAACCTCCATGGCGGGGCAAGCCACCCCGAAACCAATGGATAACGGGCCTCTCACGCCCGAACCGACACCTCCACGGCATACCGAGGCCAGCATGCCACACTACACGCCGGGCAGCTTCCCAGAAAGTGAGCTGACACAGGCCATGGAACCTCATTCCATGAGCCCCCCGACGAGCGGAATATCCGCCATAGATGAACCATCTAATTAACTAATGGACTCATTAGGAGATTCATTACAAGAACCAACGATTAGAGCCCTCTCTCCTTCTAATATTGTGCAAGGAAAGCAAGTAAGAAAACCAAATACGGAACTATCTTCAGCTTATGCAACGAGCATGGAACCTCCAGTATATTCTGCATTCCATGCCGCATTCATTGATGGCATACGGGCTGAACCCACGCCATTGAACCCCCCCGACCCTGCCGAAAATCCATAGGGATACGCTGCCCTCGCCACCACGTGGATGGGCCGCAGCTATGAAACACCCTTATGCGAGAGAATGGCCCACGGCCACTGACATCGAATATAGAGCCCCAGAACAGCGTCAATGCTGGCAAGAGATGGAAATACCTTCTGAACCAGAAGTCCGCGCCCTGCCGTTGATGTGGGTATACACCTACAAATTCGATACGGACGGCTATCTAGCTAAATTCAAGGCACGGCTTATCGTACGAGGGGACCTCGCCAGTAATGATGCAACAGAGACATACTCCTCTACTTTGGCGATGAAAGTATTTCGCGTTCTAATGGCTATGACAGCGGCCTTCGATTTCGAAGCCCATCAATTTGACGCCATTAACGTCTTTCTAAACGCACGAATCAATAAACAAGTCCCTATGGTATAGTACGATCGGTAGATCCGACCAAAAAAATATTTGAAGGGCCTGTTCTCATATACTTTAAACAACATACACTACCTTCAGTTACTACAACTTCTGGGGAATTGCTACAATTTATACATAAAGTTTATAATTCCACCAACAGCAAACAGAGCCTACCTTTTAAGGGTCTAACAAATATAGGACACGGTGTATAGGCTGCTGAAACAGAAGAAGTTGAAGCAGGGGAGTTGAAGCAGGGGAGTTGAAGCAGGGGAGTTGAAGCAGGGGAGTTGAAGCAGGGGAAGTTGGCCTTCTTGACCATCTTGAAGACAAGACACAAAAGTTGGAGCATCTAGTCTGGAATATCTGGCAATCTCCAGAGCAAGCCACATATGGGCCCATATTTAAATTGCGTATACACGAAAAAAAATACATTGGGATGAGGTGCCTGGTTTTGATGGTGCCGGGGAAGTAAATACCATGACAAGAGTGTTTCCATGGCCAATACTGCTTCATCTAAAATGTGATCGGATTCAATGGGTAGTCCCTATTTCTGACACAACTATTGGGGGAATACTCCGAAAAATAAATAAGCTTTACGAAGCTTTTGAGGAAGATGCGAAATTTAATGAAGATTATTTTGTAGTGGGAGAAAGAGTATGCTTGTCAGGTCTGCACAAAATAGACGGTGCTTTATGGGAACCTCATTTTACGGACCGTTGGTAGGATCCTCCCGCGGCAGGCAGTCATCTTTGAGTGGTTGTTGGGGATTTAACACGGTGGTACAGAATCTAGGGTGGCTATCTTACATATTAATCAGATTTAAATTTTCTATAATATAATGCTGCATCTATATATTTCTAATTTTCTAATTTCATTTCTTGAGATATATAATCCTGAGCTGTGATTATTTAAAATGTTTTGTAGTCTGTAGAATAAATTGTGACTGTGACAAGTGTCAAGTCTCTCTAGGACTGAGCCATTCAGGTCACAAGTCACAATGGACACAAATTTATGGCAGGGAACTGTAATTTCCAAGCCAGCTGCAAGCCCAGAGATAGTTCCCTTCTCAGGGCATCGAACAGAATATAGGGGCAGAATTTCGCCAAGAAGGGATAGAAGAGACGGTGCTATGCTATCTCTGATACCCAGAGCTCATCCACTCTAGATCACCCATAGGATGTGGGCCAAGCCATTGGGGCAGCTGATTTGGCATCTAGCAGACGGAGTAGTCTCCAGACAGGGATTTATACAGACACCACACATTTTACTAACACCACAGCTAGATTGATGATGATTATTATGGTTCATATGAGAGAGTCCAGCAGCCGGGTAAGTAGCCCAGTCATTCAAATTATATCATAGTATAAGGGCATTAACCCCGACCCGGCTTAGTAGTTAACCCTGTATGCTCTGTTGTTCCAGGATTTTGCAGCATCTCTCAGTGTCAGCCATTCCCACATTCAACTAAGCGTTTTATCTTGAACCTGTCAGCATGTCTCAAGGTAATTTCATAAGTGCTGCTCACATAGCTGGCACCCTTTCGATTCTCCATGTGAATGTGTTGGTAGTTTGGCTGGAAGTTTTCTTCACTATTTGAAAACCACTGTATTTTTCTTGTCAATCTATCTCGGGTGTAGAGAAACAGGTCCAGGTTACAGCAGGCTGCCAGTTCATTGGCTTTCTTATACCGGGTCTCCGCTTTCTACGAGCCTCTTCTGACATAGGCAAACATGTATTTTCCTTCTTCCCATGATAAAATGGCTGATGAATCGATAAGAGAGAGCTGCATACACCATATTTATATACTTCTTGTTTGCCATTTATAAGCATGGGGGAGAGAGGGTAAAATTAGCTCTTTATCGAACTCTACACTGTGACTATTGGAATATAGAAATGGCTGGGCGTCAAAAGCTCTATGTTATGATACGACCTTGTTGGCTCATATCTTGCCGTGGCTGTTACCCGACCCTGTGTTGAACTCTAATATGGATCGGAATGAACCATGCCCATGTGGTGGATATGATTAATGTGCCCTATGCTGGCAACGGTCTTCCAACTGCTTGTAGGCCCGTTATATCTTTAGAACAGAATCACATTCTAGATGCAGTGGAGGTTTAACCCGAACAATCAATATTTATTTTTGGGATTTTTTTTGGCTTTAGTTAGGCATTTAAAAAACATATATATATTAATCAAACCCTTTGATCAAACTGTGTATAAGTAAACTGTATGTGCAAATTCTCCCGCAGACTTGTTGGAACAATACCCCCTGAGATTTTTTTAATAATTTTATTTCATCTTCCTAATCGCGCAACACTATTAAATGCAGCACGGTTAAATCAATGGGCATACCATATATTCAAGAGATATGAGGGTCAGCTTGTACGATCTGCCTTTATAAAGGAATGCGATTTCATGACTGCAGGGGAATTTATCTACAAAATTGGAGAAAAGATAAGTATGCAGCTATTCATAGAATCCGTTGAGTTATTTAATGCAGTCTGGGCATCCAATTTGCAGAGAAGAAATGGTTTTCAGGTTCGATGTGTGGGCCATGCATTGGCTAAGAAATTGGAAAGTGCTGGATATATCGATGAGGCTATGAAACTGCTTGAGAAAATTAATCTAAAGTCAAAGAGTAGGGCCTTGGATCTTAGAATATCCACAGCTTTAAGTATTCTAGTGGGTAAAAATGGTCTTGATAGGGCGGTGTAACTAACTTTTAGTTACACCCAGGCAAGAGTTATTCATGATATTACCGATACTTGCTACTTTCTGTAGGATAGATTTGCTATTGACTGCCATACAGTAGCTCTCCATAGAATATATATCTTGCAAGCAGCTAGATATCTGCTACTAGCAATGTCCCATCAATTAATATATGCCAAAATGGGAATATTAAATATTAGTGAAATGATAACATGATCATTGTGGGTGTGTGATGTCTAGATTGAAAATATTTTGTATGCGGATTCAAATCCTCACCTCATTCGGAACCTACCTAGTGCCTACAAGGATTTCCCAGTAGGATAGTTCTTTTGGATGCTGCTTTCATCAAACAAAGATCTGAGATAGGTGGACAAGGCATGTTCAATTTTTTGGGCGACGTTCTCTCGGTGTCTGGGGTTTGCTTGATTCTATGTGATGATTTCAATGTGGGAGGCTAATAATATTGGATTCAAATATCTATGGAGTTTTTCACAGCTTTTAATAACCATGAATCTCTCGCTAGCTATATTACAAAATATGCCTCTAGAGGCATCTTAGATACAAAATCAGAAGTCTGCCATATATAAGATGAAATATCCAAATTAGGAGGAAACTGGGAGAAAATACTCTATAACAATAGTAGATGTAGTGGCGTATTCGGTGGCGATAGGGGTCAGCGCCGATTGATAATCGGGTTTTTAACAGATTCTACATGAAGTCCCTTTTGACGCAAGCAGTATTTTTGATGCTCCATTATTTTGTAATAAAACTAACTTTGTAATGGAAAGAAAACTACACATAGCTACAATTGAATACTTAGGAGTATCTATAAAATTAAGACTTGTTTTACTGTGGTAAAATTGGAGTCAAAGAGCACCTCATGTATTTTTATCAGCCGACATATTTGTATTAATATTTTGCTGTGTTGTGAACCTGACCCACCTAACCCGCCGGGTTTGAAACCTGGAAAGAAAAAGCCCTACTAACTGTGCCAAGCGCTACTCACTACCATTAGTGAATGCGCCACAGCGTACGGAAAACCACACTGTACGGAAAATATTTTGAATATCATCAATCTTCATTCTTAAATATCTATTAATCATCGCCATCATGCCTAAATCTTCCAATTACACCAAAGAGCAATTGCAAAATGCCATTGACGCATTTAGAAAGAATCCAAAATTAAAAATCACATCTCTGTCGCGAGAATTCAAAGTTCCATATGCAACCTTGTATGGGAGGCTTAATGGCAAGAAATCAAGGACTACGAGAGTTCCACTCAATCGAGCGTTGAATGACAGCCAGGAGAAGGCTATTAAGATGTGGATTCATCATATGGATGTTAATTTTTGCCCCCCCCCCCCCCCAACCATTGAGCATATCGAAGCTGCCGCGAATCGTATGCTCAAGCAGCATCATATGGACCCTGAAACTCCTCCTCCTACTGTGAGCAAGATGTGGGCATACCGATTCGTCAAAGTTCTACGCACCCCTATAATCGTTTATTATTGATTACGTATAGTATTTTTGGCTAGCACACTAAATTTCACATAAAGGCCATATATTTTGTACGTAGCTAGCTAGGATAAGAATGTACTGAAGAAGAATATCTTGAATACTGGCAATATAACGGATCTGAAAGATCCGATAATGTATAGTTTCATAGGTACGAGTGGAGGGTACGCGGAGAAACGGAGGGCATTTGAACTCTATGAGCCCACTGAGAGTCTCTATTCTCTTAATTTAGATACGGGACGGCAATACTCAATGCCAGTATCAATAAATCATTAGAGCGAGCCAAAACTTTTGCAGGAGCATCTGTATAATGACTATGATTGGTACATGTCAGCAGAAAAAAAAATCGAAAAAAAAATTAAATGACTCAAATCTTGGTATAGGCGTGCCGTAGTTAGGCTATAAATAGTTCTTCACAATAGGCTAACTCTTACATTTAGAAGGATTTAAAAGATTCTTGATTATCATTTTCTGAAAACATTCTTCAATGTCATCTGAAATGCAATTTCACAACGGAACAATCAACAATGAAGACGATCTTGTTGATAAGATTTATGTATGTATGTAGATTTGATACATCGAATATACTCATAGTGCTATCAACAGATTCTCTATAGGCTCCAGTGAAGAACTAATCAGAAGAGAGTATGAAACTTGTTCTTTTATTCTGTTCTTTTTTTTACTTTTTTTTATTTTATGAACTATACTATACCAAAGAGACTAATTACACATGGTTTTTATCCAGCAGATCATTTATCTCATCGAAGAACTATTCACTAGTATTAGAGACAATAGTTCAAACAACATTTTTCAGGTAGTAAGGGTGATCACATCTGAAGAACCTCATGCAGCCGAGATTCACAAACAGAGGCTGCGCAAGAAACGCAAGCTCTGCTCATCCAGAACTGATGAGCTTACCAACATGAATTTTGTTCACCCATCAATTCAATGTGGCGCAAGAGCGCCACGCTAGAAGGCCAGGTATCATCTGTGTAGCAAGCACCTGTTCGGAGTCCGAGATCAGCCCTTTGACGAAGTCACCGACGGATTCAAATATACAGGAATCAACATATAATGAGATCGAGACAGACTATGTTACGTCAACAACAGCAGGTATGGAGAGCGGTGGAAGGAGCTACCCAAAAATAATGATAGATACCTCCCACCCCTTAATTGTCTAGTACAGCAAGATGAAAATTGCTCTAACTCACACTCTGAGAAACTTCTAGATTGTGTCCAGGGGCGACATGTCAGGAGAAATATCTCTGATCAGGATCAGATACTCAGGGCTCCGGCTGAGCCAGACGTGCAAAGTCAGTCTGAGTTTGCATCTGCTGGGCCAGCGCAACAAAATTGCGGTCAACAGAATGAAGTGTTGAATAAAGACTACAGTAGTGGACTAGATGACAGCAATGTTGTCAATGGCAGAGCAGTGAAATTCCCAAAAGGCACTCAACACTGTCCCACACATCGACTCTTGTCGGCATGAGTCAACCCCCATTTTCAAGCCCACATCAGCTGCAATCCGCCCCAGCATCCCCAGAATCATGGCCTCATGGGACATTCCATGAACTTGAGTCAAAATTTGACCTCACAGGTGCAGGTTGTCATCCGAAATGCTCATCACCCTGAACTGTTTCGAAAAGATCTCTCCGCGTTTCTTATGCGCAACTACCATTCATGGCAACAACACGGTATATGGTATCAAGTGGGATGTGATTTCCCAGCACAATTCGGCTCTGACCCTATAGAACGTATCAATAGTTTGATTCGTATTGACCACAAGAATATGAATGACACTGCAGTCATCGAGGTTCGGAGGCTTATCACCATATACTCGCTCAGTGTAGAGTATGATGGCTTTGTTGCGTCTTTAAATGAGTCCACCTCACTACGCCAAGGCCGGGGACCCGCATCGGTCGCTATTGACATGATTGCTGAAAGGCAAAATCACGATCGAACCGCTGTGGAGAAGGGGCTCAAGAAATGTAGAAAGCTGAAGAGGATGACAGACCAGCTGGGCCTAGCTATGGTTCTTGTCGGTGGCCGGTATCTCGTTACCCTCATACAAAGCTCTAAACTGAAGCATGATATGTTAGATTGCTTAGCCTCCTATACCACAAGGGAATTGCCGCACATCTTACAGGCCACTGAAATCCTGAATGATCTAGCTTCAAACCTTGTGAATAACAGCATTTTACCGCCTTCGGAAGAATTTGAGGTGCTGCTGAAGAAACTAGATGAGATAAACTCTATCAAAGCCAGCCCGACTCTCGAGATTAATACTTCCAGCATAAAATCATTTATCAATGAGCTTAACAATCCAACAAAAAGCTTTCCCGGCATCACCAGTCATGATGTTACCGCCTTGCTCCCGGGTCAGTCTCTCAATGATGTTATTGTCAACCGCACCTTACGGCTCCTCGGTGGTGAAAGTTGTACCACAGGTGAGAGCCTCTACATATGGAGCAGCTCCCTGTCAGGGACATTGTCGGAAAGAACAACATGTTTGAATTGACTTTCGAGGCGGGGAAAAATCGCTGCCTTGATTATGATAATCATCCTATCCCAATTCAGATTGAGGGACACTGGATGTTGGCAGCAGCCGATCTGCAACACAGAAGCATAACCACTTTCGATTCTCGATCGGGCGAGGTGGGACATGAATAATCAGTGTATACGGTTAGAGCTATCATCTCTTGAGATAGTATGGCAGGGCAGGGTTACTGATTCTGAGACTGAGCCTCGAGAAATGGTTTGTTGAGAATAGGAACAGTATTGCAAACGATATTCACCAACCAGGCTTTCGATATACAACAACAAAACGAGTGTGACTGTGGTGTCATTATGCTTTGGGTTTGCGTCACGGCTGATCCGGAATCTAACCCTGGACTGCCCTATGGACATGGGCTGGGAGAAAGAACGGGAGTCCGTAGCTTTACGTCTCTACGAAGCTAGCCACTCATTTAAAGTCGTGGACCAAGAAGCAGCCATAACCATGTGAGTCAATTACCCATGAGAAATTTCTATGCTGAGAGTCCTTCCATAATAGAAATCCTTAGATGACTCACTGTCAGTCTTCAGACTATCTGTAGATCAAGAAAGTAAGCAAAAAACCTCTTACACTGATTGAGATTCATCAGAGATAAAATGATATGACCACAAAATGATAACTATCAGACATGTGGTTAACTCACTGAGAATGATGGTGATGAAGATGAACTTCTTCTCAACTGCTTATAACACTTGACATTCAAACAACAGATATAAAAGTTTATACAATTTAATCTTTCAGAGCAGTTAAAATTGAAGATATTACATTTCTCCCATATATTTCAATATAGATATATATATATTGTTAGAATATGGCGGCTTTTGACTGTAAATAATATAGCTAAGTTTTTTGTGTAGCTATCAGTTCTTTCCTGAAAGCTCTTCTAATTACATGAAGATGACGGTGATACATTGTCAGATAACTCGTCATCGAGATCTGAGAATGAGGTATTCATTTCTAACAATATTCATCAAGTATATTCATTCTAGAAATGGCAACAACTAGTTTGAGAGCTATTTCTCAACTTTTCCGACGTAATTCTGTTCTCTTCCACAGCAGTTTGAATAAAATATTCATTTGCACGAACATTCTTTGATTTGTGTTTGGGATGGCTTGTTATGGTAATCACAGGGGTGTTGATTCTTAGCTGCCTAATTGAGAACCCTTACCATTCCACTACTAGCCCAATTGTTTTCGTGGTATATTGACTGGTCCATGCGGCACGGTTAGTGTGTAGTTTTAAGGTGGGTCAAACTTGGGACCACACTGAAGGGTTTTTCCGGCCGAAATTCGAACCACGCTCAACTGTATGCCCGTTACGCCCGTGTTTTTTCATACTAACCTAATCCTAACCTAAACCTACCCCTAAACCAGGTGTAAGGGCAGTGAGAATGTGGTGCTGTTGAAAAATCTTTGAATATTTAAATATATTAGTAATGTATTGAATATATGTGTTTTCGATGGGCCTTCAAAGCTGATCATGGCTCTGAAAAATTGAGTCAAAAGTTGAAACCATGATGAACTTTGATCAGCCAAGCTAGGGGAAGGGTCAGTTGGGGTGCAACATTCCGAAAGAGAAAAAGGAGGAATGAATGATACACCTCACCCGGCTAATTACACGCCTCAAATTTCGACTATTCCTTTTAAATCATAGCGTATACACAGCATTGCATACAAAATATCTAAGGTATGATCATATACTTCATATGAGAGACTAACGTATTTCACCACGAACACGATCACACCACGACCTCGATCACTTTGTACCACCACGCTAATTTAGTATGAGAAAGTACTCTACATTCTCGTGTTTATCTTGTTTGTTTGAAGAGATAGCGTCGTCGCGGTGTGATCGTGTTCGTGGTGAAATACGTTATGAATGTCTCCTGCTAGTCATTCAATTACATCATCACATAGTATGTATTCTCATACCTAGGAGCAGCTAGCTGACTATGACACAGCAACCACTGTCAGCCACTGCAGGTACTGCGACTTTTCACTGAATGAGATTTTATCATGATACATTTTTCTCATTAGCTAGATTTTATGTTGAAATGAATATTGCAGAATTGGGTGAAATAAGCAGCTCTGCAATTCAAGAACTCATACTCTCTTGTGCTCAGTAATCAATATTATTTTTTATGTAATGTTGTGTATACTCTATGATTTATGTAAGGGGCGAGCAATTAGGTATGAAAGAACTATATTGTGCCTAATATACAAGAAGAAAAGCTTAAGAAAGAAAAGAGAAAGAAAAGAAAGAAGTGCAAAAAGTGTGTAGAAAAGCACTTTAAGCACAGATTGCAAGTGAGAGCTAGTCGCTAGCGCGGGAGCTATTAGTCTGTTTGAGCGGCTAGCCCAAGTCCACATAATCATATAGAGGTTCAATCTCTGACATTATCTCTCTTCTTCTCTTCCATGATTCTTCACAGATAGTTATTGAGAGCTTGAGTCTTCTTCATTAGAGATGTCTTTATTCAGATAAGAGCAGTTCAGCTCACTTATTTGATCAGATAATATTTCTGATGATATCTAATCTTCTTTTTAAGAATTTTCTCAACATAGTACTTCTCGTGCCCATCAACATCTATGGCCGGTGGTTGGGGTTCATGGCAGATTTGGGATGACAGCAGGTCTCCAGCAGCAGAACAAAGTAAATTCACATGAAAAACATTATAAATCTCAGATGATATATTTAATTAATAGACATGAGAGTCAATTCTCTCTATTATCTTGAACTTTTCATTCTGAATATCCAGCTTCTTTGAAGACTGAAGTGTAGACACATTCTTCAAATTCAGTCAGACAGTGTCATTAACTCTGTATTCTGAGACAGCATTCTGATGATGATTAGTCTGAAGTTTTTGTTCCTGCTGGACATTTGTCATTGAAGCCTGGGCCCAAATTGCTGCATCTTTTAGCTTTGCTAGAATTAATTCTGCTTGCTTAATTGAGTTCTGAGAATTCTCAGAGACTGAAGTATTCTCTTTCAACTATAGCAGATCTAAATTATACTCATGCATCAAGAAGAATGAGCTCACATCAGTGATTATCAAGTTTCTATCATTCATGACTAATTCAGCAGATGCTAAACATTCTGATCAGTCATTCTGTGCAAAGTTTATGAACTTTCTGATATAGATTTTCAATGACTGATTTACTTGTTCTGTGAATTCATCTGTTTCTGAGTGATAGACTGTGAAAAGATGTCTGATGACATCTAACTTCTTGTATATATATGATCAAAAAGTCTCAACAAACTGCATTTCACAGTCTGAGACTATAGCTGATGACACACCATGCTTTCTATAGAAGCAGTTGATAAAGACATCAGCTAGTGTTTCAGTATCTATTTTCTTACAGAGTTCAATTATCATGCTCTTGCTCAGACAGTCTGTGATCACCATGATATTAGTGAACTCATCAGACTCTGAAAGTTTTACAATGAAGTCAATGAAGATTTCTCTTCATATTTGATCTGATATAAGCAGAGACTTTAGCAGGCCATGTTGATGCTTCTTCCATGCTATGTTTACTCTATAAATGTTGTAATTGTGAGTGAAGATTCTCATATCTTGAGCACAGTTAGATTAAAAGTAGTCTTGAGCAAGAATTCAGTACATGATCTCTTATTCAGAGTGTTCTGTCATCACTGAATCATGGATTTTCTGTAGTATTCTGGTTATTATTATTATTCTTCAATTATAGATATATATGCAGTCAGAGACTATGATATCTACCTGAGACTCAAAGAGTCTCAGGATTTTTCTAACTTTAACACTAATTACTATACATTTTTTCTTCAAACAAATAGCACTTGCAATACTTGAATTCCAGCCCAGAATAGTCAGCAAATTGATTTTTCTTTTGTGTAGTATTCTGGTCTGTAGAGGTTTGAAGTCTGGGACCCACTTTCATTCTCTAAAGCAGAGATATTCATTTTCAATACTATATTCTGTCACTGAAATCTTGATCTTTTTTTTTTTTTTTTTTTTTTTCTTCCATTAAGGCATATGCAATCAGTGATTATGATGCCCACCTAGTATTACTAGAATTTATCATGTAAACTA
Source organism: Emergomyces orientalis (assembly GCA_002110485.1). Taxonomy (NCBI): domain Eukaryota; kingdom Fungi; phylum Ascomycota; class Eurotiomycetes; order Onygenales; family Ajellomycetaceae; genus Emergomyces; species Emergomyces orientalis. Next base: position 112,827 of record MOWL01000027.1, on the reverse strand, counting down.
TATCTAAATACATGTAACTTCTTGTCACTTGTCATTACAGTAATTCCAGCCCAGAATAAGAGACACATTCAAAAGTAAAAGATGATACAATTTAATACTAAAACATTTTTGAAAATAAACTCAAAGTTGAAGATAACACAAAGAAAATCAAAAGAATGAATCTACAGAACAAACCCCTGCAGTTTACACCTTAAGCTATATACATATTTTAACACTCTATATAACTGACCACCGCGTCTGTCCTCTCGGGTCATCATAGAGGTTATCATTCCCCCCATAATACCGCCGCCCAACTAGGCTCTTAACTAGCCTACTGTGGTGGGGAATCTCGGCGTGGTATTACTTTTCGCCGAGACCGCCTCATATATTTGTTTGGCATGGCTGCCTCATATTCCCATTATCTTTTGACACACGTGTGGATTCGGCGAAGATTGATTGTACGCAGAGCAGTGAGATTGCTCCTTTTTGATTGTGTGATTTGATATGTGATTGATTGCTTGTTCTTCTTCTATATTTGAATCTCCTACGTGTTCTTTTGTATTGCTATTTGGATAGCTCGTTGAATAGAATATTGTATACACGGCGAACTTACCAACCTCCTTACGATCCCGCTGCTCCTGCCCACGTGCCGCCAAAAGCGCACAACCCCTTATTCCACTTCATTGGCGTCCCTGGGAAGGCAATTCAAAATGAATGGGCAGACAGTAGCTACAACTGATATGATTTCTCTCAACATTTTGTCTTTTCTGCTTTTGTTGAGCATTCTTTTCAATAGTGTTCATTTGTGGAAGCCTCTGATTGGCCGATATGGCCGATATCGACAGTGGATAATGAAGGATGCGAGTGAACACTTCACTGATAAGCTCAATTTGAATACTCACACCTCTATTCAACAAATGAAAGAAGAGAGAAATGTTGAGAAAAGTGATAAAAAAAAAATCTTTGATAAAAAGATTTAAAGTGAATGTTGAAATTTCTTCTCTTTCTTGAGAATTTGAGATTTAAATATAAAAAGAATATTGATATTGATAGTATTGTTGAACTCTTTCTCTTATATGAACAGAAGTCTTTTATACATTTCTTTCTTTCTCAATATATGTCTTTCAAGCATTCTCAGTCAGATTCTATTGCTCATTGTCAAACTCAGTCAGGAAAGATCTCTGCAGCGCCCCCAAAAATAGAAGTTAGCAAAGAGAAGACAGAAGCTAGCAAAGAAAAGATGACTACACTCACTACTATCTCATCTGGTCAGCTGACTCCCAATAGTGAACTGCCATATCAATGTCTTGTCATGCTGATGCCGATTCCTGGAGCACCTGGAGCCCCATTCTTTGATGGAAGAAACATTACTGCTTTTATTGATTGATATGAGGCAATGTGCACCTTGCATTTTGTTGCAGGAATTGATGCTCTGGCGGTATTACAGAACTATTGTACCATGAAACTGCAGGGCCATATCAATCAGCTTGTCTTGAATCATAAGACATGGGAAATGGTTAAAAAGCAGTTGCTTGCTGATTTCTGGCGCGAAGATGCTCATTAACAGATGTATAATCAATATTATCTTCATGCATTGTGCAACAAGACTCATTCTACCAGCCAGGAGATTCTTGTCTACTGCTGTCAATTCTGTGCAGTTGTGATGTCTTTCATTTGTAAGAATGAATTGCAACAATCTCTCACTTATATCTGATTTCTTCAAGAGCTTTCAGAAGGTATTCATGAAAAAGCTTTCTGCACTGCTGAATTTGATAAGATTAGTCAATCTGAATGGGAACTGCTGAAGATCTGTGATGCTGTGTCTCAAATGCAGAAGACAAAGAAAGAGATTGTACAAGTTCTGACACCTGATGTTTTTCTCAACTCTATTTCATTGATGCAGCTGTCTGCTCAGCCCGTGTTTAATCCGCCCACATTGAATGTGCCTGTGCCGACCGCTTCGGCGATACCTGCTCCGGATGTGAAAACACAGAATCCGAGTGATAACATTCTTGAGAACCTTGTCAACTGAATGAACACATTATCTCTGACAATCACTGGCATTCAAAACCAGAGAAACATGCAGCAAAATGTGACTGCTTCAAAGATTCTTCTTACTCGAGGACATGATCCTGCATTGAATTTGCCAAATGTGTCTTACTATGAAACTCAATGTGAATCTGGAGACCTGTCTTGATCTCGATCCGGAAGCTTTGTTCAATACAATCAACCGCTGATGTCATGCTGAGGTTGTGGAGATTCAAACCATATGCTTCCAAATTGCTTAGCAATCGGCCGGCTCATTGATCAGGGCAAGATTCATTGGAATATGATTGGAGAATACTATGAGGGTAATGTGATGAGAAAAGGCCTGAAGATTGCTGTCAATTAACTTGAGCTTCATATTGTTATGATTGAATGACTTTTGAAGCAAATGACTGCACTGCTGACTGTCCCAACCGCGGATAAACTTCGGAATGATGGTAGTATCCGGGTATTTCCTGACGGATCCCCGATGCCATCGGTGAATGCCGTAAGCATATGTGATATTGAATTTGATAGTGGCCCTGAGAAAGATGATATGACTGATAGTGAGATGGAGAAGATTGTTAGTGTAATAACTGCTTTCACTTCTACTGAGAAGAATAAGGCCTCTTCTATGAATAAAAATCAAGCAACACTTTCCAGACAAATTGAGAAGAAGAAGAGACTGTCAATAACACATTCTTGATGCAATGACAGATATTCAGATGAGAAATCAGTTTCTTTTGCTCAAGATGTGATCTCTGCTTCACAGAAAGATGATGAGAATGATAATTCTCAACCTCTTCATGATGAATAACTTCAGAGTGGAAGTTCAAAGCTCAGAGACAGTGAAATTGTTTCAGATTCAGAAATGACAGATGCTCTGCAGATTCAGAAGAAAACTGTTCTCTGCAGACCTCAGAAACTCAAAGAGTCAAAGCTTTCTACAGAAATAAAGAATAAAGACAATATGACAATCACAATACAGTGAATATTCAAGAAGATCATGTGTCAAGAAATTGATGGAATTCAGATTAAAGATCTCATGGCATGCTTCACTCAACTTCAGCACATGTTCTTTCAAAATCTTCCCATCGAAGTTCAACAGCATATGATTCGGGATGATGCAGCCACCATTGCCCTGGTTCAACCTGGAACTTCTGTTGCTGAGTATAATCCTTGTTGAAATCTTGTTTCAGTTGGACACATCAAGTTCACTGTTGGAATTGGAAAGGGGGAAACTGAGGCAATATTTGATGAAGGTGCAGAAATTAACTGTCTTGTTGAAAGAACTGTGTTAGATCTCAGTCTCATCATTCAAAGGAATGCTGTCAAACCTATTCTTGGAGCTGAGGGTCAGCAGAGTGGTGTCATTGAAATCTGCAAGAATGTTTCTGTTTGTCTTGAATCTGTTATAATGTCTCAGACATTCTTCATCATGGAATGTGGTTCTCATGATTGCATTCTCAGCTGACCATATGAAAATGTGACGTGTTTGGCAAGAACTACAGATAACAAAGACAGCATTCTTGTTCATGTTTTTGATCCGAAGGATGAGAAGAATCAGGTGTCTTTTCTTAATTATTCTTTCAGTGATCATGGAGATTGAAAGTTAGATGATCTTCATAACAAAGTGCAGACTTTAAACTAGATATGCTAAGTCTGATTGATCTTTGCAATGTTGAATGTGATGGGCAAAGAAATGATATCAGATTCAGTGATCACAATGTGAATAGCAGGGCAAATATTCTGTCATGTTTTGAAAGTGGTGTGGGTGTGTCAGCCAATCAGAGAACACTGCTTCAAAATATCTGAGAACCTCACAGGTTTTTTCTCATCATTCTACATTAAATAACAATTTTATCTGTCTATACATTCATCTTTTTCTTTCTCTAATTATTCAATATCTGAATCATGCCATGTTCATGATGTGCAGCTTCATGATTTGTCTTTATATGCTTCTTCATGATCTTCTCCTCGATCGCGTGGTCCAATCGTTGCGACATTATACAAGTGAAAAGCTGATAAGATTCAACCTCTTGATGTGCCAACTACAGGTGGCGGGATTCCCGGCGGAACAGATAAGTGGAGAGAAATTCGCCAACAATGGTTCAAAGACAATGTGATTCCAGAGCAGGATCTGCCTTTGCTCTACAATCATTTCATTACACCCCATTTCTCCGATTGCCCGCGAGATTCGCGACTCACAGAGAAAAGAATAAACATTCTGACCAGTCATTCTGTGCAAAGTTTGTGAACTTCCTGATATAGGCCTTCAATGACTGATTTGCTTGTTCTGCGGACCCATCTGTCTCTGGGTGATAGGCTGTGGAGAGATGTCTGGTGACGCCTAACTTCTTGCATACATGTGACCAAAGGGCCTCAACAAACTGTGTTCCATGGTCTGAGACTATAGCTGACAGCACACCATGCTTTCTATAGAAGCAGTTGATAAAGACATCAGCTAGTGTCTCAGTGTCTATTTTCTTACAGAGTTCAATTATCACGCCCTTGCTCAGACGGTCTGTGATCACCATGATATTAGTGAACCCATTAAACTCTGGAAGTTTCACAATGAAGTCAATGGAGATTTCTCTCCATATTTGATCTGATATAAGCAGAGGCTTTAGCAGGCCATGTCAACACTCCTTTCATGCTGTGTTTGCCCTACAAATGTTGCAATTGTGGGTGAAGATTCTCACATCTTGAGCACAGTTAGGCCAAAAGTAGTCTCAGGCAAGGATTTGATACATGACCTCTCGTCCGGGGTGTTCTGTCATCACTGAATCATGGATTTTCTGTAGTATTCTGGTCCGTAGAGGTTCAGAGTCTGGGACCCACTTCTGTCCTCTAAAGCAGAGATATTCATTTTCAAAACTACATTCTGTCACTGAGACCTTGATCTTTAACCATGAAGAGAACTTCTGAGAGCTGCTGTGAATGATCTGTTCCAGTTTCTTGAGTGTGTTGTCATTCTTTTTAGCCTGAGCTCATTCTTCAGTGAGGGTGCGTTCTTCTATGAGCAGAGCTGGTGCTGTGATTGACACTGCACTAACAGATTGAGGTTCACATAGAGGTTGAGGAACATCTGAGAAAGGCTTCTCCAGACCCTTTCTATCAATTATCAAGAAGCATTTAACTGGCTGTAGTATTTGGAATACTCTGTAGGCATGTCTCTCGTCGTCTTGGCCACTTGGTAGGTCCTGGTCCCGGCGGGATAGGGCGTCCGCGGCAGCGTTGTCCTTACCGGGCTGATACGCCAATTCAAAATTGAAACAGCTCAGGAACTGAGCCCAGTGTACTTGCCATTCTGAGAGCTTCCGCGAGGTCATGAAGTACTCTAGATTCTTGTGATCAGTAATGATCTTGAACTTGTCAGTACTTCTTAACTGAGAGTTTCATTCTTTCAAGCATCTGATTACAGCGAGCAATTCCTTATCATGAATTTCATAGTTGTATTCAGTGAGTGTGTTCTTCTTAGAGAAGAAGGCACATGGTCTCAGCAGTTCATCATTATTATACTGAGAGAGTACTCCTCCAGTAACATAATCAGAGAAATCTGTTTCAACAACTGTTTCACAATCAGAGAAGAACTGTAGTAACATTAATACAGAGATAAACATTCTTTTAAGCAGTTCAAAGGTGTCAGAGGTTGAATCTCTATATGGTTATGTGAACTCGGGCTAGCCGGCTCTCGCGTTAGTGGCTAGCCCTCGCTTGCAATCTGTGCTTAGAGCACTTTTCTACACACTTTTTGCACTTCTTTCTTTTCTTTCTCTTTTCTTTCTTAAGCTTTTCTTCTTGTATATTAGGCACAATATAGTTCTTTCATACCTAATTGTTCACCCCTTACAAAAGGCCTGATTCACTTTCTTGAACCAGTTAAACTTTATGTCCTTTTTGATGAGTTCTGTGAGAGGGGCCATGATCTTCGAGAAATTCTGTATAAATTTTCTATAAAAGTTCACAAATTCTATGAACCCACGGACACCTTTAACTGTAGTGAGAACTTGTCATTTTATAATTATCTAAATCTTCTCTGAATTCATGCTCACACCTTTTCCAGCCTCTATGATAAATTCTAGATACTTGGTGAATTGAATCTCAAAGTCACACTTGTCTATATCAATCTGAAGGTCAGTCTTATGTAACTTGATAAATACCTTTTCAACATGTTGGCGGTGTTGCTTAAGACTGCCTGAGGTGAAAATCAAGATATTATCAATGTAGACAGATACAAACTTGTTCAGGTATTCATGTAGAGCTCAATTGATGTACTTCTGAAAGATGCTAGAGGCATTTACTAATTCAAAGAGAGTTATCAGTCATTCATAAAGCTCATATCAAGTTCTGAAAACTGTCTTCCATTCATCACCTTCTGCAATGCGAAGCCTGTGAAAGGCTGCAGTAATATCAAGCTTTGTAAATCATTTTGTCTTGCCAATACATTCTAGAGTCTCATTGATTAATGGGAGGGAGCATCTGTCCTTGTGAGTGATTGCATTCAAGCCACAGTAGTCTACACAGAAGTGTAGACCATTCTCTGGTTTTCAAGCAAAGAGCACAGAGGCTGCTGCCAGTGAATTACTCACTTGTATGAAGCCTTTATTCAAATAATCCAGTAGTGTTTTTCATAGGACAAGAAGTTCATTCTGAGACATGTTGTAGAGAGAGTCTCAAGATGATTAAGCCTTTTTTTCATTCTTATTTTTCAATGTGATTCTGTGGTCTACCCCTGGTCCGCGATGAGGGGGTAAGATGTTGACTGCAGTACAATTAAACACATTTAAATAGGCATGATAGTGTTTGAGCAGTTTTTTTCATGAATCAATGAACTTCTTTTTCATCTCTAGAGCTTTCTCTATGTTCTTTAGACTAGCTGAGAAGACCTGGGTGCTGTCTTACTTATGATGTTTGCAGAGATAATGCTTAAATGTGACTGCTGAGACTTGAATTGATTGAGAACTCTCATTGAGAGTTAGAACATTTTTTATTACAACTCTCAAACAGAAATGCAGCTTCTGTCTTTTACTGTCAGACACTGTGTTGAACATGTTCAGCCATGGCATCTCTAGAGTTATGTGGGGGGAACCTGAGTCTTGAGAGGTCTTAATCATATAGAAGTAGAACCTCTTAGCTAGATGTTCTTCTACATTCACTGCTGCACAAGCTACCTTGTCAATCATTTGATAGTTACCATCAAATCCTTCAATAAGACGGCCAGGAAATTTCATACACTGAAGGTTCAATTTTCGTGCAAGGTGTGAGAAGATGATGCCATAGAGAGCACACTCTGAATCTATTATTGCTCTAGTGAAGTGTATGCTATTCAAGACAGCATCTACATAGATTGAGTTTCTAATCATTTTCTTCTCAAATTTCTTCCATTTCTTGACTGCTTGTTTCTCTGTGAGCCTCTGCAGATGATTTTCAGCAGAGACTACTCTTTTCCCGGCTCTGGAGAGCTCTTTCTTGAGCTACTGTTAAAACTACTCGCCCTTGACTGAGGCTGAGGGCGGCTTTGGCGGGGTTCCAACATGAGAGCTACACTGATGGCCTTCACAGAGCACTGCACAGGCTTGTAAGAGCAATCTGTGACCATGTGCTCTGATACTTCACAGTGAAAGCACAACTTCTTTTTCTTTCTTCTATTCAGCTTCTTGAGATCTATTTATATAGTATATTATATTCTCTTATTTTTCTTTTTGACAGTTCATGCTGATGTGAGCTCTCAGTTCATGACATTCTGTGATTCAGAAAAAGTCTGAAGAAGACTTTCTCAGAATCTCTTGAATAAAATATTTCAGTGTCAACTCAGCTGACTTTTTTCAAATTTATTAAAATTCTTTATATGATCTATAATTCTTTTCACTTGATTCTTGAATTTATTATAGAACTTCTTTTTATTCAAGCTTAAGAGATATTTTTTTAGTTTTCAGTTAAAAATTTCTTTCAGATAGTCTTTTTTAATTGAGTCAGCTCATTCATATTTATCAGTCTTTAGAAGCAGTTACTTCAGCTCAGTTAAAAGTTTATTAAAACTTCTCTTTTCTTGTCTCAGTCTATTCAGTTTGTTCAAGACTTTCTGCTTGTAGACTGTGTCAGTAAATGTTGACTTCAGAAGCTCAAGGAACTTCTTGATAATAAATCTATTGATTTCAGAATACTGATTCACTCAAGAGTGAATTCTTGCTGATACTTTGTCTTTCAGTCTTTTAAAAGTATATTATACTTGAGCTTGTTCATTTTCAATGATCCGTTCATCAATCATGATCTTGACTTTGAGGTTGCTGAGGAACTGTGAAAAATAGAAAAGATTATTACTGTTATAATAGACAGAATCTGAAAGTCTTGCTTTTGACTATTTTAATTTAATAAAGAGAGAGATAGTGATAACTTCAGTTAAATTTAAAGTTTCAGTGATTATTTATTATTTCTTGAGTTCTCATCATTGATTCTGTAGCTTTATTTATTGAGCTATCAGTTTTTTTTTTATCTGAAAAAACTTTATAAGCTTCTCTCTAATAAAATTGATGATTATTTCTTCATTATGTGATTCATGACTGCTTGTGATTAATACAAATTCATCTTCATCTGATGAAGTCTTAAAGATGATTATCAGAGTTTTTATTTTTATAAGTGCAGGGATTTCTTGCTACTCTGTCACACTGTGATTTACTCAAAGAATGAGTTTATAATGTCAGTATTCTTCTGAACTTTTTTATAGATGCAGAAATTTCTTGCTACTCTGTTATACTATTATTCTTTCTTAATAATTAATCTGTGATGTCAGTGTCTTTCTGGGCTTTTTCATGTCTTTCTTTAGTAAGGAGTAAAAACGAAGCTTTTCTAATATAAGAGATGAGCAATTAGGTATGAAAGAACTATATTATATCTAATATACAAGAAGAAAAGCTTAAGAAAGAAAAGAGAAAGAAAAGAAAGAAGTGTAAAAAGTGTGTAGAAAAGTGCTCTAAGCACAGATTGCAAGCAAGGGCTAGCCACTAGCGCGGGAGCTATTAGTCTGTTTGGGCGGCTAGCCCGAGTCCACATAACCATATAGAGATTCAACCTCTGACAATAAAACTTAGAAAGTTAACAGAGATTCAATTTTCTTATTTCATTTTAAAGCTCTCACTGCTGCTTTTTAATTGATTTCATTATGATATTCAGTGCTTCTATATTTTTTACTGACTGAGTCTTTTTTTGTGAAGTTTCAGAATATCAGCAGTGACAGAGATCTTTCTTATTATAAGAAAAACATCTTATTATTATTATTATTATTCTTCAATTATAGATATATATGCAGTCAGAGACTATGATATCTACCTGAGACTCAAAGAGTCTCAGGATTTTTCTAACTTTAACACTAATTACTATACATTTTTTCTTCAAACAAATAGCACTTGCAATACTTGAATTCCAGCCCAGAATAGTCAGCAAATTGATTTTTCTTTTTTTTATTTATTTATTTATAAATATCTTTGAAGATTATTTATATTCTCTTTTTTTCATATAATTTTCAAGTGATTACAAAGAAAATAAATTAATAATAGACAAAATAACTCATGACATGAATACAAAGGAAATAAAAGACAGACTCTAACACAAAAGAAATAGTGAGATATTATATAATATCTAGCAGTTTTTATAAAGAATATTTCAGATTCTCATTCATTTATATTTTCATCTTTGAAATAGAATTGATTTCTAGTAGCTATTTGAGTTTCATTGAGAAAATCAATTAAATATTGACTGCCTATTTCAGTTGAAAATAGTAGTTTTATATTCATTTCTCTCAGCTTATATTTAAATCTCAGTTCAGCTCTAAGTTCTTGATTTAATGAGCAATTCATTAAGATATGTTCTGGGTCTTCAAGAGAGTCACAATATTCACAATTTTCACTTTCAATATCAGATATTTTTTTCAAATAAGATTTGAAATAGCCATGACCTAGTTTCAATTGAATGATTGAGGAGAAAAGCTTCTTCTTGCACTTAATAGAGCATGATTTCCATTTAGGTTTAGTTTCAAATCTAAGATAGTGAGGACTTTTTCTTTGTTTTTCCCATATTTTATGCCATTTTTCTAAGCAATTCTCTTTTATCTTTCTTTTAATAAAAGACCATGAAACTATTTTTGAACTTGCAATATTTAGTTCTGTTCCTTTCTTTGCTGCTTCATCAGCAAGCTCATTTCCATGTATATTTATATGAGCAGGAACCCAGCTCAGATATATCTTTGTCTTATATTTTAATTGAATTCTTTTGCATATCTTTAGAATTACTTCTATATTCATTTAACCATTATGAATTTCATTTTTTTGAATTCTTTTCAAAGCTGCTTGACTATCTGAAAAAATCCATGCTTCTTTCATATCTTTTCTTTTTGAAGCTTTTATTTCTATCAGTTTAAAAGCTTTCATAATAGCATATAATTCAGCATCAAATACTTCACATTCATTTCCAATATTCCATGAATCTGATGTATATTTGTAATTATCTTCTGTATATGCTATTCCAGCTCCTAGGCCTTTATTTTCATTCATTGAACCATCTGAATAGATTAGAATTGACTTTTTAAAATCAATTTTCTCTATTATTCTTCTATGATTCTCAGCTTCTTCTGGTTTTGATAATGCGCTTATTTCAATTGAAATCATTGAGCCTAGTTTTTCTTTCCATGAATATAGCTTTTTGTGTTCAATCTTTTCAATATTTAATAAGGAGAATTCATTTTTAATCATTGAGCATACTCTATATAGTTGAGAAGGGATTTTTTTTCTATTTCTCTCATTTTCTTGATTTTCTTGACTTTCATTCCAATCTAGATATCTATTCCAATCTAAGTCATTTCCAGATTGAATTGGAGGATAAGATGTAGATATTCTTTTTCTAATTGAATGAATATCTGGCATTTTCATGATTCTCAGTGCATAATTCTTGCATATCTTCTCAAATCTTATTTCAGGAGGTGATATAGAAGCTTCTATTTCCATAGCTCTACATGGAGAGGTTTTGAAAGCTCCCAGAATTCTTCTTAAAGCTGTATTCTGCAATTTTTGAAACTTATCTATGAAGTGTTTCTGGTTCTTCCACCATATCTGAACACCATAATCAGAAATAGATGCTATACATGCAATGTATAGCTGTCTCATAGCTTGAAATGATAAACCCCTTTCAGTATTAGAAAGTTGTATTATACTATTTAAAACTCTTTCAGCTTGAGCCATTCTTTTTTGAATATGAGATTTAAAATTGAGTTTTGAATCCAGCCAGATTCCTAGTCATCTTACAACTGATTTAGGCTTTATTTCTTGATTTAATAGATTTAAACTTATTTCCTTTTCATATCTTTTTGGAAAAAAGTGAATTAATTCAGTTTTTTCCATATCAAATTGAATTAGGTTTAAATCTCCTCTATTAAATATCTCTTGCACAGCTTTTTCAATATTTTCACAATTTTCTTTTATTGTTCTTGAGCTGAAAATCAGACCTATATCATCAACATAGCTAGAAGATCTCACTATCTCCATTTCTCTATCTTTGAATAGATTTTTTGTATATATAGCAAATAGAATTGATGAGACTGGAGACCCCTGAGGAACTCCTATTTCAATTTCAGTAATATCTTGCTTTAATGAGTCAAAAAGTAGTTGAATATATCTTTTTGACATAAAACATATAACCCACTTTATTAATGCTTTTGGTAGTTTCATCTCTTGAAGAATAATTATTAGCTTATTCTTTGAAACATGATCAAAAGCACCTTTTATATCAATAAAAGCAGCTGTTGTAACTAAGTCTTCATTTTTTGCCATTTGAATATCATGAATTATTGATAAAACTGTATCTATTGCAGAATTCTGTTTTCTGCCACCCATTTGATCATTATATAATAAATCAGTGATTGAGCCTAGATATGATAATCTTGTTGCTATTATTTTTTCAAGAATTTTTCCCAAGCAATTCAAAAGTGATATAATTCTATAAAACTTTGGCATAGTAGCTTTTCTATTTGGTTTTGCAAGAACTATACCAGTTGCTTGTCTCCAGCATTCAGGGTGATACCCATTCTTCATTAGTTGAGAGAATAATTCAAATAATTCATTTTTCAGAGAATGAAAGACTTTTTGAATGATTAAATAATTTATAGTATCAGGTCCTGCAGCTGTTTTTGTAGAACTTGTAAAAACAGCAGTTTCAAGTTCATTTCTAGATAGATCTGGCCAAGCCCATCTTGAATCTTCAATATATTCACATATTGAACTATATTGTTCAGATTGAGGTGGTTTTTGAAATAGAATTTTCATAAAAGCCTGACATTTTTGTTCAAAAGAATGAGCAATATATTCCTCATTTTCTATTTTATATTTTAGAGATGGAAGCTTTGCAACAGATTTAGACTTTGTATATTTAAAAGCTTTAAATATTTCTTTTCCCTGTGCATTCTCAAGAAATTTATTCCAGCAGCTAGTTTTAGCTTTTTTAATTAATGTGAAATATTCATTTCTTATTCTTTTATATTCTTCATAAGATATGATATTCTCTTTCCATTCTTTTTTTATTTTTGCTAGATTTTTTCTTTTTTCTGTTATTTCTTCTGACCACCAAGGTTTTGAGAATTCTGAGAGCTTTTTCTTTGGTATAAAGTTTTTAATGCTTTCTAATATAATTTCAGTTATTATATTAGTTCTACTTTCTAGCATTATATCTGTTATTATTGTCTTTTCATTCCAATTTGATAATTCTTCTTTTTTTTCAAATTTTAAATCTTCAATTCTCTTATTGATTTCAGACCATTCAGCTTTTTCAAAATTATATTGATTTGATAGTAGAGGATTCTCACATGTTTCCTTTTCATCAATTTCAATATTAAATTGAATAACTTCATGAGCAGATCCTGATGTTTCTTCTGAATTAATAAATCAATTATAGACCTTGTTTTCAATCAAATTTTTTGATAGAAAGGTTAAGTCTATGATTGATTTCTTCATTAAGTTGTTTCTAAAGAAGGTCTGTCTATCAATTTCATTTATAATATCTAATTCATGTTGTAGAGCCCACTCTACTATTTTCTCTGATCTTATTGAATAATCACATTCAGAATTCCACCATATATAATGTGCATTGAAATCACCACATATAATAGCATTTTTTTCTGGACTTAAATTCAGCAGTTCTCTGTCAACTGTCCATGAATTATCATTTACCTTCAGTGATTTTTCATTATAAATATTTATCAATTGAATACTGTCAAATTGATTTCTTGTATCTATAATATCTCCAACTAGAATATCAGAATTATAAGAAAAACATCTTCAAAACATGAACTTTAAAGACCTCTTTCACTGTTCACATATACAGCTTCAAGCATATTTTTTCTCAGGTTTACATCAAATTCTATATTCTTCACAGTGATGAAGCAGAACAACTGAGATCTTATCAGATCATATAACTTTTTTTCAGTTATCAAGAGTTCAATGTTTATGCTCAAGACATCACTGAAGGTGTTCAGCTCTCATCTTCTTGATTAAATCAGGTTTTCGCATGGGCTTGATCTTTTTCATGCCTGCTTTTCACAATATATATCAGACAGTTATTGAAAAGATCTCAGTGCCATTCTCACTGAATTCATTGATAATATCAGTACATGTCTTCTCTCATCCATATTGATTGCAGCATATCTTTGTCAAAATCCGCTTCTTAATGGAAGGAGTCTGTTTTGCAGGTCTGCCAGTGCGAATAGCATCTTTTAACCATTCATCACATATAATAAGATGAGGAAGATTTGGGTTGAAGCCGCGTTCAATGACTCTTTTATATATACGATTGATGTTTTGAATAGAAAGATTGGTTATTTGACTTGTTTCAGCAGTAGTTTTACCAATATGAGGAGATTTGAGAGCAACAACGAGAGCCTGTGTGGCAATGTCAGAATTGAGAGCCATGCCAGTGCATGATCTATGAGAAAATAGAAAAGAAAGTGGAAGATATTGAATTTAGATAGAGATCTCATATAAGATGCGGGGCAGTTATATTACATTTTCATACAGTGGTGGCGCTCGCTAGCTGATATAGCGGTAAATTTATTGATGGCGCTAATCAAAACTTTTGGTAGAGTCCTCCGTATTCTATACTGAATCAGAGTGTAGAAATGTTGATTCTGTGCTTGGAACTGCCAGCTCTCATGAATCAGTACTTATTTTTCCGAGATCTCCGCAAATTTCTCGGTTTTCCAATCTCATCACTATATATAATATTAGAAACTCGCTTAAAAATGTTGGAAATAATAAAAATTGATGCTGTACCTTGAGCCATCATCTAATGACCGATTCAAGATATCCTGGAATCCATCTTGCGCATCGTCGCATTCGCCGCTGCTTTTAGAGTGGACAATGTTACGACGTTTTACAACTGCTGTCCAGGGATCCTGATTTTCACAAGGATAGCCGAGGACAGTCATGATACAATGCTCATACTCCTGCAGTTCAGCAAATTCTTCAGGTCCAAGTTGAGGTGTGGGGCTATATAAGTAATATATATTCTTTATCTCTTCAGGTATGTTGTTGTATATATTGTCATCTGAAAACCAATTTACGGCATCTTCAATCATTCCAATATATGTTGCAAACACTGTCTTGAAATCTTGATTCTGAAGCAAAATATTTTGAAAGTCGTCATCAGTGGCCCACTGCAAACAATTTTGCAAGTCAAAAAGAGCAGGGCGCCCTTGTGGAGCTGGGGCAGTTAGCTGCTGATACTCTTTGACAATGAGGAGCGCATTCTGCTTCAAATTTGGCGGCATCCTGAAGTCAAAACGAATTTTTAGCCTTTTCTAGGGTTGAATTTGTTCATACTTTTATTTCATGGAATCTTTAATATCTTTATACGACAATTTTTTAACATATTTATTCTATTTTTGACGGGGTTAAAAATAGCAGTGAGCTCAAAGCACAATGCAAGTGAAAAAAGAATGGGCCGCGTTGGAATTTATGAATAGACGTTCCCATTCAAATTATGGGATTGATGATAGCACTCAAATATTTCTGGAGCAGAAGCAATTTATCTCCTCCTCTGACTGCGACGCAAAATTAGCGTCGTGCCTCCAGCCCTGATATACAGGCACAAAGTACTGTTCACATCACCACTAAAATTTGGTTTGTTTTAAGAATTTATATGAACACAGTACATTTATGGGGAAATGATGATATAAGCTGAAAATTTAACATCGTATTAACTAGTCTAGTCACACTGCCTGTTTAACTGATAACTTATAAGTTAGTCTCATGGAGTAGCATCCATGATAATGAGGCGGATTCTGCAACACCTTCTTGCAAGAAAACTCCATTCGCTGGAACGGGCTCTTTTCTGCCTTGTTGCCAAGTACTAAGTGAACTTTGACAACCATCATGAAATTACTCCGTAGTTAACCACGCTATCCGAAGCCTTGCAAGATGAGCTTTTGGTGACATATAAAAGCCTGCTGGGTAGTTATTAATCCGAGTGAAATCTTGACCGTGGATCTGGTGACAAGTATGACTATTGCTTCTTGAGCACGTCCTTAGGTTTTTATAAGACGGAGAGATTAATCGGAGAGTGTAGCTAGCATAATATGCACATATATATAGGGAGGAATCAAATAGAGAGATCGTAAGGTATTGTGTGCTCTGAACTATCTAAATATCTACGGGTTTTCCATGGCTTTTTATGCCCATGGATCTCGTTTAGATTGTTCAATAACTAGTTATCAATAATATGAGTGTTTTACATGCTATATTGATAATATCGTGATATTACCAGCTGGAAATCTCTGATTTCGGCGAAGTAGAAGAAAAATCGACGTTGTGGCGAATATATTAAAGGTCGGCGAAGATGGTATTTGGTGGAGATTTCATCGGCGTTCGCTGTGTGGCAATTAATAATGCGCTAGCCATTATACGTGGTGATGATCACACAATCCTTGACCTTATAGCCTTCTCAAGCTCATCTATCCTCGACCTGAGCAAACTGATATCCTGGGTCATTCGATCTCTTTCTGCATTCATGTTGTTAATTAAAGCCATTCGCGCATTTTGTGCGGTACGAATCTCCTCATATACAGAGTTGAGGCTGGATACAAGCTTGTTTGTTTTCTCTTGAATGTTTGGAAGTTCCTGCTGCACAATGCGGGCGTGAGGATACATTTCTTGCATTGCTACAACCATCTGTTGAACAATTGGCTCAGTGGACAGGTGATTATATCGTGTTTCAAGGGAATGGAGGGCGATCTGATGGGCCCGTATAATTCGTGCCTGGTCTTCAACATGTTGGAACCGACTTTCCACATGCTGATTTAGCCTGCTTATTGCCTGCTGTAACTGTTCGAGTTCAGCTTTCGCAGGAGTACCAATGCCAACACTGAATGCCTGACTGTTTGTTTTATTTTGTCCTCCTATTTGTTTTAATTTTGTTACTACCTCTTCCAAACAAGCTACTCTGAACTCATATTTGTCAAGCTCATCTGCTATAGCTTCATCCTTTGCATCTTGAACCTGCCGAAGATTCTGAATCTGATTCATGGTTTCCACAGAGATGTTGGATGTAGATCCTGTTCCTTCACTTTCGTCTAGCTCCTTGCGAGTCCTGCCACGCTCAGAGGCCTTACAATTGGGATTCTGACGGCGGTTAGAGAAATCTTCCTCGCGAGCTTTTGCAAACAGCTCCGCCGAATTGCGCTCATTCCTAAGTAATTCCAAATCCGATTTGAGATTCTTTAGCTCCATTTCCGTTGAACTTCTCCATTGTTCAATATAGGCGATTTTTTCTTCGTTACGTTTCATGGAACTGTTTAGCAATTTCAAAGTAGCTGAAATGTTGTCCTCCAAGTCCATGACATGCTTAATATCAGCTTTTGTCTCAATTTGTTCAAGCCGATGCTGAGTTCGATGGGCCTGTTGCTGGCCAGAGTTGAAATTG
This sequence comes from Emergomyces orientalis, assembly GCA_002110485.1. NCBI lineage: Eukaryota > Fungi > Ascomycota > Eurotiomycetes > Onygenales > Ajellomycetaceae > Emergomyces > Emergomyces orientalis. Next base: position 95,865 of record MOWL01000027.1, on the reverse strand, counting down.
GCGGCTAGTTCTTTGATAAGATCGTTCTGAATTTTCTGATGATTTTGAAGGTTTTCATCAACTTTAACAAGCTCACTATCCAGTTCCCTTTTTCCAACTTTGAGGCGCTTTGCAATTGATGGGTATTGAAAATTGCGATCACTTGCCTTGCGTAAGGCAGTTGACTCGGCTTGTGACCGTTTTCTGAGTCTCTCGCGCTCACTAGATAGAGCCGCGATGGATGCTACATGCGAGGCAAATTTTTCAAGTGAGTGGACAGGATCAAATCTGGGTGGACCAAGTTTCGACTTGTGGGGATCAGATGAGTCAGCTTGGTTAGGTTCGAAGGCATTGTTTCGAGTTGGTGAGAGCTGCGGCGAAGGCATGATGATTGAATTTGATTGAATGCAATAGGGCTAGGCAAGGAGCTGAGAAAATCCAGTCAATATTAAAGTATTTAGCGACAGCACACTGATATATATGAGTTGCCCACCTTGGCACAGCAATCCGGAGAACCAGGACGTAGCCAGTGACTACTAGTTTGAACCAGGAATAAAAGAGCTGGGGTAGCGCAAGTAGGAGAGGAATGAGTGCAACCAGCCAGCAAAACACAGGTCCTCGGTTTATGTATCTATTAACTGACGCCCGTGTAATGAAAGCAGCGCAGAGACACAAGCTGGCCAGTTGTTAACAGCCTTGGAAACATTCGGCCAGTCGCGTGTGCACACAATAACAACCTTAACAAGGAAATTCCAAACGCCTGGCCATGCGACGACGGAAGAATATTAGTCCGTTTTACCGCGTTGGGCGGCTAATGGCTTAGTAAGATACAGCTCTCGGCCATTCCCAATGCAGATGCATGCGGTCAACTAATTTTCGATCGGACCATCATCATTCTCCTCTAGTATCCCCAGCCAGATATATACAAATCGTAAGCGGAATAAATACAGACGAATATCCCGCAAATCTTCAGTTTAATTGAACAATTTTGCGGTACTTCTTCACCTGCCATGGCTGCAGTAAGTTCTCTAAGCCCACGAGAGCATATCAACAGGCGCCTCTTCAGCTCACATTCAACTTTTCATAGGCTATATCCACCGTTGCGGAGAGCAAGGAGGTCAGGGGCCTTAACCTGGTCGCGGCTCACTCCCATATTAGAGGCCTTGGTGTTGACGCAGACACGCTTGAACCCCGTCATTCCTCACAAGGCCTTGTCGGGCAGGAAAAGGCGCGAAAGGCGGCTGCGGTCATCCTGCAGATGGTAAAGGATGGCAAGATTGCTGGCCGCGCAGTCTTAATCGCCGGTCCTCCCAGCACCGGAAAAACTGCAATCGCTATGGGGATGGCGCAGTCTCTCGGACCGGATGTCCCCTTTACCATGGTTGCGTCGTCAGAGATCTTCTCGCTCGAAATGTCAAAGACCGAGGCGCTTACACAAGCGTTCCGCAAATCTATTGGAGTTAGAATAAAGGAGGAAAGCGAGATAATAGAAGGCGAAGTTGTTGAAATTCAGATTGATCGAACTCTGACTGGCGTATGTTTATATCCACAGCATTCCAATACGTTTTTCGGGGACTATCCCTAACCTCAAGTTGTATAGGGAAACAAACAAGGCAAGCTTACGATAAAAACTACTGATATGGAGACCATCTATGATATGGGCACAAAAATGATCGATTCCATGACAAAGGAGCGTGTTGTCGCAGGAGATGTAATTTCTATTGATAAGGCTTCGGGCAAGATAACCAAACTTGGCCGTTCCTACGCGCGCTCTCGAGACTACGATGCGATGGGAGCAGATACAAAATTCGTCCAATGTCCCGACGGAGAATTGCAAGTCCGGAAGGAAATAGTGCACACTGTCAGTCTCCATGAGATTGACGTGATAAATTCAAGAACACAAGGTTTTTTGGCTCTATTTTCAGGAGACACTGGTGAAATCCGGAGCGAGGTGAGGGATCAAATCAATACAAAAGTCGGAGAATGGAAGGAAGAAGGCAAAGCAGAAATCATACCCGGTGTGCTATTCATAGATGAAGTCCACATGCTTGATATTGAATGTTTTTCGTACATTAACCGAGCACTGGAAGCCGAATTAGCCCCGATCGTAATCATGGCGAGCAATCGTGGAAATACAAGAATACGTGGGACGTCGTATAGGTCCCCGCATGGATTGCCTCTGGACTTTCTTGACAGGGTCGTCATAGTCAGCACACAAGCATACACAAAGGAGGAGATCCAGCAAATATTAGCTATCCGAGCCCAGGAGGAAGAGATCGATTTGACGCCCGACGCACTTGCCCTGTTGACCAAAATTGGGCAAGAATCAGGCCTGAGATATGCTAGCAACATCATCGCCACGTCCACCCTACTGAGCCAAAAGCGCAAATCCAAAGAGGTCGGGCTGGAAGACGTACAGCGAAGCTTTCACCTTTTCCTTGACCCTCCTAGAAGTGTCAAGTTCGTGAATGAGTTTGAGAAGCGGTTTATAGGTGAAACGGGAGACGTTACCTTCTCGTATGTCAATGGCGATGCAATGGAGATTTCTTAAGGTGCCTAGCTCTTTTAACGGCTTTCTTTTTCTTACTTTTCTTCGTCTTTGCTGTTTTCAGTTGGGCATGCGATTTACCGTTGATTTCGGAGTGAAGGATGCTAGAACAAAAAATATCATGGCCTTTAGGACCGCGTAATACACTATTCTCCACGAGCCAAAGTTTGAATAATATAGGAACATACTCTTCCAAAAATGGGTAATAAAAACGGTCCCACAATAGATGTTACGTTTCGTAAATTCGTCTCCAATTACTGTACAAACAGAGCTTGTTTTCGCTCATTAACAATATAATAGTACAATTTTCGCAAAAAGGACGCGTAAAACAACCAGGATATCATGTAAAATTTGCTACAAAGCTCCACCCTTCAGTTGTGCCAACTTTCCGGAATTCAACCCCTTCTCCGAAATATCCAGCCGCATGCCACGATTCCATCATAGCCCTATCGTAGGGGCCGTGGGCTTCTCCTCCATCGCGCGAATCGGACCAGCGATATTCCCACAATGGATGGGCATCCGTCTCTGCTATTGATTCCGACGTAGCGTCTTCTGCTCGCGTGGGGTCAGCCCAGTTTTCCCCTGTTTCGAGCTTGTATTGCCGCATTAAAAGCTCCCGTTCCGCGTCGTATATCTCCATCTGGCCGCGACTGAGTAGAATATCTGCAGCGCCGGTGATGTCTTCAATAACACGCTTGCGGGCAGTTTCCGCTGGATCATCTTCGCCCATATCCTCACCTTCTTCGCCGTTCTTGCTGTTCTTATGGCGGTTTTTGTTTTTGTTTTGCCACTTAGGCTTGTGTTTAACCCCTTTTCCTAGTCTTGCGAGGGACTCCAATATAGTCTCTCCCCGTTCCATGTTGAAAATCAAAGTGCCCAAGATATCCGCTGTGAGAATGCTATCCTGCTCAAGCTGAATCTTTCGTCGTTCTTCCTCCCTTTTCTCAGCAGCCTCCCTAGCTTTTCGCATGTCCTTTCTCGAAACCCCTTCGAGCCAGGTATCGTGGATGGCATCTGGATCCGTAGCTTTACGAACAAAGTTTCCGGCCTCGTCGAAACGCCCCTCCTCTTGCTCCGCGCGCATATTGAAAGCATCTAATAGTGGCACGTGTGTCTTTTTCCCACCAGCCCCTAGCTCTTCGTCCACATCTGGACCAACCCTGGCCCTCTCTCGTTCGTCGACGTCACTTTCGCTCTCCTCTTCCTCGTCCCGCGTCACTTGCTTCCCTTTACCGCGACCGTCGAGGTCCAGCTTAACCGTGCCTCCACCACGAGAATCATCTATCTGGCCTTCAATCTCATCGTCCTGTAGGAATCGGACTTGTTTCTTTTTGCCCGTAGTTGTAGCATCGGGTGCCCTGTCGGCGGCAAAGTCGTCCTCCAGCTCCGCGAACATATCATCTGTGTCACCCGCGGCATCTTGCTTATTAGTTCTGACTTTAGCTTCTACGCGCGCATCGAATCCCTCATTTTCGCTGTCAGAGTCATAGCCCTCAATGTTAACTGCGTTTCGCCGCACTCGCTGGCCTCGAGGGCCAATCTCGTCGGCATCCAGCACCGCGTCCTCCTCTAAGGCGTCTGGGGCCAACGCGGATGGATTGCGTATATCAAATCGTAGTTTTTTGGACGAGGTGGGCCCGTTCGCATCGGAGTCTGCTTCATTGTGGTGTGTGCGGGCAAAGTCTTCCCCAGTCCGCTTTGGTCGACCGGGGATCGATGTTGCCATTGCACGCGGCTGGCTAACGAATAACTAACAGAGGTCGTAATAGAGGCGAGATTCAGTTCGGTGCGACAATGAATACTCAGCTAACCGAGTTCTAGAGCGCAATATATATTACATTCCAAACATCTGGCTACTGTAAAATTCCCCTTTCTTCCCAGGGATGGAGACAGCTGATATCAGTTGTGATGCGTCAACGCGCTGACCGGATTAACATACCTCCGACATAGGCAACCTGCGTCACTGAAGCGCGTGCTTAGTCAGTTGACGGCGAAAGCTGTCAGCCCTTTTCTACTTCTTGAGAGCAAGTAGCAGCCTCCATAACATGTAGCATTAACATTGTGGGCATCAAGTAAGCTCCTACGAAATTTAGGGCGACATTTTTACGATATCTTCTCATAGCCCCATTTGAAATTTCATTCCGCCTTTCTCCCTGCTATTCGAAGCCCTTCACGTTGAATCACCAGCCAGTCTACCTACGTCAACGCCCAATCTACCTACTTTTTCAGTCTAGGCCCCAGTCAGCATACAAGATAGTTATACATTTCACTTCCAGGTGGTGCCGATACAGGGCCCTCCATATTTGTATTAACATTTATGGTAACCTTGCTGCTCTTTAGCTTCTCCCACCCCAGCTTATATTCGTGGAGAGCTAACCTCTAAAATCCAACAGTTTCAGGGGGGCTTTTACGAGGGGGAGGATCCGATGGACGGAGTTCTACATCCGTCAATGATGCGACATCCAGGACACGCAGCCAGACGGTTTGATGAGTTCTATAGATGCTACCCTGTGGCCATGCTCCCTGGACCAGAACGAGAAAATGTCAACCACGGCGGGAAAGTTATCATGCCACCAAGTGCACTAGACAAGCTCACACGGCTTCACATCACATACCCGATGCTATTCGAACTACATAATCGGGTGAAAGACCGAACGACACATGCTGGCGTTCTGGAGTTTATTGCTGAGGAGGGGAAGATATATCTGCCGTTTTGGGTATGCTAGTTCCTTGTTGAACTATTAATTCTGCGAATGTGGATTATGGTACAGCTCGCTAACCATTTGCTCTGCCAATACCTAGATTATGCAAACACTCCTCCTCGAGCCTGGAGATCTCTTGCAAATAAAATCGACAGATCTTCCTCCAGGCCAATACATCAAACTCCAAGCCCAGTCAACATCGTTCCTAGATATTAGCGACCCCAAAGCCGTTTTGGAGAATGCATTCCGCAACTTCTCATGCCTTTCTAAAGGAGATGTTTTTACTTTCTCATATAATGACCAGATATATGAAATGGCGGTACTCGAAACGAAACCGCAGCACTCTAAGAATGCCATTTCTGTATTGGAAACAGATCTCGAAGTAGACTTTGCTACACCTGTCGGATACGAAGAACCGAAACGTGTCAGCGGCAGCAGCACACCGCAGAGTACAGCTAGTGGGGGTCTTCTGGCCGGTGGTATGCTGCATTCTCAGGGCACAATGGCACAGTCGATAAATTACTCTGCCATTGCCCCTGAATCAACGGACGCGGCGAAGGGAGCCAAAGCTGTATCGTCCAATTTCCTTCACGGTGGGCAACGATTGAACGCTAAAAAAGGGAGCAAAGGACCAACTCCAAAGGCGTCCACTCCAGTATCTGGCACATCTTCAAATACCCCACAGCTCCCGACGCCGAATCCGAGGATGAATGGGCCCCAACCACTCCGTTTACAGCCGGGTAAGCTGTTTTTCGGCTATTCTCTCAAACCGGTGAAGAAACGAGACCTCAAGGAGAAAGTGGAGGATGGGCAGCTAAAATTTAAGGGCGCCGGTCAGACATTGCGTGGAGGCACCAAAAGAAAAGGAGCTGGTATTGAAGGAACGACCACTCCTGCGTCTGGCAGCGATAACGAAAGCAAGGGGAAACCAGGCATTGATGATCCTAAAGGACGAGGCCCGGGTCGAACCCTAGGAGGAACCAGACCCAATCGCCCGACATAGTTGTGCTTTTTTTTTTTTTTGCTTTCTTTTAGTACAGCGACGTGAGGTAATGGTACAACAGCGATTTTCAATATTTTCTCATTATCAATAGTCATAGCTATGTACTTGGGAATTAGAATGTTGGGATGGTTCAGGATGACACCAGATATATTAGTCGGGTGCTAAAATGCAAGTACCTGGACAAATTGAGCTCGGTTGATATCTCGTGGACGTTGCTATTTGGTTCCTGTTTCATGTTGATCTTAGAACGAAGGACTATGAATATGTAGCGTCAGTATGCACAGGCCATGTCGTCCATATTCAATATGGACCACAACATAGCGGGCATGTAGGCCGATCACTCGGCCATAATATTCCAATGTTCCACGGTTAGTAATTCATGCCCTAATAGGGCATAGCGGGTGCAAGCTGGGGTAATACACGACAGGGGCCACTGCGTCGAATATTGCAGGGTCCATAAGGTGGAGTACAGAGTAGTTAACATGGGGCCGTTGAACAATAATAAATATTATGAGAGCAATGGCTCTTACTACTAGTTAGTTAGTGTGCTCCTGCACTCACATAACTTATATCATTACTCCATACAGAAACACGAAATAAGTATCAATGAGAATAACCAATGTGCCGATGTAACATCATGTAGCACAATGCAAGTCCCTTCAAGACCCCGGCGTAAACAAAACGACCGAATTGAGTTTTCCACACCCTTGTTCACGTGCGCAACAATGCTCGCAGCTCTGGTGAGCACCGAGGTGTGAGATAAGCCGGAGATAGCATTGACCAACCGGACGATAGGGCTGAACATAAGCTAAAGGATTTTCAAGGATCGAATTCCTTGCATTCACAGGGAATATGTCTCGTAGATGGAAACAGAGTCCAATCCTTCGGATTCGTGAGATAATACATATATCCTACAACCGCTCCAATAATTTGGGCGGATATCCATTCAAGTACCCTCAAAAAACTCCTATATCGACCATGCCTCAACCCTTGTTTTGGGTGTCTTAAATAAAACATTTGACACTTCTCGCTGCCAGCCCCACATCCAAGCTCATAAGTTAGGGGACAAGTTAGTTGGTTAAGAACTTTGTCTGACATTCCCGAGGTTGTCATCTGGGTGCGACAGTCAACTCCGAAATTACCATTTAACGTGCCTCCAAACTTCGACAAGAGTTTAAGTCCCAACTCTCCAACTTTTGGAAATCAGCTATACCGTGAACCAGCCCCGGTTGACTCACACTCTATGAAGTGACTATACAGACAGAAGGAATTATTATCATGGGCTCAACAATCGCTTCAACATCGAATTCTACAACAGAAGGCTCCGAAGATGTCTTTTCCTCGTTTACCAAACTATCACCCCTAATATATCTTCGCAACAAGCCAGAATCGGCGCCTCCTTCCTCCCAATTGCCAACAATATGCCTCTTATTCTGGATGGACGCCGCACCCCGCCACGCTGCAAAATTCATCAATGAATATATGAAAGTCCTCCCAAACGCGCGTATCATCTGCATGAGAACTCTCGCTATAGATGCGTTCTTCAAAGGTTCGAACAAATCGTACATACTGCGCGTCGCCCCATTTGTCACCGCATTGCGCTCCTTGGATGGGCCCATGCACTTCCACATTTTCTCAAATGGCGGGATATTCTCATTATATCATATTGCTACCGAATATCGTAGATCCACAGGGAATCCTCTCCCTGTCAAATCTCTGCTTGTCGACAGTTCCCCTGGACGAACCGATCTCGCCGTCACCGTCAAGGCTTTCTCATACGTGCTACCAAAATTTGTCATTTTCCGGATGGTGGGGATGTGCGCCCTTTGGGCTGCGTTATTAGCTCATTGGCTGGTGTCTAAACTCAGGGGAAAACCTAATGCGTTTGAAAATGCAAAAAATGAACTAAATGACCCGAATTTAATTGATGTCGGGGCGGAAAGATGCTATATGTATTCTAAAAACGATGAAATTGTTCACTGGAAGCATGTGGAGGAGCATGCGGCTCAGGCAAAGGCGAGGGGTTGGGAAGTTTCAACCGAATTATTTACTGGTCCACATGTGGGCCACATGAGGGCTGATCCTGAACGGTATTGGAAACTGGTATGGGGAGTTATACTACGAGATAATATTTAGAGCAGGCAAGGCGTGAATGAATAGACATACATTGGCGTCTGCCTAGTCAAAATTTATTATACCGCCTTCTGGGAACGACGAGAAGTTCGGCTTCGCACATAAAATCATCGTTTCGTTCAAATATATCGCATTTAACCTTAATGTACTATCGCTATGTTCTGGAAACATATTGCAGACAAGCCACGCCCCCGTTACAAGCCTGTTAAAATGTATAAGTAATTCACCTATAAAACAAACACTAGAGTGTGTCGTCATACTCAGCATATCCCGCGACTCAGTACAATAACACATCACATCTTCCGATTCTTCTGCTAAACTAACCGCCACATTCTCCAATCCCGTTAGGAAATTGTTTTCGGTATTGAAGTCATTTTTCAGGTTGCCCCTTTCAATGATGTTGGTGTACCATCGGCGGGGGCCTCTGCAAATGGAATGTTGCCATCATTGTCGCGTTTGATGAAACAATCAGACCCTTCATTGATCAATATAGTGTTGAGAATACTGCTCTCAGCTTTTACATTGCTGGATTTAGTCGGGGTCAGGGATGTTTGCATGCGACGGTTTTTAGCGGTAGCACTTGGTTTGCTAACAAGGCCAACAGCGCCGCGAACAGGAGTTTGAGAACTACTAGACAGCCCTGCATTGTCCAGCTGCATACTTTCAGCAGTTTTGCGGTATTCGCGGAAACAACCCTGCGTGGAATCGTACGTGACACCTTGGCCAAAGTGAACTGCCATTGTTTTGTAATCCGGATAATGTATGTACATGTTTTAATTGGTATGACATGACTCCATGATCAGGAGGGAAAATGATTGTAGAATACGTCAATCATATGGTAAACCCTGGATGAGCTGCCAATAGTGCACCGATAATACGCTCAATCGCCCTCTTATCCCAAGGTTTGCCCATTTTGTCAAGTTTGGCAAGCAGCTGTGGTAATTTGTCTATAACTAGTTCAAACATGCCAGGAAAGAACGGATAAAAGAGTGTATAACCATACCTGAAATTTCAAAGTTGTGTGGTTAGAAGCACCAGACAGAGGGATGGGATGGAATGTCCGGGAAAATACAGAAATTGCTGAGAAAGTATGAGGAAACTTTCTGTGCACAATGCTTGTGATATATTGAAATTCTGGCAACAAAAGTGGTTTGTTATCTGAGATACAACTAAGTGGAAACAAAAGAGTCCAAGAGGGAAGGAAGTTATATACATTGTATCTGATTGGGATCGGAGGGCCAGAGTTGCAGTTAAAGAGAATTGAACGGTGTCCATGTGTTATGGAAGCTGTAGAATATATCACACAACAGACTAAAATATAAAAATGGTTTCCGTAAAGATGGCCGTTCCATAGCTAAGCAAAAGGATTTTTGTACATTTTCCAAACCAACGATAGTCTTGAGCTGGAATATTGCGAAAGAGGTATGGATCATGTATATGTGTATGGGAAACTAACCCTAGAGTTTCCTATGGCCTAATACAATGCCGGCAATAGCCAATAATTGAATAGCGATGTAGAATAGAACATGCGCTAATTCGTCATAACTCGGACTCCGAGCTTTAGAAGTGACGGTGGGCATTCAACGGTCTGGCCTTGCGAACGATGTAGGTTTAATCCGTCGATGCCGCATACTTCACGAAATTGTGCCTGCATGTTATACTAACTATGCTGCAATCGGATCCTGGGCACAACAATTCAGACTGCACTTGTAGCGGGTAAATCTGTCAAACCTAGAAGTTCCCAGGATGCCTGTTGGCTCTGTTTCTACAATATAATGCTCACCGAAAGTATACCGTACCTTTCATACCTACAGAACTTCACACAAACAAGATGGTAAACTAACAAGCAGCCCATAAATATTCGCAAATGTCTCTGAGAAATGCGACACCGACAAAGTGAGTTGGCCATTGTTAGACAAACGAGTGTTTGGAGGAACGGGAACAGAGCAGCGTGAGAGCGAAAGACACATGGGATCAACATGGACATAATGTATAAAAGAAAGAAGCCAGCCTCGCAGAATATGCTTTCCCCATGTTTGAACCAGCGCCATTGTCGATTAGAATTCGAAACTGGGTTGGCCCAAGGTGATCGAACTGGCGGTTTAATCCTGGTAAGAAGAGCCGCCAGAGCAAGAATCATCCATTCCCTCCCCTTGCGCACCGCTTCGATTTTAAGCAGGCAGAAGAGCACAATGTGACAGAATTTAACTTCCTCGCATGGAACAAGGTCTACACCCCGCATAGGTAGAAGTACACCCTGACAGCAGAAAAGACTACTTGTGTTTGCTCCAGGTTGGTAGTATGGAGTTGGAGTAAGGTTTGCCAAGGCGCTGTAGTTAGGCGAGAAATAAGCATGGTGGGTCCATTTTTGTGTTCAAGGAACCTTGATAGAGCCGCATCGGACCGTTTGTACGCCAACGTTAAGGCCAGCTGGATGGGACCGCCACCCAACAAGAGCCATATTCGTATTCCTCAAGATTCGGTTCTACAACCAGCCGGATCTTTTGTTTGAAACAAACGACTTATTAGAAGCACACGGCACTTTGTAGTCGATACCCTCTGCATCATGGTGTGGATGGGTTAGACCAATGTGTTCAGCCCAAACCTTACTATTAAAATTTATACGAGAATACTATCTAGGCATCCAACGGAGAATACAATTGGTGTATTTTTTCATTTTCAATTCTCTACTTTTGAGACCTTCAACCTGCATTGACCTTCATCTCACTGCAGTGTTGCTTCTGCACTGTTACACTTGACAACAACAATAACAACAACACATTGAGATCAATTCACCCCTGAGATTCTTCTCCTTGTTTCCATCTTCAAGCTCTAGCTGTTCTTCTGTTTACTTTAACAACACTACGCTCTCTCTTCTCTTTTTATTCTCCTCTCTCTTTTCTCTTCTTTTTCTTGAAGTACATCCAGCTGTACCTGACTAAGGTTTCAATCTGTCATCTACCCCATAGCCGTTACGTCGCATCTCTATACTATCACAACAATCAGCTCTCTTTCCAGGGCCAAAGAATCTTGATTACACTTCTCATCTCTACACTTGCAATATCTGCTCTAGAATTTGAACCTTCTCCTCTCATTCAAAGCTCTAAATATTTACAAACCATTCAACCATTTCAACTTCCAGGATGCCGGTCAAGTGGACCCCAGAGATGGACCAGCAAGTAAGCATTATTTGTTCACATAGTTACGTCACCAGTTGACTCCCCCCCTCGAAATATATTATTCCACTGATTAAAAGACCACTCTTTCGGAAACCATTTCATCCCTTAATTATTTCTAACTTCAATGTTCATCATGCATCTTTATTTAAACTTCATAACTTTTGCTAACTTCTAATGCCAGTTGCTTCTCAAAATCCTCGAGACTCATGACCTAAGCGTGGATACCAAACGGGTATCCGAAGCATGGCGTAAGATATACCCATTTAACATATCTATTTGTTTCTCACACTCTAATTCCAGACAGCTGGTGACAATCCGAAGGCGAAACCAACTCCACGGGCAATCACTGAGCGCTTGTTCAAAATCAAGTTTCTCATCAAGAATGGCAACGGCATGACTTCCACATCAACCCCGAAAAAGCTAGCCACTCCGAGCTCCCGCAGCCGCACCTTCGCGAACCGTAGGCGCGGAGATGGTGTTTCACCCGGCAAAAAAAATATCAAAACTGAGGCATTCATTTCTCCCACTTCCAATATTAACAAAATTAAGCATGAATGTACCGATTTTTCCGACTCCTCAATGGATGGAATGGCAATTCCAATGACTATGCGCACCCCATCTAAGCGTGCGAGAGTTGCCCCACCTCTCCCAGCTGGCACGCTTACTTACAATGATGATACAGATGACGGCGCTCAGTACGAAAGCAGTGTCAGTGAATTCATCCACCCAGCAAAGATCGAGGTCGGCAATGGTTACAATAATGTGCATATTCATGACGAGGAGGCAGTTGGCGCCGCAGAGTATGCTTAGTTCAATGGTTTTCTCTGAGGTGTTGGGACCAGAATGGGTGTTTACTGATTTTCTATGTAGATCTGTGCTTATAATGGGGTCAAAAGTGGGTTTCATGGGTTTCGTTTCTGTGGTTTCTTTTGTTTTTATCCCTTTTTTTATTATTTAATTTTGTTCCCAAGTTAACAGGCATGTGGTATTAACCCGAAGGAGGAAGATCAAGCCGTTTGATTCTGAGTTAGGTTCAACAATTTGGTAAACCTGGTTATCCCAGCCAAAGACATAAGTTTGATCAATAATATTTGACGTGGAAAGATTTTTTTTACCCCCTGTCTATTTATGGACTTTCACCATTTAGTAGCCTTTGGAACAACTAATAACGTATGGAGCTTGCTGGTGTCCTGAGGACAGGCTTCAGGGTAGGAAAATATCGTTGCCCGGCCAGGGATGCAATGCTCCGCATTTGAATATACCATACTCTCCTACTGTTTCTCGCTTTATACCTTACCTTTCAACTATTCGTAAGGCGAAATAGAGTGCTAGAGATTATAGGGTCAATCCTTTAACCTTTTTGTCCGCTTTAATATCTGCTCCAAGTTGTACTGTGATAACTAGTAAACGTACTACTGCACACTCCCCGAGATAAAATCCCACCGCGATCTACCCCGGACCAGACACATTTCCATCATCTGCTCACATTCAAGTAACTCAACCAACGCTTACAACACCTTCTTTTCCAGAACCTCAGAGCAAGCGGGTAATTCGGGATTAAATCCAGGTCTAAATGCAACCATCCCGGAATAAATGCTTAACTTCAAACCCTTCTGAGTTCTCAGCTTTGACTCTCTTCCCAGGAGAATCCCCAATTTCACCATTCTCATCATCGTCACCCTCATTTGTGCACTTTCGCTTCCTGTTTCCAACCTTCCCACTGGCTGGCGTATGTTTACTGGCGGTGGACTTTGCACTTTTCGTCGGAGTAGAGCGCCCAGAATCTCCAGATTCATCCTTGGGAGCAGCTTTTTGCATCACAGAAATATGTTCCTTGATTGCTCTGGGGGTACATCCTGCTGCAATGTTAGCAAGCGCGCAATATAATATTAGGCGGACACATAGTTTTTTCTGAGGAACTGCCCTGAGACAGTCTTTGAACTAAGGCCACATAGTGCTTGACCTACCCATAAACTCCGCCAGCTCTTTATGATATTTCTTACCCAATTTTGCGTTTTTGATGATTTGTTTTAGAAGCTGGGCTCGTGTCAACAACCGGTTTCCACGAACATAATTTGTAACAGCTGAAGGCGCATGGAGATATTGCTTTGCTGGGAAATATTCGCTCGTCGAACACTTCATGTAGTATACATACCTTTGTTTCTGTTGCGGCATCCCACTTCATTTTCACAGATGTCTTCTCAGCCATCTTTGTGGTTCAAATAGGCCAGGTTTTGAGAATTTTCAATGTTCACAAATATGCTAATTGAGAAGTTTTCAGATAGGAATGGTGTAGAAACAAAGTGGGGGCTTCTTTGAGGGGGTAGGAGGTGTTTATATGCTTGGCTTTAGGGGTGCTGATGGAATAATACTTGCATTCACTACCTCTCTTGAGGGGAAACCCTCGGCGTCTTCAATTCCACCCTTTGATTAGCCATTTAATAAGTATACGATATATGATACATGGAACTACGGCAGACTTTATTTTCATATCGGATCTTCAATTCTGAGGGCTAGAGCACTACGCAACCCCTATTCCACAGACATACAATTCAACTGTGTGACACAGCTGACTACAGCCCCGCCCTAGATATTTCCTCTTTCAACTGTACCACATTATTTATATCAATTATGATAGAAATCATGAGAAACATATCTACATTTAAGAGCGTTGCTGCGATTTCACTGTTAAATCTTAAAATTAGGTGTAATTGTCGAGTGTCGAATTTTGATCTTTCCCAATTTTCTTGGCATCAATCTTTTCATTGGAGAGCCATAGGTAGAACCTTCATCCTCATCATCGTCTTCAGCCAGCCCCCTACGCTTTTTCGTTCTTGCAGTGCTTAAATCCGGGGGTTCAATGGTTGGCGTCTGGTTAGCTGGTGTCCTGGCTTTTCTACTCGGGGATTTCTTGCTCTGCGCTGGAGTGGACGGAGGAGATGCTTCGGCAGCATCTTTGAGGGCGCTCTACAGAAGCTTTTGGATACGATTCTTGATAACAAAACACGGTGCATCCTAGAGAATCATTAGAATAGGTATATTTTACGCAAGATTCATAGCTTCTGGCGAAATTCCTTCCTTGCAATATAAAACAAAAAGGCAGCCCTTCAACCCAACTTGAAAAGATTTCTCCACATACCATTACCCATGTAAGCTGCCAACTCTTCGTGGCCTATCTTTCCAAGTTTAGTGTACTTGATGATTCCCCTTAGAAGCTTTACCAATGTTAGCTGTCTTATCTCGAAGAACCTCAATTCCAGCTCTTGTCTCTACACGCACCTTCGCATCTGTAGGAGGATCCCAGGTCATCCGCATTTTGGCAGATGAAGTTGCGCAAAAGTTTGTGGTTTAGAGAAACAGTTTGTATCTCTGTGAGGGGAGGGAACAAGAGTGCCGCCCAGTGTGATCTGTCTTGGTAGTTACTTGATGATCGAAAAGAGTGGGTACAGAGTTCGGCTTCGGGAACAAAAACATTAAAGTGAGAATAAAGAATTCGAAGTGCTGCCTGAAGCCAACAGAAGCGGATAACGCTTTATTCACCGTCAAAAGAAGAACTTCCCCTTGGGAAATTGGGGGTAGAGGGAACAAACCCCTCCACGAAACACCGAACCATCGGGTATTCACAAGAGACGCAGAAACATGGAGGCAGCTTCGCATTTTGATCATTGAGATGGAATACACTAGTTGGATTTCGGTCCCTCGCAATGCACTGGCTGCAGGGGATTAAGATGGAACCTGTAACTTAGTTCATCCATGTTTGCAAAATAAAAATGGCAAATCTGGCAAACAAAAGCAACGCTTTTGCAAATAACATTTGCAACATGGACTGGGGCACCTTATTTAGGAGAAACATTGAGAATAAAATATATCATCTGCAACTGTACGAATTTATTTTTTCATTCTGCTGCAATAGCGCGGTGAGCCAGGAACCAGCATATGTATTTCTCTTCCATTCCCAGCACATGGGGCAGGCAAGGTTGGCTAGAGGAAACTGCTGGCTCCCCAAGTGCAACGGCTTATAGTTTATAATCATTATATTTCTGCAATTTCATGCATTTGTAAAGGATGCTTTTAGATACATCCAAAAACTTCAAAATAATGCTTCTCTTGAGTGAGTTATTTAGCTGTTTTCTTCATCGTGAACCCTCTCCACAGTTAAGGTTCCTAATGATCTACTGCTTGAAGCCAGTCTCCGACCTTGCATATGCACCTGGATATTTCGGATCACATTCCTAAGTACTACGAAATGGGGCATTGTGATATCATTTAGAGTGCCATCTTGTTTTTTATACTATTGCTCCTCCGTGGTGAGCGTGAATTGTTGTCCTCAAAATATTAGCATTTGAGTATAAGAAATTAAATGTAGTTGCTTGTGAATTAGTTACTGCTAGTTAGTAGCTACAGACACTGTCCTGCCACATTTCCCGCTTCCCCTCTGTAAAAGCTAACCGCAACCTTGAGTATCGGCGACATGCATTGGTCTCGAGAAACCGAACCGACTCCCAAATGCCGCAAACACTCCAAAGCGACATTATGATTTTAAGGGTTCAAGCAAGGGGACATCGTGCCTCCAACATCATGCTGAAAGTATGATCACGACTACGAAATGTAAGGACCATCCTGTCTCAACCAAAGTCGAATTGCATGAGTGTGGTCAAGTTGACAACAAATAAGAAATTATATCAAACGCAAAAAAAAGCAGCAAATGTCGGTTCCAATTGTTGCCTGCGTTACCCAGCTCTCTATTACGACCAATGGCGTATTTCACCTTCGTTCTAGGCAAATATTAGACATTTGGTGATGCGGAGAGCAAAAAGAAGGACTTCTCACTGGAATGATGATGCAAGCATGAGAGCACACTACCATCACGCAGTCTCTGCCTCAATGTTGGCTGAAATCTCCTTCTTAACGTCGGCGTAGGTGTTTGAGCCATTGAGCTCAGCGTTCGGTTCTTTGGCTTTTGGCTTGCGCCCGCGTGGTTTTTTGGTCGGGGTTTCATCTGTCCCGTTTGTTCCGTTCATTTTGCGTTTGGCTTTGCTTGATGTAGGTGTGGTAGTAGCTGGCGAGCTTTGCCCAAGAGCCTCGGTTTTGAGCTTTCGGAAGCGTTGGCTGTTAATGTATCAGTTTTGTTTCATTGGTGACGAGGAGATAGGGGAACTGCGAGCTACCCAGGCCCATCATAATTTCTGAACAGCAATAGGAATACAAAACATGTGTCCTAGTGGAGTAGTATAAAAACCATACGGTAAAATCATGGAAATGCAACATACCGACAAGCTTCAGCAGTGACGCCGTCTCCCATAGCAGCAGCAACGTGATCCCAGTTGGGTTTCGCGACCGGGTCAATGACATTGAGGAGAAGGGCACGATCAGCGGCAGCATCCCAGTTAACCATTTTTATGATGGAATAAAATATCAAGTAATTTTTCTTCAAAGAATGCCGTGAGAAGCTTGGGGAGGTTACTTAGACGGTTGATATTTAATCAAAATAGAAGAGGCAGATCAGAGAAATATGAGATGAGATAAAAAGAAGAACTTAAATGTGAGAGAGAACACAATATGTGAGAGTTAGACTAGTAAATAAATAAGAAGATATGGTGTTGTAGTAATTGCAGTCTACTGTGGAAGTAAACAAAACAAGCAATTGTGTTTGAGGGGCAACACAACTACCTCGAGACGTTCCACTCAGTATGGTATGAGACTCACCCTATGTGATATCATAAATACAGTTGCTTCGCAAGCTAAAGCAAGCTTCACTAACTCATGGAAACTGCAAGAACAATTTGATGAGAAAACGGAAAAACAACTTAGAAGTGTGGAAATATCGAGATCATAGTAACAAATTCCGAGAACTCTAATTCCAATGAGAGCATGAAATTGCCACTCATTCGAATCTCGAGTGTAGTATGGAATATTTAGCAGTAGGGGATGTAGTCATCTTTCGTAATTCCATGCAATATTCCTTTAAAATTATGGTATAAATGCCTGGACAGTCAATGCAGTAGTATATATATGCCTGTTAGCTGTGTGAATGGATGCATGAGGAAACTGGAAAAAGTGGAGTTCCTGAAAGAGGAATTTATTCGACAGTTCACCAGGACAGTATGGGCACATTATCCGTTAAATAGAGAAATAAGTTGTGTCTAATGCCGCGTGGGGACTGCTTCCCGAGGCCACCATCTTGACCTAACTACGGTACTCCGTACTAGGTGGCTGATTACGGAGTACCTCAATTGTGATCAGGGCTTGTGTGGGCATAACAGAGACTGCCGGTTCGCGATAACCGAGTGCCGATTACCGAAGTTAGAGTTCCGGCTATGACACAGATAGCTGAAATAGTGTTTGCGCTAATCTTTTTTGGGCCTTAGGGTCGAACCCTTGGAAAGTGGCGGGCTCAAAAATCAAAAGTTTGGCCCGGCGTGGCTCAGGGGAAACAAAGAGTCGAACCTGGCAACAACCTCAAACCTTGAGTTAAAAACGTTTATGAGCCATCATATCAGAGTACTGCATCGATGACCCGGTTAGATCATTCCCCGCTAACATCTACCTAGGTACTCCTCCCAAGCTTGATGTTCCATGATAGGCCGCTCTGTTTACATCACCTCCCTTGTCCATCGAATCGAAGGCAACCGAATAGTTAGCAGCCGCTTTGGTGAAGCGTCCTAAGAGTGAAGAACCAAGCCCCACACTATAAATGTTGTTCGAAATATCCTTGGCACCCTACACGAGCTTTATTACTTATAATAAGCTGTACCAACAGGTCCTCCACCGGACCGTCGAGAAAACACGTCACTTCCTCAATCATACACTTGACACCTGAATTTAAACCCCCCAGAAGTCTACTGCATATGGACACGTGCCCATCGGAGGAATTAACTAGGCACATCCTTGCCTATGAAATGGAGGCACTCAAAGTTGCCCGTAGCACCACCCCGCCAGGGAAAGTACGAACATCGAGTGGCGATATCATCGATAGCTTCACAGTCTGCTGGCTCCGGTATTGTCAATGGGCGTAATAAGAGCTGCGCTGAGATCGAAAGTCGCGTAACCCATACGCGGTTCATTAGTTATAATCAAAAATTAACTATAAATTTGCATGCGAGCATGCGGGAGGCGCATTGTTACGATTATAACAAGGAGCTTTACCTGGCATTTAAATGGCAGCGTGTGGCATACATTTAGTATCATGTTTCTGTCGGAAATGTTCTCGCTGTCGCTATCCTTTATCTGCGCTGGAAAATTTTGTCAAATCCTGTCCCATTTTCGAGAACGGAGTTGGCTGTGGGCAGTCGACATTACTTTTTCCGTATCGCCAAAACGGCAGGTAGCAATTTGGATATAGGTTGAAAATTCACTCGAAACATATTGCTTCAATCACACGTACAAGGGCAATCTAGATCCGAAGATGATCCAGGTAATGAAGTATGCACCATGCAAGAGGTGGGCGGAGATTGGCATGTGTAAACATGTTATGAATGTGGTTACGACTATCAGGCGACGAAGGGCGTTAATATCGCATCCGATTGTTCGAAATGGGTTCCAAGACTGGTTCTTGAACCCAAAGTTGATGCCAATGAATATATTTGTAAATGATTGGGCAAAAGCTTGGAATCCCCCAGACATCTCATCCTCACGGTTATATGTGCTGTTAGATAGCCGACTAAAAATGGAAACTCCAAAACCTCGGCAGGCCCTACCAGCCAGAGGCACACTGTTTCCCAATTTCCCAGCCACTCTCAATTCGATTCAGGCATTGAGGCATTCCCCAGATTTCGATGCCGTGATCAGATCCTGTTTGGGGTTTCTATATTATTCTGACCGGAAAAGTCAATATTCCTCCGGAGTGGATATGATGACGGAAAGCGGGTCTTTTTTGGCCAGGACCCAAAGCGGGGTTTTGCATACGGGGTGATTCGGCTCAGACAGCCGCTAACTCGGCAAGATTCTTACAAACCAGCGTGTTCTTCATTCCCCAACTCCTGAAGAGGGGAAATAATGGCATCGTCCCAGGGCTTTGGTTGTTCTCGGGGTATATGCTTCCCCACAACTCTCTGTAGTGAATGGCTTTTTTGTGTCTTCGCCCAGCTTCAACTTGACTTTCCTGTTCTCTCGATATGAACCATGGTGCCTATTGAACGAGTCACCACAAGCAAATCCACCCAGTCAAAGAGATCAATAAGAACCATCCAGTCCGGTCTGAGTAGACAGGGCACATCCGTGTCTCGGAACGCTACCATATTTCCGGCACAGTATCTCGATGACCACTCTACCTATCACGGGGCAGATGACAACCTCGACCATGAGATATGTGAGACGCACGTATCGCCACGAGCTTCATTAAAGGCTTCCCGTGAGAAAGATTGCCCGGACAATGGCCCAGGTAGTCACGATTATGTTTCAGGGGACGATATAAATTCTGCCAGCAGTAGAAGCGATGCAGGATCTTCGCCCGCCGCATGTGCCATGCGAACGCTCAAGACGCGGACTAGATCGACATCGGATCCCAAATTGGTACGCATTTACCCACGTGCATTACCGTATAACTGCCTTACCTTCGGATACGTCAAACCTTGTTGACACTTCCCCCCGTAGGTGACATGGGAAGGAGTTGACGATCCTCTGAACCCGAAGAACTGGTCACCCAAGAAAAAATGGGCTGCTACTGTGATCGTTTCATGTTTCACGTTCATGTCTCCAGTATCATCCTCCATGGTTGCCCCTGCTCTGCCGACAATAGCCCAAGAGTTTGGAATAAGCAATGAAGTCGAGTCTCAGCTTATCCTCTCTATATTTCTCCTTGCTTACGCTATAGGCCCGCTCCTGCTTGGCCCCCTGTCTGAGATATATGGCCGGACAATAGTTTTACAACTAGCCAACCTGTTCTATCTTGTTTTCAACATCGCCTGTGGTGTCTCTCAGTCCAAGACTCAGTTGACCGCATTTCGCTTCTTTGCTGGGCTCGGAGGCAGTGCGCCGTTGGCAGTAAGCATAGTCTATGGAACATTATCTGATGCCACCAGTGAAAAACTTTACTAACTATAATTCCCCTACTTTCTGAATCGTTTTTAGATCGGCGGTGGTGTCCTAAGTGATTGCTGGAGGCCTGAGCAGCGTGGGAAATCAGTGGCAATTTATAGCCTTGCCCCACTTCTTGGGCCCGCTATCGGGCCAATTGCTGGTGGATTTATTACAAAACATACAACTTGGCGCTGGGCTTTCCATGCAACCTCTATCTTAGATGCACTCGTCCAGATTGCAGGCATTTTCCTGCTCCAAGAAACCTACCCGCCAAAAATCCTTAGCGCAAAAGTCGCAAAATTGCGGAAGCTTACGGGCGACGATTCATTTTACTCTGAATATGACGATCCAGACAAAACAGGATTCAAAATTATTGGAACAGCAATTAGACGGCCTTTTATCCTCCTCCTTACCCAGCCAATTATTCAAGTCATTGCATTGTACATGGCCTTTCTTTACGGCCTCATGTACTTGGTACTGTCAACATTTGCGGCGCTCTGGGCTAATCCTGAATTTTACAATCAACCAGTAGACATCAGTGGTCTCAACTATATCTCGCTAGGCGTCGGTTTCTTCGTCGGTTCTCAGACCTGTGCCCGCCTCAATGACCACATTTACCGTATCCTTAAAGAGCGTAATGAGGGTATGGGCAACCCAGAGTTTAGAACTCCCCTGCTTCTGGTGGGAGCCATCCTCATCCCATCCGGACTTTTCATTTATGGGTGGGCTGCGCAATACCGCACCCATTGGATTTTTCCCAATATCGGAACTTGCGTCTTGTCGGCTGGTATGATTGTGGGTTTCCAATGCCAGCAAGCGTACATTGTAGATGCATACTCTCGATATGCTGCTAGCGGGATTGCTGCTGCTACTATGCTCAGGTCCTTAGCAGGGTTCGGGTTTCCCCTCTTCGCACCCTACATGTATGCGAGACTTGATATGGGTTGGGGAAATACCTTGCTGGGATTCATCGGAATCGTGCTTGGGGGCCCTGCTCCCTTTTTGCTGTGGAAATACGGTGAACGGCTGAGAAAAGCTAGCCCGTACGCCGCAGGAGGATAGACCCCAGAGACACTGTGTCTGAAGAAATTGGCCTTTCTGTAAGCTGATTTCCAAGCTAACCCTAAAGATTTCCATCACTTTTTGCCGTTTAGAAAACATTACTTAATATAATATTGAATAAAGAGAGCCCCTTTTATGTCGGATCGATTTATATACAATATTTTTTTAGTTTAACATACGGGTGTTACAATGATCGTAATCCGTAAGAGCAATGCTCCCCCTCATATCAATGGCACGCCTTCCCGTATCTCCGTAGCCTGGTATAATTATATGGAAGAGGCGCAAGAAAGCCTGCAGCCATAGACACACCAGCGGCACCCCAGAAATAAGGATCAGAAAGAGTAACAATTCCACCCGTCAAATGATAGTCCACAACATTCTGAACTGCTTCCATACTGAGCATTGAAATCATACTCATCCCTGCAGCTGTTTTAAAGGCCTGCGGCCAGCCCAATTTATCACGCCCCAGGTGGAGCAGAACGGTTTCAAGCGTCATAGAACTTGCAATTCCAGTTGCCACTATGAAAAACTGGTCAGTATGATACAACAATATCTAACATGTCAAGCCAAATATACGACAAAGACTTACTAGACGCTCCCATGATGTAACCGACGGCTATATCGGGAAAATATGCCTGTAAATACCACATAGCAGAAAAGTCGCCTATCGTACAGCCAATTAAGCAGCGCAGCGTGTTGAGCACGGCCCTTTTCCAGATAGGCCGTGATGCCCAAAAGTTCAAGCTGAGTGGAGATGTGGGGAGGGCCTGCGGCGCGTTATGGCATTGTCGGCTAACGTCTGAAGAAGCGTTTTCTATCACTGGCGGCGTTTTTGGCAACGTATGTTTTGACCCGGAATTACAGACTGTTCTAACCCGAGAAATCCGTCGTCCACCAGGTTGTTCGCAACGCAGAACCAAGTTCTGAAACTCTACCCCACGAGTGAGCCGCATCCTATTCGTACGACTTTGGGCCCACATGGATGAAAATGTAACCAAGGAAAATAAAATCAAGGATATATGGTGCTTCGGCGATTAGTGGCAGCTATGGTGGGACGTGCCTGCAGTTGCTGCTTGTTTCGCGAAGTTTGAGAGCCGTGGCAACGCTAAGAAGAAGCCAGATATAGCAACACGGTAGAAGGTGCGGCGATCAAGTCCGTTTCGCCGGATGCTCTCCGCGAGGATAAGAAGTGTCACCCAGAAGAAGATAGGTCGGAGGGATTGAAAGTGCGACGCGGAAGCCGATCCAATGGAGAAAAAATCGAGCAACGTCTTTATTATTTCGGTAGGATGAAGCATTAGCCACGACTCAGAAGGTACAACTTCCAACATGGGTCGGAAAAAAATATTTAAATAAAAAAGACAAATTAAGGACGACTCACCGGAAGCCAGCAGCACGAACTATGCAGAAGAGCAGATGCAACAGGCGAAAACAGTGAAAACCGTGATGAACCAGAGGGATTAGGGTCGAACGCGGTTTTCGAGGCGGTTTTCGAGTCTGTTGAAGCTGTGCGCTCGTTGTTTGAATCGCAGCAGGAAGCCATGGGTATTCTCCGAATAGTAGATGACGGGGTATATCCAAGCTTAGTTATTGAGGGATGCCATTGAGCTTATATATACTAAGTCACAAACCCTATAGTTTGGAGCCGACGAAGAGCAATCCCGCAAAAACCACGCAGCGCTTCGGGTTTGGCCAAGCCCCGGGAGAGTTGTTGATTAGACCAGGAACTGACAAAGCAACGCGCGATTTGTGCGGATATACGTCACTTCCCGGTGGAGATCGCAAATCTTTCCTGGATGTTGGTTGGTGGCTGATGCTGCTGGTTGTTTCGCGGTGGTGATAAGGATAGATAGTGAGGTTATTTTATTACTCGGCAGCCGCCACGGAAATTGATTGGGTTGGAGAATACTCCGTAAATACTCCGTAGTTAATTTGGAATGTTATTGGAAAGCGGCTCGTTAACGAATCACGACAGGTGGACAGAAATATCAAGCATAACTTATCCACTCATTTGTTCCAAGGTTAGCTTGGTATGCGCCGTTCGATCCAGGAATTTCAATCTTTTTGGATGAGAAGCTGATTTAACAATAATTGCCCAAATTCTGATGCTATCTAGCTGCCTAGCTGCCTAGCTACCTATATTTATATATATTTATATTTATATATATATTTATTTAATAGCTCCCTCGGGCTGAGTTCCAGTTATGTGCACGGCCTCTCACGTATTCTCCATCTTGTCCGTGTATTTAATAACCATTTGAAAAGTGCTCCGACATTGAATCGGGAACTCGCGGCGTGTCGATCATACAGAGAGCATTGATGTCGTGTACGTGTATAAATATAAAACGTGTGAATAAAGCTAATATAGCTTGCAGCGGGTTCATTGGGCCAGCATTCAGAGGTGGCAGTCCTTTCAGCTCGTAGTTTGCGGAATCCTGCTAAAGTCAACAATGAACCTCGTTGATAACTTGGTATGGAAATCTTCCGGAATATTTTACCGTCGAACTTGATGTCGGGCAACTGCGACATTGAAACCATTAGAAAAATGTCAGTGTGCGAAGCTTCGCGCCCGGGAAACACCTGAACGGTATATTAAACATCCCCAGGGAACACGAATGGTTTCCCAGTTATTATTAAAAGAATGGGTTTAGCTACAAATAACGTTATATAAGTGCCGCACTCATTCCGTGAAGGTGGATATTTTATCTTTCACTGTGGGTTTGAAGTACATTATCTCCAGCGTTATTTAACGCATTGCTTCCTTCTACACCAGCCGACAGAGTATTGTCTCAAAATTGTCTGAGTTCTATCTCACTCGAACTCCCAAAATGCCTATCAAACCCCCCGAACCGCCCGCCGAGATGAAGGGTTTTTTCAAATTACCAAACGAGGGTAACTTGTTAGATTGTGGCGTACCTGAATACACAGGATAGTGCAAACCTAGCCCGTACCTTTAAATCCTTTCACCTCGTGATCGAGCAGTACCTTTATGAGACCGTCACCTTCAATTCCCCAAAGAAAGTTAATATCCATATGGTGGTGCTGTTGGGAACGAATTATCCAGGCCAAGGGTGGCAACATATGTCAAACACACTTGAGATACATCTTGAGAATGGGATCTGGGCCGAAGAAGCGCGTAAATTGGGTGAAGGGGCCGGGCTGCAGGCAAGCCCTGGGGTGGATGAGACCACCTCACGATTGTTATCCCAACTGCTTAAGCTTGAGTGTTTCAGTCTTCAAAACCTGCCTGAGCAACTAGCTGATCCGTCCGCTTTCGAATTTTCCTCGCTCAGCATGGTGAGCATGCTGAAGGGGCCCGCGTATTCCCTAGGTCACTTGCCACTGGCACAGGCCGAGTGTCTGCCTCCCACCTTAGAGCTGCTCTATGTGACCGAAAACTTTCGCGTGGCCAGCCTTCTTAGGCCAGTCCAAGCAGGTTGAAACTGCTCTGTCAGATCCTTAGAAGAGCATTGGAAGGACGAAGCTGATACGTCGAACAGGGCCTGCAAGACACATGGTGTGCAATTGGGCCTGGAGTATCGTCTCGGAATGCCCGACATTTGCGCGTACGGAATAATCAGCCAGAGGTCGAGGCTGATTTCGGAATATTCAAGAAGTGTTTAAATTTGGATTGGAATGATATTTTATATTGGCTTCAACTTGCTGGATCTGTAGCTACTCTGTTGCTTGATGCGGATTGCGGAGTTGAGCGTGAATTTAAAACACGTTTTGAGTGCTGTTTGGCCCACATCCCCACACGCACAATCGTACCTTCAATAACTTAATAAGCCACAATATCCCTGGCCTTGGTAATAATAGTAGCAAATGTTTGTCCTCTAGAAAAGGGTTTCAATATGCCACAGGGTTGAGCTGAACAAACAGAGTCAAGCTATGTTGTGTATCAACTTCCGACGTCCTTGCCTCAAAAGTGTGCATTGCCATTCAGCACCAACCTTCGCAAGATGCGGAGGACTGCATGTGTCCGGAACTGAGAATAAATTTCTTGAACTATTTTCCCACATTAACAGCCATCTCAGCCACCACGGGAACAGCTCCGAAATATTATTTTCATTCCACCGGAGGAGGTATGAATAACTCCATTTCGTGATTCACAAACCAAAGCCGGCTGCGAAATACTTTCCACGCCAAGTAATCAATGGTAGCTCTAAAATAAGCTGTTGTTCTATTCAGACCATTATTTTTTTTCATCAGCGGAGAAGAATGATGTATGATAGCACCCGAGAGAACCTGGCAAGGTTTGATTCTTAGAACTCAACCGCGACCAGAATCTCTTCAACGAATAAAAACCCCCAGGGAGCCAGTAGAATCAAAGCTTCAGATTTTTCGCTCTTTGGACAATTGAATAGGTGGGAGGGCAAAGGCGCCATTTACATGGCAGCGATGGAAATTCGGGGAGAAGGATATGCAATTTTCTAAGGTCCCAGTTCCAAGGTGAAAAATCGCATCTAATCCTCAATCCACGCGTTCCTTGGATCAAAAAACTGCAGTAAATTCCAAAATCTCCGGATATCTTTATTG
The DNA here is from genome assembly GCA_002110485.1 of Emergomyces orientalis. Classification (NCBI taxonomy): domain Eukaryota; kingdom Fungi; phylum Ascomycota; class Eurotiomycetes; order Onygenales; family Ajellomycetaceae; genus Emergomyces; species Emergomyces orientalis. Next base: position 69,702 of record MOWL01000027.1, on the reverse strand, counting down.
CTGCGGCTTATAGAGAATGGAAAAATATGCGGAGTATCAACAGAATCAGGAGGGTCGTGACAGCGCAGCAGACCCATCTCCTCCCCAGCGCTACAGATTATTAGAAAGTTTGTTAGAACTGGCCTTTTTCTTGGCAAATGCAGATCTCTAATCATGATCCCCCCAGCCTTTTGAAGATTTCAGGTAGTTATGCTCTGACTGCTGACAAATTTGTGCTTGAAGCCTTGGTATGAAGTAACTGCAAGGCGTATCCTGTTGAATCCTTGCTTCACACGATCTGATGTGGTGGTGGCGGTGCTGGGGAATTTTGGGTATTTGCAGAAGGGGTGGATCGGGGACTTGAGGCTGTAGATTTCGAGCGATGTTGTTTACAGACGTGAGAGGTCCGCGTCAAAAGTTCTTTCTCATACTAAAAATGCCACAAAACTCTAATTATAATATATCAAATATTATATGTTCTATATACGGAGTATGTTTACTCATGATATTCTTTATATTCATTTCCATCTTCTAGCTCTATAATCTTTTGAATATAAATAGACATTCACTCTATTCATGCTTGTATAGTCTTCTGTGAAAGATTTTTTCAATACTGCTTTTATATTTTAATAGATTCTATTCAGTTCTTCAGTGCTTGTTTCTTTGTAATTTTGCACTTCATTTTGAACCCACGCTCCTTGGTTTCCCACGCCAAGGCGCTACCAGGTGACTGCACCAACCATTCAGCCACCAGGGCTTCATGAATCTGTGATATCAGCATTTTTCTGAGCTTTTTCATTTATAAGTCTGTGATGTCAGTGTCTTTGTAAGAGGCGAGCAATTAGGTATAAAAGAACTATATTGTGCCTAATATACAAGAAGAAAAGCTTAAGAAAGAAAAGAGAAAGAAAAGAAAGAAATGCAAAGAGTGTGTAGAAAAGTGTGCACAGATTGCAAGCAAGGGCTAGCCACTAGCGTGGGAGCCGGCTAGCCTGAGTCCACATAACTATATAGAGGTTCAACCTCTGACACATCTCTTCTAGTTTGCTTTACTTCAGTCACTCACTGTGCACTTCATGCTGTCTGTATATCTGTAAAATATAGTACTGTTTTAACTGATTTTCCCACTCTTTTATTTCTTCATCTGAGTCTTGTTCATATACTAGTGCATGTCTGTTTTTTGTTTTTTTTTTTTTCTTCCATTAAGGCATATGCAATCAGTGATTATGATGCCCACCAGTATTACTAGGATTTATTATGTAAACTATATCTAAATACATGTAACTTCTTGTCACTTGCCATTACAGTAATTTCAGCCCAGAATAAGAGACACATTCAAAAATAAAAGATGATACAATTTAATACTAAAACATTTTTTTAAAAATAAACTCAAAGTTGAAGATAATACAGAGAAAATTAAAAGAAGGAACTAATATAGAAAATTTCTCAAAGAATGTTCATAATAAATTGATTTAAATCATATTTATTATATATCTAGTTGTTGTCTTTTTCTTGTTGCAATATCTGTTTCTATGATATAATTTATTAAATATTTGATACCTGTTTCATTATTATTATTATTATTCTTTCATTATAGATATATGCAGTCAGAGACTATGATATCTATCTGAGACTCAAAGAGTCTCAGGATTTTTCTAACTTTAAAACTAATTAATATACATTTTTTCTTCAAACAAATAGCACTTGCAATACTTGAATTCCAGCCCAGAATAGTCAGCAAATTGATTTTTTCTTTTTTTTTTTTAATTTTTTTTATAAATATCTTTAAAGATTATTTATATTCTCTTTTTATATATAATTTTCAAGTGATTACAAAGAAAATAAATTAATGATTGACAAAATAACTCATGACAGGAATACAAAGGAAATAAAAGACAGACTCTAACACAGTATAAAAGAAATAGTGAGATATTATATAATATCTAGCAGTTTTTATAAAGAATATTTCAGATTCTCATTCATTTATATTTTCATCTTTGAAATAGAATTGATTTCTAGTAGCTAGTTGAGTTTCATTGAGAAAATCAATTAAATATTGACTGCCTATTTCAGTTGAAAATAGTAGTTTCATATTCATTTCTCTCAGCTTATATTTATATCTCAGTTCAGCTCTAAGTTCTTGATTTAATGAGTAATTCATTAAGATATGTTCTGGGTCTTCAAGAGAGTCACAATATTCACAATTTTCACTTTCAATATCAGATATTCTTTTCAAATAAGATTTGAAATAGCCATGACCTAGTTTTAATTGAATGATTGAGGAGAAAAGCTTCTTCTTGCACTTAATAGAGCATGATTTCCATTTAGATTTAGTTTCAAATCTAAGATAGTGAGGACTTTTTCTTTGTTTTTCCCATATTTTATGCCATTTTTCTAAGCAATTCTCTTTTATCTTTCTTTTAATAAAAGACCATGAAACTATTTTTGAACTTGCAATATTTAGTTCTGTTTCTTTCTTTGCTGCTTCATCAGCAAGCTCATTTCCATGTATATTTATATGAGCAGGAACCCAGCTCAGATATATCTTTGTGTGATGGGTTACGCCCATGTTAGTAGACCATTCCGCTCGCATGCCAATGGAAGCTCCATGGTTTTCGCCGACCTAGCGGCCACGCCAATATGCGGCCGCCGCGCCGATACCCGCCGAAAATCACACACCAAAATGCTCGGAAAAAGTCCGACCCCTGAGTCAGACTTTTTGAAAATATGATTATCTGCCCTGCCAGGCTCATAAAAGAATCTCATGTGTTCACACTCAAATGCTTTTCTTTTTCTTAACATTTTCTACTTTTTGTTATATAAGACCTATATTAGTGCCAAGCTCTTCGGCGTAGGCTCATTACACTTAGAAAACGTTCATTGTATCCTTATGAGGAACGATTATTCGATTATCCAAATGTGTAACAATGTGTAAGAAATAAAGAAGATGACTAGCTAGCAGTCATTGAACCTCTACTAGATAGAAGAAGCTTGCTTGTCAATTGTCTTGACCCTGCAACTAGATCTCACAAAAGAGATGTATCAGTGAAAGACCTGAGAGTTCTGATACCCCAGACATATGAAGTTTTCATATGAATACTCCCCCGAACCTGAAGAATTCCGAGACACAACATCATCAGCCATCATGGACGATATCGGCGAACCCTCAATGGCAGCGAACACCAATGAGATGCCACAGTGGCTTCAAACAATGTTGAAACTGCAGCAGCAGCAGATCGCCGACATGCACGCGAACCAGCAACGTCAATATGAAGAGATCCAGTGGCAACTGGCAAGTCAGACCCCTGCCGCGGAAGCCGCAACACCTCTGTCAGCAGAATCTGTAGAGGTGTCAACAAAGTCTAGCACAGCATGATCATCAAAAGAACATCTAAGCACTCTCATGTACTTCGACACTTCTGACCTCACCTTATACTCGCCGTGGAAGTTGGAGATGCTTGCAAAGCTAGATGTGAATGAAGATGCCATTGGTTTCTTGATCAATCAAGAATGATATGTGTACAGCTGACTGAAGAATCACACCAGACAGAAGTTTCACCCATGAATAGAAACCTGCGAATCATCACTTCGCACACCTGAAAACATCTTCAAACACCTTGATATCTTGTTCAAAGATACAGCAACACAGCAGAAGGCGCTAGACTGGCTGCAGAATGCATGCCAGAGGAACATCTCTCTTACAACCTTTTTACCTGATTTCGACACTAAGATCTTAGAAGCAGGAGGCCAACTCTGAGAGGATCAAATGAAGATCAGCATGCTGAAGAAAGCTTTGACATTTGAACTGCTGAAGACTCTTGTCAGTGTTGAAGAAGTCTTCACTTATGAGACATTCTGCATTTAATTATGAAGATTGAATGATTGTCTCACAAAGCTGAAGAGCATACAGACAGGTGGTGGTAGACATTATACTTCAGCTGCCAACATGCCGGCGACCAGGAACAACACAGATGCAATGGATTGGGTGGACTCAAACACCTACGCTCAAGCTAGAGTCTCTGCTGCCCGACCGGGCTTCTGAGTCCCTGGACTGACAGCTGAAGAGGCGGCCGATCGACGACGACGCGGAGTCTGCATCAATTGCAAGCATACAGGCCACATTGCTGCCAACTGCCGTTCTGACCATGTTCCACCTAAGAGAGTCCGCATCAACCACACCATAGTGAAAGAGGATTTGGGCGACGATGAAGAGAGTGTCTCAATGGAAGCTCCAAGGCAGGGAAAAGACTAGCTCCTGCGAAAACTTGCCGACAGGAGCTAGAGAAGGTTGGATGACAACAATTTGAAGAAAAGATGACAATGAACGCGATTCTTGTATCTACTGTGATAGATAGCATGTACAATATGAATGCCATGGTAGACAGCGGTCTATGCCATTATGCAATGATCAAATCTTCAATTGTAAAATGCTGTAACCTCCAGCATATCTCTTTACCCAAGCCCCGACTCCTCACCGGATTCAACAGCCCGAAAGATGCTTACACCCGTTATATGATGAAATTAGATATAGACATCGGCGGACACCGACGAGGGAACACTTATGTGTATGAGATAGAGAATCTAGATTATGATCTCATACTAGAGATCTCTTGATTAGCTGAACAGAGCATTCTCTTGAACACCTGAAACAGAATGCTCATCTTCTCTAATGAAGATCGCGTACATGAGAATGATGTTCATAGTATCATGAATCTCAAGCAGATCTCCGCGAATGCTTATGAACTGCTTCAAAAGAACTCCTGACAGAACTGCATGCAGCGGGACCGCATGGCAATTTACTCAGCCAGCTTGGCTGACATTAAGAAAGCGCTCGACAAACTCACCATCACTAAACACACTGATCCCCGCGCAAAGCTCCCGCGTCAATACCATGAATACCTAGATGTCTTCCGAAAAGATGATGCCATTGAGAACCTACCTCCCCTATGAGGGCCTGGGATAGATCATACAATTGAACTAGAGAAGCAAGATGGCAAGACTTCTGAACCTCCATGGGGGCCTCTCTATAGTATGTCCTGAGATGAACTCCTTCTTCTCTGCAAGATTCTCAATGATCTACTAGACAAAGGGTTCATACGCGTTAGCAATTCTCCCGCCGCAGCTCCTATCCTATTCGCCAAGAAGCCAGGCGGCGGGCTCCGATTTTGTGTAGACTATTGAGGGCTGAACTGCCTCATGAAGAAGGATTGATATTCTCTACCCCTCATCAATGAGACACTCACTTGCATCGAGCACACTCAATGGTTCACCAAGCTGAATGTGGTCGCTGCATTTCATAAGATCCACATCGCTGAAGGTGATGAATGGCTAACTGCTTTCCAGACCCAATACAGTCTCTTTGAGTGGGTAGTCACACCGTTCGGGCTAGCTAACGCCCCTAGCACCTTTCAGAAATATATCAATTGAACACTGTGAGATTTTCTTGATGAGTTTGTGTTCACATATCTGAATGACATTCTTATCTTCACTGATGGCTCCTGAAAAGAGCATCAAGAACATGTTCAGAAGGTGTTACAGCGGCTCCATGAAGCCAGCCTGCTGATAGACATAGACAAATGCGATTTCGAAGTTAAGACTACAAAATACCTGGGCTTCATCATGGAAGCAGGTAAGAGCATTTGGATGGATTCTGAAAAGGTCTCTGCTATTCTTGAATGAGAAGCTCCATGCACTGTGAAGAGTGTACACAGCTTCATTGAATTTGTCAACTTCTATTGATGATTTATACAAAACTTCTCAGAGATCGCCCGACTGCTCACAGAGCTCATCAAGAAGGAATCAGTCTTCCACTGGTCAGCGGCCGCTGAGGCTGCCTTTGTACAAATGAAAAAGATGTTCATCAGCACACCTCTACTAGTGACATTTGATCCCGACCGTGACATGATTGTGGAAGCTGACTCCTCCGGTTATGTTACAGGAGGAGCCATACTGCAATATGATGATGAAGATGTCCTACAACCATGTGCCTTCATGTTCAAGAAACTCAGCCCTGCTGAGTGTAACTATGAGATCTATGACAAAGAACTCCTCACTATAATTCACTGTCTTGAAGAATGGGACTCTGAGCTTCACAGTGTTGTGAAGTTTGAGATAATAACTGATTATAAGAATCTCAAGCACTTCACAACCACTCATAAGCTCACAGAATGTCAGATGTGCTGGTCAGAGCTTCTTAGCTGCTTTCATTTTACAATACACTACCGCCCCGGCTCAGAGAACTCCATGGCGGACGCACTCTCCTGACAAGAGCAAGACATGCCATCCAACACAGCAGACACCCGCTGGACCAACCATGAACACCGAATCTTGGACCCGAAAATACTGATTAATCATGATAAGACTGCACACGGAACCATTCGCGCGTCAGTAGTCAGAACACTCCCACTCCGAATCACCCCTGACATTGCTGATGTCTCTGACATCCCTTCTGAAACATCACTAGATGAGCTGTGGCGCCTGTCAGCTCTCGCTGACGAACAGCTTCAAGCTCTCACTGATACTGTACACCGGAAGGCACCCCAATTCCCCCCAGAACTACACATGAGAACTGACATATCTGAATACTCCATTGACAACAATGACACCCTCCAATTCTGTGGATGATGTTGAGTCCTGCAGTCTGAAACATTACACACGCGAATCATGCAAGAGACGCACAACTCACACATGTCTGGCCACCCGGGCTGTGAACAGCTATACTGAATGATATCACAAGGGTTCTACTGATCTGAGATCTCAAATAGCATTCAACACTTTGTCTGAAACTGCAATTACTGCTTGTCAGTTATCTCATGAAAGGACTGTTGAAAAGGCCTTCTCAAATCACTCAATATTTCAGACTGAATATGACAAGATGTTGTCATCAATTTCACAGTGAACCTCCCTGAGAGCAAGGATGCAAGAACATCATGATTATTGTTGATCATCTAAGCAAGAGTGTAATACTAGAACCCTGTGATAAGATAGATACAGAATGGGTTGCTGAAGCTTTTCTACGAAGCCCATTCTACTGAATGCATGGACTGCCAAGATCAATTGTGTCAGACCAAGATCAACAGTTTGTAAGCACTCTATGAACAAGAATCTGCCAGTTACTGAAGATCACATGCTGTCTATCAACTGTCTATTATTCAGAGACTGACAGTTCCTCAGAGCAAACAATACAGACAGTAAAGAATTATCTTTGTAAGTTCTGTAATTATTCGCAAGATGACTGGCATGACCTACTCCTTCATGTGAAAGTTGCAATCAATGACCAGGACACAGTCTTCACTGGTGTGAGCTCATTCTTTCTCATGCATGGCTACTATTGGATTTAGTATATCCGTTATATTGCCAATAATCATTGCTTCTTCCATTTTTAATAATATATCTAGCTAGCTATGGTTTTTTATAGAAAAAGGGCTCGTTCGTAATGTGCGAGCTAATAAGCGAATGGGCGTGGTTCGCCGATTTATGGGCCAGTAATATCATGCCATGGAACATCCATATTAGTGATGTTCGGTGAATCCCAACATACCCCCTTCAGCGAAGAAAACGAATAAAAAGAGTGTAATGAAGCTGCAAAAACAGCATAAAACTAGGCAATATAAAACCTATAAGAAGGTTAAGGAAATAGATGTCAATCTGTGTGTAAAAAATGAAATATAATATAAGAGAATGGCTTATTTGAATTGATTAGCCATGAGATCTGTAATATTTTTCAAATCAATCAATTCAATGAAATCTTCATGTTTTTGGGGTGAAAGGGCCTTGGTGAATCCATCGGCGGGCATGGCGGTCGTGGGGACCCATTCAATCATTATATCCCCTTTTTGAACCCGTTCTCGGAGCCAATTGCCATATATATCCACATGGCAGAGCTTTGATGTAATGGATGGATCTTCTCGTGTAAGAATGCCGACGGTTTGGCGATTATCGCATTGAATGCGAATCTTATGGCCTGGGTCGAAATTAATGTGCTTGAAGAACTGTTCCCACCAGATTGACTCCTTTCCAGCATGAGATATAGCGATAAGTTCAGCTTCAGTGATAGAGGTTGTTATTACAGTCTGCCTCATGGACTTCCAATCCACGGCTCCTCCATACAATTTGAATAAATATCCCTGCGTAGAACGTTGATTGGCATTATCTGTAAAAGATGCATCGCTGGCGATCTCCGCCACGTCCGGCTTCATATTCATCTGCATGGCATTATCAATGGATCCTTCATAGAGAATGGCGAGGTTCTTGGTGTCTCTCAAATATGAGATTACCCGATCGATTTCGGCAGAATGGCGTTCGGACGGATTGGTCATGAATGTGGCGAGTTTACCTACTGCATACATGATATCGGGGCGGGTCATGACTGCGGCATATATGCATGAACCAATGCGGCGTTGATAGTAATGGATCTCCTTCGGGGTAGCGATATCCTTATACGGTTCCAATGGTGTTCCAGATAGGGGTGTATATGCCTTACGGGCATGTGTGTGGTTATATGTGTGTACGATCTTATCAATATAGGCATCTTGGCATAACCAAAGCTTCCGATTCGGCCGATCTCTAATGATTTGCATGTTGAGAAACCATTTGAGATCTCCTATATGGCAAATCTTGTACACTCTTTTGAGATCTGCAATCAGCGTATCTCATTCCATATGATCATCCGGTCTTGAAAGGATGACTATATCATCAACATAAAAGAATATAATCAATCAATCATTGGAGAATAGGCAGCGATCTTCAGGCATTGCAGTATATCCGAATCCGCGGAGGGTAGTGGAGAGCTCATTTAGCCATAGTAATGGGGACCTGCGTAGCCCGTAAAGGGCCTGTAAAAGCTTCAAGGTATGAATCTCCTGTTTGAGGTTCCATACCCCCTTCAGTTTCCACCATTCATCTGATAGTTCCATGTATACTAGCTCATCAATCTCACTGTTTATGAATGCATTGATTCCATCTAATTGTTCGGCATCTAGGTCAAATGCTGCAGTGAGGGCTAACAGTATACGAAGATCTCGGGCGGCCAGTGTATGAGCTTTAGTATTGAGATCTGTGGGTGGTTGGAGATCTCCGCGTACACATATACAAGCTTTAAACTTTGCAAGATATCCATTGTCATCAAATTTGTATGTGAACACTCATCTCAATGGAATCACAAAGACTTCTTTCTTGGGTCTGCTAGTTATTTCATATGTATTCAGCAGGGTTATTGTTTCCCATTCCTGTTTTGCAGTAATTGTAAAGTCTTCATTATATGGATGTTTTTCAAGCTCTCGCCAGTTATTTGGCGGATTTGGCAGCATAGATCGATGGATTTTTGTGGTGATTTTATTTTTATTATTAGCGGAATCAATGGCAGTGGCAGTGGCGAATGCAGCATTGATCATATTGTACAGATGATCTTTGACTTGTATGACTGCATTATTGTGTGCATTTCGGCGATTTCTGATTCTTCGGCCTCCTGCTATGATATTTGATTCGCTAAACTCAGAGCTTATATCGGCTGCTCTGGGTGCCGTGTTTCGGATAGGGGTAGTGCTATCCGTGTGATTATCCGTAGATGTATGCGTAATGGCATGAGATTGCGGCGTACTAGCATCTGGTTCAGGTGTGGCCATAGGCGTAGGGAGCAGTTGATTATTCAAATCTGCAAAGATCTGCATGTTTAATAGATCTTCATCTCTTTCCTCCCCCTGTTTTTCAGGCCGCTGAGCGATTTTATCAGGTTGGAACACATTCATATTCGCAATGCCAACATGCTTCTCATTCATTTGATTCATTTGATCCAGTGCCTCTGCAACTGAGATATCTGGTTCTGTGATGAATGGTATATTCATGAACTCAATTTCTTGAGTTATTCAGTCTTGTAGCTGCTTCTCAATGTGTGGCTCTTCTGGATTGAATTTCCTGTTCTCATCAAATATGACATCTCTTGTACGGATCACCCGTTCTAGATGGGGAATCCATATCCTATATATGTTTGTTGAATCATATCCGACGAGGTATCCGATATGCGCGCGGGGATCAAGCTTTTGCGATCGTACCTGCTTTTCATCCGGAATCTTAGCATATGCGCGGCATCCGTAAATCCGAAGATGTGCACAGGAATGCAGTGTGAGCTTCAAATATTCCTCTAAGGCTCGTAGAGGTGATCTCCATTCAAGGAGACGGGTCGGCGTACGATTCGTCAAGTATACAGCTGCCATGGCTATTTCTGGAAAGAGGGATTGGGGCAGCATGGATTCAATCCGTAGAGTCCTGGCTTTTGTAATTAATATGGCACCTGCACGCTCTGCGGCACCATTCTGCTCATGAAGATATTCAGAAGAGTATTCCAACTCTAAATCTTCTTCATCAGTTCAGTTTTTGAACTCATCTGCTTCTTTAACTGCTCTTTCATTGTCAATGCGAATGATCTTGGTCTGGCAGTTGAACTGGTGTTTTATTCATGCTATAGCTTTAATGAAAGCTTTTCGGATTGCAGTCTTTCGGACGGCGGTAATGGTGATATGGAAGCGAAGATAGTCACATACGAAATGGATGAGCCATCGTTCTCCATTATAACATTGAGATGGGCCCTGGATAATATCCGCATGCAGGCGCTCGAATGGTATTTGGGATCGTACGTGGGCACGGCGAGATATTTGATTTTTGGCGGCTCCTAGCTGGCATGGTTCACATAATGGTTTTGTCGCTGATTCCTTCAGAACATCCATGGTTTCTAGGTCGGTGATTTGAACGCCAGTTGCATCAATCACGAGCTTTTTAATGGCGAGCTTTGAAGGATGACCTAGGCGTCTGTGCCATACATCATTGTCAGCTACGGATATTTTTGGCGCGTACGAAGGGCGGATTCTTGAAGATTTGGTGGATTCATTGTTAATGGCCATGGGTGCAACGGCCGCATTACTGGCCGCATTGGGGCTTCCATTGATGGTGGCTGCAAAAACACCCTTTTCACCACTCCTATATTCGGCGATCAAAAGACCCCCAAACACCTCCAAACATGCGAACACGCGATCATCCTTTAATTTACACAGTCTAAATGTCTTTCCATCGAAATATATGCCCTCTATATGATAGCAGGGCTTCCACGCGATGATATTGGTGTGAGCATTCAAAATGTACGCAGCTTTTTTCAGAGTAACTTTGAATTCCTTTCCAGCCTCATTGACCATATATGTGTATACTGACCCATATCCTTCTACTCGAGTAGTTGAGTCTCCAGTATACACCTCCGTGTACGCCGGTTCAAAGGTTAGGAATCGTGATCGATTATTGCATATATGTTGTTCAGCTCCAGTATCAAAAATCCATGAGTCTCGAAGGTATTCGCATGGATTATTGGCCGACATTGCCATCTTTTTCATTGAATGTTCCATGGAACGAAGATCAAGATATGGGGATGGAGATTTGGCTTCATTTGATGCATGTTCTTTCTTCAATATCATGTCTTCAAATGCATCCTCATCAGCCATATTCTTGTTTACAGATGAAGCTTTTGAAATGGCTGCATTCACTCTCTGCTTCAGATCTTCATTCTTCAAGGCTTTATCCATCTTTAATCTTCGATCTGCATTTTCCTTCCATCCTGTGGGTCGTTTTGATGGATTGAGATAATAGCATCTAGATCAGCTATGTTGACTTCCACACAGGCATTCTCCTGCGGGCCGGCGTCCTGGCGAACGTGCTGCGGATCTTCCATTGAGTGTGGCGAAATTGGTGGCGAGGTAATCATTTTTGAGGACTCCCATTTCTTTATAGTGTTCTTTGAAGTCATTGATCATGCTAACTAAATCAATGGAGTCTTCATCTTGATGTACAGTTTTAGCCCAAGCCTCCGCATATCCTGAATTGATTGATAAATCTGCATTGATAAAATCAATCTTCATGTTGAATTGACCGGCGATGTTCGCATCTATCATGTCTGCCTGTATTTGCGACCACTGGTCCAGCCACTTCTCGATTCCTCGATTTTTCGGCGGCTTGCATAGAGCCAGATATTTCGTACGAACATCATATTGGCGGGTTGATACAGTGGGGGACAGGCGTGCTTTGAGAGCTTTGAGGATGTCTTTCACATCCATATCAGAGCCAGTTGGGCATTGCCACATCTCATCCGATGATACAGTTCTTTATATCAAGTCACTGATTTTCTCCATTCCTTTTCTCAATTTTTCGTACTCTGCTAATTTTACCTTTCATATAGTCATGTTCATCTCCCATTCAGCCTTGTCCTCCAGCGTACGACCTTCCGGTTCTGGCATCATCGGCTCCATAAGATCGTCAATACGATCCGGTTTTTTAACATCTACAAAATCTTGGACTTTGGAGAATTTAGCCATCTGCATGATATATGCATACCACAGCTTCCAGTCTTTTGATGAGGACAGCTGTATGGCTTTTGAGTTTATAATATCGTTCGAATCTGCCATGACAGCTAGTCGGACGATGTAGGTATACGTATACGGGTAGGTATACGGGTAGTTATACGTAAATGGGTAGATTTACGGGTGGTTTATACGTAAACGGGTAGGTTTACAGGTAAGGATTGAATATATTGTGGGCGTTGTTCAGAACGTCTCCGGGCTCATAACTATTGGATTTAGTATATCCATTATATTGCCAATAATCATTGCTTCTTCCATTTTTAATAATATATCTAGCTAACTATGGTTTTTTATAGAAAAAGGGCTCGTTTGTAATGTGCGAGCTAATAAGCGAATGGGCGTGGTTCGCCGATTTATGGGCCAGTAATATCATGCCATGGAACATCCATATTAGTGATGTTCGGTGAATCCCAACAGCTACAATATGGAAATACTAGATCTTCAAGAACTCACACAACTCTCAATGAACCTGTGCAACCCCATTGAGGTCGCTGATAATATAGTAACAAAGCTCCAAGACGCCCGCGACTGGGCAGAAGCATCAATGATGAGCGCCAAACAAGACCAAGAAGATCAAGCCAATGTACAACAAGACCCCGCTGAACAGTATAAGATTGGTGATCTAGTTTGGCTCAGTCTCAAGAACATTCAAACCACACGCCTGTCACGCACGCTGGACTACTGACATGCGAAATATGAAGTCCTGGAAGCTCTAGGCAGCCATAACTATCGCCTGAACACTCCCTCTGGTATCCATGATGTCTTTCATACGAACCTCTTACACCGAGCGGCCACTGACCCATTCCCCTCTCAAACAATCTCTGACTGGCAGCCGCCAGGCATCATGGGGGAGGACAATGAGCTTGAATGGGAGATTGAAGAGATACTGGACGAATGACCCCATGGCCGCGGCCGACAATACCTCGTGAAATGGGTGGGCTATGATCGCCCATCATGGACTGCGGGTTCGGCATTGTCCGAGACAGCGGCTCTTGATCGATGGGAGGCGCTGAGCTCGAGAGAAGGGGGGGGCTAATGTGATGGGTTACACCCATGTTAGTAGACCATTCTGCTTGCATGTCAATGGAAGCTCCATGGTTTTCGCCGACCTAGCGGCCACGCCAATATGCGGCCGCCGCGCCGATACCCGCCGAAAATCACACACCAAAATGCTTGGAAAAAGTCCGACCCCTGGGTCGGACTTTTCGGAAATATGATTATTCACTCTGCCAGGCTCATAAAAGAATCTCGCGCGTTCACACTCAAATGCTTTTCTTTTCCTTAACGTTTTCTACTTTTTGTTATATAAGACCTATATTAGTGCCGAGCTCTTCGGCGTAGGCCCATTACATTTCTCATTAAATTGCTTGTCAAGATGGCTTCTAATACTGATATTGCAACATGTTCTCTAGTGATTACCCTTCAATCTATTGCTCAAAAGATCTCCCTTGAAATATCCGGCATTACTGGCATATCTGTTCGTACAATCAATCTTATATATGCCCGCGCAATCGAACGAGGATTTGATCCAAATACTTGACCCATTGTCATTAATGACACCTATCTCAAAGATGCTCCTCGCTCTGGCAGACCTTCCAAACAGACCCCTGAAGTTCAACAACAGATTATAACCAAGGTGCGAACTGATCGCTACAGCCGTGAGAAAACCTGTGCTGATATTGCAGGTGAACTCAGTCAAGAAGGCTTCAATATTTCAGTCAAAATGATCCACAGAATTCTGAAGAAAGCTGGATTTCAGAAGACAAAGCCAACACGGAAGCCTGATTTGACTAAAAGAATGAAAGAAGAAAGACTTCAGTTTTACCTACTTCATAAGAATTGGACTCTTGAGGATTGGAAATTGGTTATATGGTCTGATGAAACCTCTGTTATTCTTCTTCATCGACGCGGTGGATATCGAATATGGCGAACCAAGAATGAGGCCTTTGTACGAAGTTGTATTTGTGAATGATGGAAAGGGTCTTCAGAGTTCATGTTTTGGGGCTGCTTTTCTTATGATAAAAAAGGTCCCTGTCATTGCTGGCTTCCGGAGACTGCTGCTGAAAAAGCTCAATCTCTTAAAGATATTAAGGCTTTAAATGCAGAATTGGAGCCTCTTTTGAAGGAGAAATGGGAACTGGAAAATGGAATGAGATGACTTCAGCTTTGTCAACTGCCTGGCAGCAAGCCTACATGGAAATGGAATAAGAGAACTGGCAAGCTTTCTCATGGCATGAACGGCGGCATTGACTGGTATAGATATCAGAAGAAAATCCTCATTCCAAAGCTCTTTCCCTTTGCTAAAGAGTGTGAAAAAGAACGCCCGGATACAATTGTTCAGGAGGATAAGGCCCCTGCTCATGATCACTATATTCAACGCCGGATCTATGATATATACAATGTCTGGCGAATGCTCTGGCCGGGTAATTCTCCGGATCTTAATCCAATAGAACCTTGCTGGCCCTGGATGAAGCGCAAAACCACCGCAAAGGGAGCTCCGAAGAGCCGGGCAGAAGCAATTAAAGCATGGGAGCAGTGTTGGAAGGATCTGCCGCAGGAGACTATACAGGCATGGATAGAGCGGATTCCTACTCATATTCAAAAGATTATAGAGCTAGAAGGGGGAAATGAATATAAAGAAGGCCGCAGATGATTATATAGATTATATGATATAGAACGTGGCTTCAAAAGCTTGCTATCTTCATATTATACTTTTGTGGCGTTTTTAGCGTGGGAAAGAACTTTTGACATGAACCTCCGTAGAGTTGACTGATTAGAGACATATAGTGCAGTCTTGGCAGCCCACATCAAAATTTTCACACCAAAAATTTTGGGTACATGGTAGGAATATGTCAGAGGCCATCCGCCCTGTGTCAGAGGCATCTATCCGCCCGGCCCGATGTTATTCCTTTCATCTCTCAGGGCTATATAGCTCTCCGCAACGCACACATACTAGCATAGAAGAATCAAGCCAATATTACATTCCAACAAATACAAGGTGGCTAAGAAACATCTTTTGAGACATTTGTCACTTTAGTCCGCCGTACTATGTGAGGGTTTTAAAACGGACACTGGTGGACCATGATTACAAGGTAAGCCATTTCTAAGCACGCACAGAGTTGCATATCACCCATCATTGAGGAACCCCCGGATGCGCAACGCTGTAAATTCCAGGTATCAGACGTCTGCCAGCTAAATGCAACCCCAGGTGGTTGGGCTCACGGTACACCCAAAGGCGCCATCTAGCTTTGCAGGACGATGAGACGGCCCTCATCATTGAACTGCGCGCCAGGGACCAATAAGCTCAGGAGTAAAACTTATCGATTGAATGCTTCTCAACACTTTCCTTCACACTTCTCTCGTGGTTCTTGCTCTGGGTACAATGAAGGTCTGTCATAAATGTGCACACCTTATCATTGTGAAAAATTTAGCCGCCGGCCATTTGAGCCGCAGGTGAACATGCCAGCAAACATAAAATAAAGATAAATTAATGAGGTGAATTTTTTTCACCTGATTTGGCTGGAATAAAGTCTGTTAAAATACGCCAGGGCTTCAACTCTCCATAAACATCAGGTCCGCAAATGAGGTGCCCTAAGGTACTGGGTGGAGCACACTCCAGGCATCAAAAGCGGCTGAGACCCGTGGCTGTTGACGCAGATCCGTGCCTGGCGAGCTAACTGCCGAGAAGGTTACGACATTCTGGCTACCAGCTAGCTGCTCTTGCCGACTGGCGGACAGAGCTGTATACAATCCTACATTCATAGCCCTTCCAGGTTGCCCAGCATTTCTTCAAAAAGTTCTGCCTAAGCTTTACTGTGTATTATGAGGTTGGTGTCCAATTAGGGTTATCTTGTTGTTATGACATACTGGACCCGCAGGAGACTTGATGCATAAAGACAATTGCAAGAGCGCTATCGACCAACATATCAAAAAGTGCGTTCCGCCCACTTTCAACCCCAATCCAATCCCCTAGTTACTCGCTAACATGAAACAGACATTCCACCCTCGATGTCCTGGTGAATAATGCATCTAAGCAGATAATGTGTCTCAACTACGAAGATATTGACTTTGCCGATGTCGACAGCACTTTTCGAAGCAATATTCTCCAGATATTCGCCATCACGAAATACGCCCTCCCTCATATGAAGAAGGGCAGCTCTTAAGTCATATCCACCCGTGTTAGCAAAGATGGTATCACTGAGGCCTAGATATAGAATTATCAACACTACTTCAGTGGTAGCCTTTCGTGGGTCAGGTACTATGGTAGATTACGCATCTACCAAAGGTGCCATTGTTGGATTTAATCGCGCTCTGGCTAAAAATCTCATGCCGAAGGGTATCCGCGTCAATGCTGTAGCGTAGGTGTATGCCTCAGCGCTCGCAATGTTCTCACCTCATTTTCAACATCCAATCGATAATGACCTCATTATAATAGACCTGGTCCAGTCCATATTCCCATTCAGCCTGACACCCGACCACCCGAACAGATGGAAGGTTTTGGATCTAATTCCGAAATTGGGAGGCCGGCCCAGCCAAGTGAAATTGCTCCAACATTTATATTGTTAGCAGCACAGAGGGCGCTCTTTATTGTAAGACCATCTGTTGTTGCTTTGGTCCGAAATATGCTAACTATTTCAATTCCATAGGTGGGCAAATTTTGCACCCTTTTCCGCTTGGTGATTGAACGAGAGAATACATCAGCAACCCCCATTACAAATTGGCTCTTGAAGTGTTTCCAAAAAGTTGATCTGTGACCAAATTTTATGATCTAAGTGATCTCCGTGTGTAGTATAATAGTTGCTTCTTCAACTCAAGGCTACCTTTATGTGACTTCATCAACTCCACGACATCGCTTGCCACTTTTGCTACTGCAATGATTCTCGGCTTGTAGATCAATAGTGTAACCAGAGTGGAAAATATCTCTAATCTTCAGAATGGCGTTAAATCCGAAACAGGAAATAGAATCTTTAAATGGCTGCCTAGACCATAGCCAATGCTGGCCTTACGTGTCCTCAGGTCTATGCGCCAGGTTCAGCCTTGGCAAATCAAGCCCTTGGTTTGATTTGCTTCTTCCGGCCAACCAAGCTTGATACGAGCACCCGCAATAATCAGCCATGGAGAATACGAATAATGTACAGCACTTGGTGGCTCGGGCATCCGGTAACAGGAAACTTGAGGGGGAGGGTTGGTTATCCGGCTCCCAGAGGCGCCGAGAAGAGGTGGATACAGAACTTCATCCAAAGCATACACTCTACAAAAATTCTCACTACATGTTTGTAAATGTGAATCGTCATCACTGATGGACAAACAACGTCTCTACTTCAAAGCGTGGAATGCCCAGAGCTATAAATAACTTTTTCTTTTTCAAGGGTTCAGAGTCAAAGGTGTCTTATTGAGTATATTCACACGCTTAGTGGATGGCATTCTTTGCTTACCATTTTTGCGCCTTCTCCTGCAATATCCTAGGAGAACTCTCGCGCAAAATATGGATGATCTAAAGGGCGACTCAATAAATTCTGATGCTGAGGGATCTACCATGGGCGGTTATCACGATGACGCCAGGGACAAAAGTTGGAGCCGTGAGTCTGTTTCACCACCAGAACTTTCGGGCTCAGACCCCCGATTTCGGAGACCACATCGCAAGTCCAGAGCTGGCTGTTTGATATGCAAAAAAAGGAGAGTCAAGGTAGGCATGCCAATTTTGAAGTTGGGATCTAGCGTATCCTAATCGTGCCATAGTGCGACGAAACCAAACCTAGTTGCAATCGTTGCCAGCGTCATGGTGTACCTTGCCGTTATCAAGCTGCCGAACTGCCTGCGACTGGAAGAAATCGCGCCCTTGAAATATTAGGCGAACATGCAACCCCAACAGGAAATATGTTCTCCCTGGCATTATCGTCGGCTGCGAACAGCGTCAGCGTGCTGCTACAAGAAGCAAATGAGCCCTCCCTTTTAAGTGGAACAGGGAGCGCGGGTGGCAGCAATGCAGGTCGTAATCACATCAATGCTCTTCGCCATTTCGAGCTGTTCACGTCACATACGCTGGGAGCACCTATTGCTCGTCACATCATACGATCTCAGGTGTTACCACTCGCCTTGTCGGTAGGACCCTTGCTCACTCCTTTGCGCTGTTGTTTCTCCCCAAAGTAATAAATCCTCCCATTAGTCACCTCACCTCATGCATGCTCTGATTGCTGTTTCGAGAGCGCACCTCAACCGCTTAGTTCCTTCGTATGAGAGGGGCCGATCTGAGGAGTCGCATCATTGGCAACAGGCCGTTACTCTATTTCAG
Organism: Emergomyces orientalis; assembly: GCA_002110485.1. Taxonomy (NCBI): domain Eukaryota; kingdom Fungi; phylum Ascomycota; class Eurotiomycetes; order Onygenales; family Ajellomycetaceae; genus Emergomyces; species Emergomyces orientalis. The sequence continues at coordinate 51,036 of MOWL01000027.1, read as the reverse complement.
CGCGAAACGATGCTACCCGTCAGCCAGCACAACATGAATGCAATTCTATCAACATGTATGATGCTTTCAGTCCTTGCTTTCACTTGCGATGATACGACAACCACGGGTTCGTGGATATTCTCTGAAAGTTCAGAGGCGAGCAACTGGCTCTATATCCAGGGCGGATTATCCATCATTCTATCAAAATATCAAGAGCAGGCCAACAACAATATATGGGTGCCAGTGATCAACGATGCTGATGACCACCGAGGGACCTTTTCGGACGATAGACCTGGCCCTGACGGCCTCCCACCTGCATTCGTAAACCTATGCGAAATTGATGACGACTCCGACGGAGAAAACAACCCGTACCACAGCCCGCTGCGTGGAATAGCCAACCTTCAAAAGGTAGAGCCCTCCAGTCTCACTTTCACCAAGCTAGTTACTTTTGTTGGTAAGGTCGAGTCCAGTTATCGGGATCTCCTGCGGAGGAAGGACCCTCGGGCGCTTCTTATCTTAAGCTACTGGTTTGCGATGATGTGCTCTGTGGATCAATGGTGGGTACAAAACCGTGTTCAGTCTGAGTGCGCAGCCATCTGCAGATTTCTTGAAGGGAACTCAGATCAGCGCATTCAAAGGCTTCTGCAGGTTCCTGCACTGGCGTGCGGCTATTTATTAAATTAATGTAAAGATGCCGAGTCAAATCTAATACATTGAATTTTTTGTTCTGAAGTACGGAGTAAAACATCAAACTGTTAATAACATATTATAATTTGTATATAGTAAGAAAACAGTTATTTGATAAAAGTTTGATCAATTGCATGAAAACTAAAAATATATAGTGAAATAAAAAGCAGCAGGGTATTAAAAGGTACATAACCTCAATTAATTTGTTAAATAGTAGGTAGCGTAACATGCCGTCGCTGAGATAGAGAGGGTTAACAGTCATGTGAAACAGAGGCAATTATAAGTTGAAAATTCGAACATGTGAACTTAACCAGCTATCAAATCAGCAGAGGAATATGTCTACAGCTTAACAGATATCAATTTATCAAGAATAATAAATGTTACATGAGAAATTATATGTGTGGTTCAAATATTTCAATACTATGTTACGAATAAATCACTGAACTCTGAAATAGTGTTATTTTTTTCATGGGTGGTTCTGTCGCCTGTGGAATATTTGCCTGCTTGGCCCAGGCTCGGAATTAAAGAATCTTGGCAGAACTTGTTCCAATGCCGCAATGCGGCATTGGCGTGCGGTGTTCGCATGCGGCATTCGCATTTCAGCGCAATCCCACCCCATGGGTAAAGGCATAGGGCGCACCAGGACATTATCTCGGCTTCGCCGAAAAGTTACTCGGGATTAAAATTCCAGACAATCTCCCGAACTCAACTTGGAGGCAGTGCGGAACTCTATGCAACTACGATGTGCGAAGGTACTCTAGCATGCAACGCGCTCACACGCGCATTTCACGACAGGGAAATCTGTGGGAAAAGATTTCCACGTCGGAGGCCGAGCGTTAGCTTAGGTAGGGCCATATGAGCATAAATAGCAGGCTTTGATACCTGTTCACTGCACTCCTCCTCTGCAAGAAATCAGAACATCTTGATCACGTCAACAGTACACCCTCAACTCTCTCCTCTCCAATCACTCCATATTACCTCGTTTTGCAGTTAAGATGCCAAACACCCTCCGCAGCACCGAGTTTCTTGAAAATGGACCCCCTCCTGGGGCCAACCCAGTCACCCTGGGCCTGTACGCATCTCCTGAGATCCGAGAACCAATTAATCTCACGATCGAGGGCACCATCCCCACATGGGTGGCCGGGTCTCTCTATCGCGGCGCTGCAGCGACCTGGGATGTTGGCACCTACACGGCTGAACACTGGTTCGACGGCTTCAGCCGAAACCACAGATTCGAAATCGCCAATGGCTCCGTGTCATACCGCAGCCGAAACTGCGCCGAAGAGCTGATGGACTTTGTTCGTGAGACTGGGAGGTATCCGGCCTCCAGCTTCGGCAGCGACCCCTGCAAGATCATCTTCGGGGCGTTCGAGGCCACTTACCGAGACGGTAGCAATAGTCGAGGAAAGCCGAGTAGTGGCAACGTGGGTGTCTCGTATGCTCCCAACTTTGCGGGAATATCCGGCAACTCAACCACCAAGGGAGCCCCATTTGACACTCTCATCTCGACAACGGACGCCAACGAGCTGCAGACAATTGATCCTGTCACGCTCGAACCGGGCGAGCTTTTTACATACGAAGCCTCTAATAAACTTCTGGTCAACTCTGGACAAAGTGCAGCTCATCCGGTCGTGGGTGAAGACGGTTCCGTCTACAACTATGTGCTTGATCAGACCGCTTCACCTCCGACCTATTATGTCTTCGGAATTTTCCCTCCGAATGGAGAGACCAAGATACTTGCAACTATCACCGATGCACCTCCAACTTACATCCATGCTCTCTTCGGGTCAGATAAGCACATTGTTCTTGTTGTTTGGCAGGCAGATTTCACCAAGGAAGCCGTGACTATCCTGGATTGCATCGGCGACTGGGATCCGGAACGCAAGACTTTGTTCTATGTCATTGATCGGGCCAAAGGCGGGCTTCTCCGCAAGTATGAGAGCCCCGATACTTTCTTCGCGTTCCATGAGATCAACACCTTCGAGAACGAGGCCGGAGACATTTTCATCGACCTCCCTCGCATGGACGACTACAGCTTCTTGTCCGCTGCCAAACTATCCAACCTTAGAGCCAATCTCGGAACGCCCAATGCCAATTCTAAGAACGATCTAGCGGGGGCCTTTACTCGCTACCGCCTGCCCTTCCACGATAGCCGTGGGCCTTTGGTTGACGGGACCCTCCTGACATACAAGGCCGAGATTGACATCTCCCTCCCCCTTGCCCAAGCCAACATCGAGCTACCGCGCATTCATCCCGGCAAGATGGGCCGGCCGTACAGGTTCTCGTACGGAATCCACGTCGAGAAGACAGGCAACTTCGCCGACTCGATTATCAAAATCGACGCGGATGCGAAGACGTGGCAGGTTTGGGCTCCCACGACGAGGCACGTGCCCTCTGAGCCTATCTTTGTCCCAAGACCCGGTGCCACTGATGAAGATGACGGCGTTCTGCTTACGGTTGTCATGGACGTCCAGGTCAAACAGAGTTCTTTGGTCGTCATTGACGCCAAAACTATGGAGGAACTGGGTAGAGCCAGAATGCCCATTGTCATGACGTATGGCTTTCACGGGACTTGGGGTCAGGCACCGACTAAACCGCTAGCTGGCCAGCTTTGTGATTTGACTTGAAGATGAAGGGCTTGACTTATTGTAGAAGACAGATAACTGCCCTAAATAGATTTTTCTCAACCACTCTCAAAAATAAACATTAAAACACACTGTCAACATAGATAAAATATTTACAAATTCACGTAATTCTTAATATTTTCAAAATAGTTACTATAATATATATTTTCTTATTGAATATTTACTGCTTTCTACTAAATGTATTGTCTGTTTAATATATCTATTAAATTCAATATTTTAAAGCTATGCAGATCTCCACAGTTTATAAAACATAAAATTTTTATGTATATACTTCATAATCTAGACAATTAAATACTATATATTTAATATGGCATGTTTATAATTATTTGAAAAACAATTGATAAAATGGGAAAAACCTCATTATTATTATTATTATTTCTACACCACTTGATCCCGAGGATATGTGGGGAGGCAGCTAGTATACAAAGTGAGGAAAACCTTGGACTATCTAGTATAGTCCTGGCCTAAAAACCCCCTGAACAGCAAATCTATTCAACATTTGTAATTGCTTCAAGTACGCGGAGCAGCTCCCGCTGCTCTTAGAGAAGATGGTGCATAGCACCGTGAGAAGACAAGAAAACCCCCTATATCACCATCACCCCTGTCTGAACATAAGAAAGACTTCTAATGAATGTGGCATCTCATGCTGTGTGTCCGCCGCTCATCGCGCAGACTTCAACGTCCTGGAGTGCTTGTAGCGCGCAGGCCACTCAACTCCGCGCTTGTGGCGCGCCCGCTCGCCCAACTTCGCGCTTGCAGCGCGCCAGTCCACTCAGATCCGCGCTTCAAGCTCACTATCTTCTGGTAGGGCCTCGCTCTTCGCGCCCTTCACCCCCTGATATGCGCCAGCTGTGTTTCTTAGTTGTGCTGTGCATCTCATTCCGCCCTTCTCTCACTTAACACCTTGGCTAGGGAGAACTGTCTGAGGATGTCCTGCTTGAGTCACCACTTGGTGAGCCTGTGCAGTCCTTCCTTGATGTCCAGCAACCACTTCTTATCCACTCTGCCCTCCTGCTCCAGCTCCGCGCGTTCCCCACTGAATCGTGTACAGTGTATCATCACATGCAGCACTGTTTCATGTTCATATCCACATGGACATTTTGGTGTGGGGAAGTCAGGAACTCTTCTTCTGTGGAGGAACGCTGCAAGGCCTGTCTTGCCAGTACACAGCTGGACTATCAATGAGCTTCGGGCCTTGCTCAGGCCCTCATGCCATCTTAGTAGCTCTACATCCGGGGGCCTGTCAAACAGTTCTCTTCATGGTGTTGTGCGCGCTCTTCATCTGTTCTGCCATTTTATCATTGTCTTCTCCCTCACTCATCTCTTGAAGACCCAGTTACACACACTGTTTTCTTGTCTTTTCTGCTTTTTCAGTTGCTTTGTCTGTCTCACTCAATTTACACTCCACCCCTGCTGCATGCTCACTGGGTGCAGTACTGCCTCCACTGACTGCATTCCTCTGTTATTCCTTCTGCGAAGTCTGGCTCTGACCTGCACACATGCCTGTTTTATCTGCTCCATGATTCCTGACTCTTTAAGCCGCTCAGTTGCTCTGGCCACCACACTGTCTAGATGTATCTCCAGAGGCAGTGTGGCTGTCTCCGCCTCCAGTGAGGTGATTGGAGTAGCTCTGTAGGCCCCTGCAATGATCTGTAGGCATTTATTTTGAATCTTCTCCAGGCTGGCTAGCAGCTGGCGTTGATGTCGCGGTTCATGTTGTGTCGCCTGTGGTTGATGCCATGCCAGCGCTCCGTATCCTATTGCGGGCCTTATCACTGCATTGTAGACTCTCCGGGCATGCTGCAGTGGCAGGCCCCAGGTTGACTGTGTTGTCTGAGTTAGGGCACCTATCTGCGATTTCGCTTTGCCTACCACCTTACTGACATGGCTACGCCACCTCAGCTTAGAGTCAAGCCAGATGCCTAGCACCCGCATCTCCCTCTGTGGCTTGATCACTTGCTGTGGCAATTGCAGTGAGTGTTCTAGATTGAATCTAGTTCTTGTTCTGATAAAGTGCATGAGCTCATACTTCTGTGGTGCAAAGATTGCCTCATGTCTGCTCGCCCAAAGCTCACAGCTGGCATGGATCTGCGCCAGATGCGCACAATTCGCTTTGGTTGAGTTGCCATATGCTAGAATGTTCACATCGTCTACAAATTCTATGCAGCTGACAGGCTCACTTTGTGGTGCACATATTCTGAGCAACTCCTCATTGTAGAATAAGAACAGAATGGGTGACAAGGGTGATCCCTGTGGGATGCCTGCATTCACCTCAAAGGCTTCAGTTTCCTGCTCATCAAATACTAGTGTCGCCTTGCGCCCCTGCATGAATGAGTTGACCCATCCAGTCAGCTGTCTGAGCAGTCCTCTTTTTCTTAGAATGTGCACTAGGCGATTTCTGAGCACTCTGTCATAGGCCCCTGAGATGTCCAGTGACAGCACTGAGATCACTGCTTCCTGCTCCTCCCACACTGTGTGAATCTGTGCCAGTAACAGAATAATTGCTGTTTCTGTGGAGCAGTCTCCTCGCGCCCCCATTTGCTGAGCTGGTAGCATCCCATGTTTCTCTGCCAGAGACCTTATTTCCTTGGCTGTTGCAGCCTCTACAATTTTACCTAGGGTGTCAAGTAGTGCAATCGGCCTCCAGACTCTCACTTCACTGTAGTTCTTCTTTCCTGGCTTCTTGAGCACCACTGTGCGTGCTGTTTTGAATATCTGTGGGTAGTACTCCCAATGCCAGCAGGCCTGTGTAAGCTCAGTTATTGCTGTGATGAACCTTGGGCCTAGCATTTTGAGAAAGCGGTTGGGGATGCTGTTGACACCCGGGGCCTTGTCGTTCGGAAGCCTAGCAATCAGCGCTGCCATGGCCTTCTCTGTGAGCACTACCATGTCAGTCACACTCCGCGGCTGCGTTCCCACGTTCATGTCATCTTCCCTTGCCGCCAAAGACTCTGGGAAGAACCGCGCCCGTAGTAGTTCAGCCTTGTCCTGGAATGCAGTGGCTCGCGCCTCGGTTTCACCCAAGGCCTCTGGCATTCCTCTAAGCAGTGGCAGTCTTGCCGTTGCTTGGTCTCGTTGGTGTGTGTGCCACCCCACTTTGCCAGCTTCCAGAGCAGTTTAGGATCCGTGTCAGCACTGTTCATTAGATCGCGGAAGCTGGCAGTCTTGGCCAGCTTTATTTCCTTGTTTCGCCTGTTGTGGGCATGTCTTCTTTCCTCCTTGATGCTGCCTGCATCCCTCATGGTTCTCTTGTACTCACTCACTGCCTGCACCACTCTGTTGGATCACCACGAGCGACTCTGCTTGCAGATGCGCGCGCGTTTAGCGTGTTTCTCTGCTAGCTCATTGATGAATTCACTTAGATAGTTTGCATAGCAATCAATCTCTGCTGTTGAGCCAAAGCTGTTGCAATATTGTAGCTATTGGCAGTTCTTTTGCAGCTGCTGTATATTCACTTGCCACCAGTTGTGTTTTTCCCTTAGTACCACAGGTATGTTGATGACTAACTTAGTGACCACTGGTAGATGATCTGATGCCATATCCGCCTCGTGTGCGACCCAGCATTCCAGTACCCCTGCACTCAGGTTCTCTGAGAGAAAGATTAGGTTCAAGGTGATGCCAGTGCTTCCGCGGTCCTGCCATGTAATCTCTCCCCGTGGTGTTGCTAGCTGCAGTCCGAGGGCATCCACCTGTGCTATGAGCTCCCATGCCAGGTCAAAGTCCTGTCTCACTCGCTCACCTCCCCACTTTGAGTGATGCACATTGAAGTCTCCCAGCACCACTACCTCCGCCTGCCGCGCTTCCGCACCCTGACTTTGCGCTTGTTGCGCGTCTGCACCCTGATCTCGCGCTCGTAGCGCACTTGTGTTTGGGTCTTGCGCTTGTTGCGCACATCGCCCCTGAGTTCGCGCTGGTAGTGAGGCCTCGGCCTCCTCCACCACCGCTTGTAGCTCAAGGATGGGGGAACTCTCTGGCACAGTTGTGTAGCTGCCTGGTGGAGCAGCGTAGACATTGAGCATTAGTAGTGGTCCTCTTACCATGTTCACAGTGAGCAATGCCATGGATTCTGTAATGACTCTGACATCCCATGCTGTTGCCTTCAGTCTTTTGTTGATGAGGAAGCCCACCCTGGCCTCCTTGATCTGCATGCCTGTCTGCCAGAATCCACAGTTGATCAGGCATGTTGTACCCCTTTCAGATTCCCTCTGCATCCATGGTTCCTGCAGTGCGATGATGTTGTAGTTTAATGCTGTTTCAGGCTTGGCCAGTAATGCGTTCATCACCTTGTCTGAGTTATGCACATTGTATTGTAGTATATGGACTTGCTCACTCATGGTTCACCCATGTCTTGGTCCTGCGTGGAGTCTGGTCGCGTTGGGTGTGCATAGCCACTGAGCGAGCCCCGTTGCTGCGCGCCAGCTCTTGCCACATTCGTGGGTCTGCTGACCTTGCGCTGAACAATCAGAGGGTCCTCTTCTGTGATTCTGCTATGCTTTCTGGGGGTGATTCAACCCTTCTCATCTGGTGTTTGCACCACAAAGCGCCTTGGCCGGTTCTTGAGAGCCTCCTTGGTCAGTGAAACCACAGTCTGTCATTCAAAGCATTTTGCAGACCATGCTGGGTGATCTCCTTCACAGTTACAGCAGACTGCCTTCTTTCCTTTCAGTGCTGTGGGGCAGGTCTTGTCCGTGTGTCCCTCTGCTGCACAGTGCCCACAGATATCACCCTTGCGGCAGAATCTGACTATGTGTCCATATTGCTGGCAGCTGTAGCATCAGGTGACCTGAGCCTCCCTGTGGAAGATTTCAATCATGCAGAATTCATTCCCCAGAATGATGCCATTCTCCACAAGCGTGTTTGCCTGCTGCGGTGTGGCTACATGTAGGATAATGCTTCCATGAGGCCACTGCTGTTTAGCTAGCCACTTTGTGACCCTGTGGATGAGTACTCTGCATCTGAGAGATGAGTTCTGCTTGTAGACATTCTTCACTGCTTTATCTAGACTAATTCAGCTAATGACACTGATAGATGCACTCTTGACTAATACTGCATACATCTTCTTTCTCATGTGTGCCTTGTCCGCCCATTTCTTCACCCATTCATTACTTTTTGTCAGCTTGGCCTTCGTGCTGGGGTTGTCTGCAACCAGGATCAGATCACCACTAGGCATGTATCTTGCTGCAACTATGGTGCCAGTGGTCACATCTTTGATGGTCTCATTTACCTTTCTCACAATGGCCTCTGGGGTGCATTCCTCCACTGGCAGTGTGTCACAGTTGCGGTGAGATACTACAATCTCTCTAAGCACACATTCTGTCACAATCTTGTCTGGAGACCCTCCACTGGCCGCCACATGTGCCCATGAGGGCCTACTGTTCAGCATGTTGTATCTTTCATTCTGTTGAAATGTGCTTGTAGCGCTCTCCAGCCTCTCTAGCATTCTATTCAGTAAATTGTTCTTGAACTCTTTCATGACTCTCAGAGTCTGCTGAATATACTGTAATCTTTTCTTGTTTATCTTCTTGTCTCTCTCTCCCTCTCTAAGAGCTTCAGTGATTTTGCTAAGTGTTGCAGCTATTCCTCCTGCAGCTTCTTTATTTCCCTGTTCCGCTCCCAGCGCGCGTCGCGCCGCGCGCCCACCCCCCTCTCAACCACACCCACGCCAGCTGCCTCAACCATGGTGATTGAGGGTGTACGAGCGTGTAGGTGTAATTGGCGGCCCTTTATGGCCTGGTTAGGATCGCGATATAGCTTTAAAAAGAATAAAAAGTTTTTGTTGAGGTCCGGGTTAGGGTTACTGCCTCTGGAGATACATCTAGACAGTGTGGTGGCCAGAGCAACTGAGCGGCTTAAAGAGTCAGGAATCATGGAGCAGATAAAACAGGCATGTGTGCAGGTCAGAGCCAGACTTCGCAGAAGGAATAACAGAGGAATGCAGTCAGTGGAGGCAGTACTGCACCCAGTGAGCATGCAGCAGGGGTGGAGTGTAAATTGAGTGAGACAGACAAAGCAACTGAAAAAGCAGAAAAGACAAGAAAACAGTGTGTGTAACTGGGTCTTCAAGAGATGAGTGAGGGAGAAGACAATGATAAAATGGCAGAACAGATGAAGAGCGCGCACAACACCATGAAGAGAACTGTTTGACAGGCCCCCGGATGTAGAGCTACTAAGATGGCATGAGGGCCTGAGCAAGGCCCGAAGCTCATTGATAGTCCAGCTGTGTACTGGCAAGACAGGCCTTGCAGCGTTCCTCCACAGAAGAAGAGTTCCTGACTTCCCCACACCAAAATGTCCATGTGGATATGAACATGAAACAGTGCTGCATGTGATGATACACTGTACACGATTCAGTGGGGAACGCGCGGAGCTGGAGCAGGAGGGCAGAGTGGATAAGAAGTGGTTGCTGGACATCAAGGAAGGACTGCACAGGCTCACCAAGTGGTGACTCAAGCAGGACATCCTCAGACAGTTCTCCCTAGCCAAGGTGTTAAGTGAGAGAAGGGCGGAATGAGATGCACAGCACAACTAAGAAACACAGCTGGCGCATATCAGGGGGTGAAGGGCGCGAAGAGCGAGGCCCTACCAGAAGATAGTGAGCTTGAAGCGCGGATCTGAGTGGACTGGCGCGCTGCAAGCGCGAAGTTGGGCGAGCGGGCGCGCCACAAGCGCGGAGTTGAGTGGCCTGCGCGCTACAAGCACTCCAGGACGTTGAAGTCTGCGCGATGAGCGGCGGACACACAGCATGAGATGCCACATTCATTAGAAGTCTTTCTTATGTTCAGACAGGGGTGATGGTGATATAGGGGGTTTTCTTGTCTTCTCACGGTGCTATGCACCATCTTCTCTAAGAGCAGCGGGAGCTGCTCCGCGTACTTGAAGCAATTACAAATGTTGAATAGATTTGCTGTTCAGGGGGTTTTTAGGCCAGGACTATACTAGATAGTCCAAGGTTTTTCTCACTTTGTATACTAGCTGCCTCCCCACATATCCTCGGGATCAAGTGGTGTAGAAATAATAATAATAATAATCTAGCTACTTTGAAACAATTATGTTATTACCTTTAATATGTAAATTTGTTGAAATGTAGATAAATTTCTCAATGAATACATTGAATCATGTAATTTACAACTGTAGCTCAATAAAGTTTTGAATTATAGCAGTGTATCAGATAGTGTAATGCTATAGTTCCAACTTAGTAATAGCAGTTTTATTAAATATAGATTTTAGTTTTTTAATTATGCAGGCTGAAGACAAGAATAAAGACCTAGACAAATGAACTGAAATATTAAAACAGATAACATTGGTATGCTGACTTTTTAACCCTAAGTAGAGAGAGTATAAAAATCCCTCTGAAGAAAAGAGATGTGAATTTTACTCTTCTAGAGTTTATCATACAAAGCTGAGTGTATTAATTTGAAGAATGGACAATGCCTGTTTGAGATTTGTTATATTCAAATCGCAAAACAAGTAAGACGTGAGACCAAATAGCAATTAACTAGTGGTTATTAGAAAAATGTTCATTACACAAAGAGACATATCAACAAAGCAAACAATAATCAGCAGCAATCATCACCAAGGACGGTCAGCTCCAGTTGCCATGTATCGTCTGTGATCTCTTTTGACATGATCAATGATATCCCTCGCGGCGGACTCAGTTTTTTTAGAGTAGTCATATTTCTTTACCGCATAGCCATAAATTAAGCCATCAACTTGTGCTTTGTCCAATAGCTTCGCCACAAGCTCGCCTTCGCCTGACTGGCTGGTCCACCCAAAGACTTTTCCAAGCTCATTGTGGTCTCGTGCCCAAGCTCCGTTCCTCAACTCAGCGCATGTATACCATCCATTCTCGTGACAATTTCCAAACGATTTAGAAAGCTCGGGCCAACCATAATTCATAACCCGTTTCTTGCACTCAACCTCACTCCCCTGATTCTTGAAGACATTCAACACATTCTTAGTCTCGCCGTACAAATCTATCGCCTCGCCGTCCTTCAGATTGCATTGCATGTATTTGAAAGCAGAACAATCTACTACATCTGGACCATAAAACCCATAAAGAATTTCCACACCACAAGGCCTCAGGATTTTCTGCGCCATCTTCTGCAAGGACTGAATGGAACATTTATCGTTGGCTTTGCACGAGCTTGGATCCAAGACAAGTTTACTGCATTTTTTTTCCGTGCACACACCGGGGACTTTGATGTCAAACCAGACGAATGCGATCTTTGAACTCTCTTTGGCAATTGAGTTCAACAGACTCTCCAAGGAGTCACCCCAAGTTTTTTCACCGAGATCGTGGTCAGCCCACCATCCTTCTTTGTATGCAGCAATATCAATCTCGATTGCATTGGCGCCGTGGGAAATAGCTGCTTCAAGACCCTTTTTGTCTAGAACGGAGTGAGCAATGGCATATGTAGCTCGTTTTTTGAACGGGAGAGTCAACTCGGCATCAACTGGAGAACCAATTGTGAGGGGGGCTGCCAGGAGTACTAGGCAAGAGAGGGCGCATATCGTGCGCATTAGAGACCACATTTTAGTTCAAGCTTGTCTTTATAAAATAGGAAAGTAAAGTGCGGTATTGTTTTGAATGGCTTTTTGGGATTTGATTATCCAGGAAATGAGCGCTTTTATATCCATCCGTTCATTTGGGGGAGATGAAGGAAGGAGGAGATGGAATACCATAATTTCCGCAATCACCCATACTTCAGCTCCATCATGAATGCACTGCGAACTCCTTATACGACCACTTATCAGTTTGATGAGCTGTATAATTCTCTTCCTCCATGGAAAATTTCAAAAAGCATGGGTAGCCCTTACCCATCATATAAATTATCAGAGACGTCGCAACCTTTGAATCAGCCCTGCGGCAGGGATGTCCCCACCACTAGTGCCCGCGGGGTCAGTGGGTTAGCGTCAGTTAAGGCGCTCCGGAAATTGAACGTCGCTAATGACTCGCATAAAAGCCAATCGGTTTCACTCAATCTATGATTGCGTGCCGCGATCAATTCGGATCCGCCTAGCCGCATGCCGGGGATTAATCTTGATAAACCTTTGCCCAGTCAAGGCCAGCAGGTTCTTTGCCCGAAGAACGTCCCTAAATACGATGAGATTGAGCTGGGGCTGGGCCAAAGAGAGCACGAGTACGAAGAAGGTAGCCGGCTGCTGCAATTGACATCGTGAAAACTAGACAGTTCTGGCATCACAAACCAAACCTTTACACAGAGGTATCTCTTAACCTTCGTCAGGAGAAGATCAGAGAAGAAATTCATATTTTCTGCAGCTGCGTGTGCAGTGATATCAGATCAGGAAGTATTGAGCAGTGAAAAGTCACTGATCACATTGTATGCTTTTAGTAATGTTGAAATTTAGCCAGATAAATCAGAGACACTGTTGAAATAACAAGCAGCTATATATTAGCCATAATGACTGTAACATAGTTTTATCATGAACTTGATCACACTGTGGTTTTAATCACTTACTCCTGTGATATAAAACTCTATTTAATAATATTTATAGATAGCTAGTTCAAATGAGTACTTCTGAAATGTTTGAAATGCTGCGGCATACAAATTCAAATTTTACAATGATAATATTTTCTTCTGCGAGATGTTTTTAGTGCTCCTTGATTTAGTAACAGAAACATGGTGGAATTGTGAAGATTTTATCATATGGTTATGAGAGACTCAGCCAAACTGTTTTCACCCTCAAGAAAATGATCTGAGTCACTTCTCTTGAGAAGAAAAGATGTTGGTGTGGCAAAGCTCATGTCTGTGCCAGAGATTACTGGCCCAGGTGCAGCTGCACTGGCTAGAAGAAGAGAAGCTTTGACTAGCAAAACTTGTTGTAGTCTCCCTATCCGCCGCTAGTGGCATCCCGCGATCCACACTCTGGCACCATGCCCACCGGTGATCAAACAAAGCCAAAGCTGTGAATCAGCAGTATCTCACGCCACAAGAGGATAATGCTCTCGTGGAATATCTACTGCAAGCCTGTACGAATGGATAGTCATTACCAATCAAATTTGTCCGTGCACTTGGGTTTGTGATCGCCGGTCGGTGACCCCCCAATAGTACCTGACATTCCAATTGAGTCACCTGGTGGATATGAGGCCGTATGGAAATGACAATTTCAAAGTGCTGGCATCGATGTCATCAGGGTATTATAGTAAGCTAATTAAATTAGTTGAATGGCTTCCTTTAGTAATTTAACTAACAAATGGTGTGAACCAATGAACCTCATCCTCTCAATCAGAGTTTGGAATTCATTTCCAAAGTAATTTCAACTCCTGACATTCACCAGCCATTCCGTCCAGTACCCCCAATTTGCCAAGTCTGGAGTGACTCTTGCGGACCCTGCACACAGTCACCGGCTTTCAAATTCCGATACCCCCTGCACGCAGCCACCAGCTTTTAAATTGCTGGTATCGGTTGGGCTTGTGTTTCGGTGTACCACCTATTGATGGAACGTCAATCTTCGACTATTATCTTACCGATACCAGCTGTCACACAATTTTATCCCGAGGCAAGCTGAGGTCATGAATTCATTATCTTCCTCATGTAAGCTTGCAAGGGCACACAGCTCGCAATATTCTGTTCACTGATGAAGTGCAAGAATTTTCCCCGCTGAAAATTCTCAAGAGTGCCTAGATATGAGATTCTCACTGATCCCCCCTGGCTCTGGGCTCCATAGACTCAATTTAAACCAACACCTGGCTGAGTTCTGTTTCGAAACTTTATCGCTACTCACCATTACTACCGGGATTGTGGCTCCACGCGTAGTGAGTTGCAATTTCTAAAAGGAACGTTGCATGACCGTCCAGCTCGGAGATTGCTCTGGAACGACCCAGTTTCGACAATCCCCTGCTGCAGCTGAAAACGAGTGGGATGGAGTCGGGGGGGATGAGTCTCTTGAAAAGACTCATTTTCCCACACTTCAACTGGACGCTAGTCAACTTTCTCTTGCAACAAATTTGTTCTCTTGCCGATGAATATGTCTTGTTTGGGCGTATTGTTCGGGCTTCTGTCCCTTGTGGCCGGACAAGCTGACTTATTGTATGATCCCGCAAGTTACCCGGATATCCCGAGCTATGGACCACAGGTACGTACAGAGAGGCCGTTGCGGCTGCTATTTATGAATATGGCTGATATCAATTGGTAGCCCAACCCCGACTATATGGTTGACCACCAATACAACTACTTCAAAACTGCGCCAGATAAAGGTATGTGATCATTCTCGGCTAAGAGCCATGTATACATAGAGAGAAGCGTCAACACTAACTAGAATACATTGCTAGGACAACAAAATGGTCCGGTGTGGCTTGAGTCAGGCAGTTTCAAGAACTACATGTCAACAATTGAGAACTTGACCACTGAAAATCACACCTTGAGTGACAGTGCTGCAACTGGTTACTGGTTACCACAACTTGCCCCTTTAGGAAAGGTGAATGCTTGCTGGCCTTGTGGTGATTTTGTCCTGGCTAATTTAGTTTCATAGCAACCTCTTGCAGGAAGCAACTACAAATTCTTCCGAGATGTTGTAAAATATGGTGCTGATAATACAGGGAAAAAGGATGCCACAGAGGCAATCAATGCTGCCATTGAAGATGGCGGGCGATGTGGTTTGAACTGTGGTAACACTTTTGTCCAAGGTGCTATTATATATTTCCCTGTAAGTGTATTCTCTTCTGTCATACCTATTTTGATTAACTTATTCTGTTATTTCAGCCTGGAACATATAAAATTTGCAGGCCTGTTATTCAACTGTACTATACTCAGTTTATTGGTGATGCAGTGGACCCGCCCACAATAAAAGGGTGTGACACCTTTCAAGGCATTGCTCTGTTTGATACAGATCCATATATTCCTGGTGGTGATGGTCAAAATTGGTATATCAACCAAAATCAGTTCTTCCGTCAGATTCGTAACTTCATCTTTGACATGACAGAGATGCCCCTGTCTACCAGTGAACATGATCAGCCACTAGTGCCTACAGGTATACATTGGCAGGTGTCTCAAGCTTGCTCCTTGCAGAATCTGGTTTTCAACATGCCAAAAGCCACTGACAAGAACAAAGCCACACATGTTGGTATTTTCATGGAGAATGGCAGTGGGGGTTTTGTCTCTGACTTGGAATTCAATGGAGGAAGCATCGGTTGGCGTGCTGGTAAGTGAGCTACTGACTCACATACTTTTTTGAGTCAGTACTGATTCTTCACCAACAGGCTCTCAACAGTACACTGCAATCAATATCAAATTCAAAGATTGTCTTACTGCAGTTCAAATGATTTGGGACTGGGGTTTTAACTGGCAGCGTATTGAGGTTGATAATGCCGCCATCGCCTTTAACATAAGTGGTAGAGGGGGAAGTACTGGCCAAGGGATAGGATCGGTCTCTATTATTGGTATTTCTACACTCAGCTGTGTACCTCAAATCAAATTAAATTAACATATACAGATTCTAAAATATTCAATTGCCCCATTGCAGTCTTGACAAACTCTCGCAAAGACGGGGATAATGGCCCACCCAACATTGTCCTTGATAATCTCAAGATGAAAAATGTTGAAACTACAGTTAAGAGTGAGAATGGAGATATTATTCTCAAAGGAAGTGACCATGTTGGTCTTTGGGCTATTGGAAAACGCTATGATGGATACAATGGAATCTACACTTCTGGTGAAGTCAAAGCACCTAAAAAGGGTTACCGCTTACTTGATGATCATGACCAACTCTTCTATCAACCTCGTCCTCAGTATGAGAAGCTTGGGGTAGACAAATTTCGCATTGCAACAGAACATGGCTGCAAGAATGATGGCACTGGAGATAACACTGCAGCTATCAATACTTTTCTTCAAGATGCTATTAAAGCTGATCAAATTGCTTATTTTCCAGCAGGCATCTACCGGGTAGGTGGAACTGTATTTATTCCAACTAACTCTAGAGTTCAGGGTGCAAGTTGGTCTCAAATACAAGGGGCAGGCTTTTATTTCAATGATATTCACAATCCCCGTGTGGTTATTCAGGTTGGTGAGAAGGGTGACGTGGGTAACATGGAAATTGTTGATATGATGTTCACCGCGCAGGGCGCTACAGCTGGAGCTATTATTCTTGAATGGAATGTGCATGAGATTAAGCAAGGATCTGGTCAGTCAACACTGTAACTTTCTGTTGGGTGACAAGCATGCTAACCCAGAACATTACTTTATAGCGGCTATGTGGGACTCGCACGTCCGTGTTGGAGGAGCCATGGGTACCGATCTGGATGTAGCCACATGCCCGAAGTTCGAGTACAGTGATGCCTGTATCTGTGCGTCACTGTTGTTTCATGTCACGCCTCAAGCTTCAGGCTACTTTGAGAATGTCTGGATATGGCTGGCAGATCAGTGAGTTGACTACCTTCTGCTTTTCTCGAGAATGGTGGAAAGGGGATGATAATACAGTGCAGTGCAGTGCATTTAACGCTGATAGCCGATTGTCCACAGTGATAATGACATGAGCGTTTATGATTCCCCTGACAAGCTGTCCAATCAGATTAGTTTGTATGCAGCTCGCGGTACCCTGATTGAGTCTGAAGGCCCGTCCTGGTTTTATGGTACAGGTTCAGAACACACGGTCATGTATCAATATCAATTATATGGTGCCAAGGATGTGAGAAACAATACACCTCCAGTTTCATTTTTGAAACTTTACTCTACTGACTAAGTGTGTTGTAGATTTACCTTGGTCACATTCAAACAGAGACTCCATACTACCAGCCTGTCCCTGTGGCACCGTTACCGTTTCTTACTGGCAAGGAGTTCCCTGGGGATCCATCATACAAGAAATGCAAGGCCAATGCTGCTTGTGAGTCAGCATGGGGACTACGTATTATTAACTCTGAGGGTGTTACACTCCACGGCTCAGGCCTTTACAGCTTCTTCCAGGAGTACTATCAAGACTGTATTCCAACACACAATTGTCAAGAACGTCTTCTTGAAGTCCGTGGAAGCAAGGATGTTGTTCTCTTCAACATTTTTACAGTGGGCACAGAGGAAATTGGAACAGGCATCAAGTGAGAGATTCTTTCTCTTGAATTTTTGTTAAATGACTGCTAATAATCCGAGTGCAGCAACGGCGCTATCTTTCAAAATGACTCAAACCAAAGGTTTGTTGCTGCAATCTTTCATTTATCAGACTGAAGCTGTCATACTGAAGCACTGACAACTTCACATCTTAGCGGGTTCACTACAGAAACCAGCGTGTGGCTTCCTTTGCCCGGGGATGATGATTTGAACATTGTCTATGTTGGTCCCGAAGTCTATGAAGACCCCTCAGTTACATGCCCTAATAACTGTCTTCTTGTTTTTCCAACCAGCTCACTCAAAACAAAAACAACCATAAAGCCTGGCAAGTATACAACCAGTCTTGAGTATGGCCATAGTGGCACAACAACCATTGGAGGGCGGGTCATTCCAACATTCTTTACAACAACCACTACAATTACTTTGAATATTGACCCAATTACTACAGACGGAATGCCCTACTCAAACATTAACATTACTGATGGTCAAACAAGAACTATGCTTAATGTTTATCCCAGTGTTGACATATCACCTGTCCCTGTGCCTATGCCAGATGGAGAAGGACAAACCACCACTCGCAATGTTACTGTTCCACCATGGCCTGACATTACCAAAGGCCCCCCTGAGAGTTGGGGAAATCCTACTGCTTCCCCCACAGATGACAACAGAAATGGAGTTTATCACACTCCATATGTGACCACTGTCATAGCCACTCACGCAACTGTGATAACTATATCATTTCCATCAACAGTCAGCCCAATTGTGGTCAAATGCCCCCCTAGCTCGGAAGTTCCCTTCAATACTCCAAAGACTACTCCTACAATCTACTGTTCAGTTCCTACAACTATCTCGGTTGCCTTCACTTGCCCAGCAACCAAAGTTGTCACATTTATTGGCTCTTCTGCTGGAGTTTTTACTGTCGATTGCACTGTATCAACCACATTCACAAAACCAGTGGCAACAATTACACGGCCCACAAGCAAACCAGTAGGTCTTTACACAAAAAAAACTTTCAGAAATTGATTCTCAGTCAATCAGAGCTGACCCTGAGCTGCAACAATAGACAACTACCCGGCCACTGCCAGTGTGGACAACATGGCCCCCAAAGGTAATCACTCCAATTGAAGAAGAGGTCAAAGATCCAGAACCAGGCAAAACACCTTGCAATCTCTGGTTCTTCTTTGTAAGTCTTACTATTCACAGGCGGGAATAATTGAGATTTTCTTTATTGACCGGATCCAGATATGCATTAACATAGACAACAAAAAAATTGGAGGTCTGCGCTGGATTCTTCCACCTGGCATATATCCACCGTAACTAATACATCCCAGTCTGCGCCATACATTGAAGCAAAGTACTAACATCCTATAGAGGCCCACCCCCTGCTCGTGCAATAAATCTACCTCCATCTTGGACAATAAAACCTCCACTGCCACCTTGGCCAAAAATTACGTCAGTATACTTCGACACAACCCTTGTCAATGACAAAGCTGACTTGCACAAAGTGTTGGCCGGGATAATATTGTCACGTATCCAAAAGAAGAACCTACTAAGTGTGAAAAGAAATCAGCTTCAATGTGTGCAACAACTGTGTTCAAAACAACAACCACTAGAGGGACAACTACCTCCACAATCTCATCTACAAAGTCCACATGTGATACAATCTACGGGTGTTCTGTGTCGGATGGAGCAACAACAACTACGAGAACAACAGCAGATAATTGCCCATTACAAACAATCACGCCAAAAGCATTTCGAACTGGAGCTGCTAATTCTGTTGAGTCAGAGCCAAGATCTCAACCAGCTGCAGATGGCCCGCCGCCTCCTGGTTGCCCTGCAAATGCTGTTGTATATCCTTCAGATATTTACAATGTTGGACAGATTCCTCAGCTTCTTTCTAAGTACAAGGGTAAATATGTGGAGATCAAGTCCACAGTGTTTCACTTCACATCATACTTTTGGGTCCCTTACTTGGACCAGGATACCATGGATGTTTTGCTAGAATCTGTACGTGAAACGACTGTTAGAGTTGAGGTTTACAAGAAATTGATGACTGATTTTTCGTTTAGCCTGACGTCGCGGATGCTTATTATTATGAACGATGGAATCTCGAGCATGGCCCACGTCCCTCTGATCCAATTGAAGGTCTGAAAAGCTCTCTTGATGTTGTGGGCGACCGCAGTCAGTTAAATTTCAGTAATATCGCCTTGGGTGACAATCTGCAAGGCACTGGCCGCGGGGGTCTGGTTATAGAGGATCTTTCACAGGCCTCTCTGCCCAAAGGAAAGGCCTGGAAAGCTCCAGGCAGCAATTCAGTAGATGACAAGGGAAATTTCTTGTTTTACTATGATAAAGTCGCGGGAGACAGTCAATACGTATATATTATTGATGACGGTTTGTGGACGAACCATTTTGTAAGCCATTTATTTCTATCTCTGTTCAACACTTAACTCTTCAAGCAGGATTACATTCAATAATATGTACTAACCAAGATGAACTCAAAATTTCTAGGAATTCAAAAACACGGCAGGATCCATCGAATTTTTATTAGCACCCGGCGAGTCTTCAAGAGACAATGATCCTGGCGTCCACCATGGAAGTGGAGTTGCCTCCAAGGTGCTAGGGAAAGAAATGGGTATTTGCGAAAATTGCAACATTGTAATGGTGCCTCAGATCTGGCGCACAGACCCAAACCTGAATTATTGGACACGGATTCCCGAACGCCAATTAGAAGCATTAATAATGGTTTTGGAAGATATCTCAACAAAAGGGCGCAATGGCAAGGCGGTCCTCAACATAAGCTGGGGAGAGGGCGTGCTAACGAGATCCGCACTTCTTGCACAATTTCGTGAGTATCAGTGACTTCTGATTTCCAGTTGCCCTTCTTGTGAAGATGAAGAATTGAGTGTTGTTTTCTTTTTCTATTTTTGTTGACAAAGATTATAGGCCAGTTCCTTCATTTGCTAGAGCAAGCTGTACAGACTCCCACAGTCTGCGCAAGCGGCAATGCCGGCGAAAAATTCAAAAATATTGAATTGTATCCTGCTTTATTCGCAGATCCTCAAAACCCACATGGACACTTACCAAATCTCATTGTTGTCGGTGCAACAGATGTTTGGGGCAACCAAGCCAAGTGGAGCCAATATGATAATTGGATGACAACTTTTGCTCGAGGTGAAGATGTATGGGTTCCTGGATACCCATCCACAAATGATCGTGACAAGGTGATGTCCGGCGGAACTTCATTTGGTAAGTTTGTGTTGCTATGATACCCAACCCACCAGATTGAAAAATTCGACTAGTCAATGTGTCTATCCGTAGTTCCTTTTTAAAGACAGGGCACCAAACCAAGCTGACTTGCTCTATTTCTTAACACACAAGCCGCCCCGCAGGTAGCTGGTTTGGTTGCCTACTTTCGATCATTATCATCTCCCTGGAAAGACCAGTTGAAAAAGCCAGCCAATGTCAAGAAAATGATCAAGCTCTTCCATCGCCGCTTCACTGTCTTCAGCCCGATGGCGCCAAAGAACCCCAGCTTGCGGAAACCAGTCATTTGGAATGGACAGGTCAAAGGCTATTCGTGCCTGTCTGACTACAACACAGTTAATCAGTGGGACACTGACGGGAGCTGCCCGAAGATTAAAGGAAACCTTGATGATGAGACAGGGGAAGGAGAAAGTGTGGAGCCTTGCAGTTCTGGCAACCCGTTCACACAAGTTGATGGTGGCTCCTGTCCCCTTTTTCCTAACGATGGTCCGGGCGGACACACTGTTAGCTTCACTGGGAAGCCCGGGGCAAAACCGTCGCCTACCTGTGCATCTGGAACGGGTTGCGGTGGCCATGTGTGCTCAGGATTCTTCTGTTCACCCAGACCGACCGGAGTACCACCGGACCGCCGCGACCCAAAAGACCCAAACGCGAGCAGCCGGGTGCCGACCAACACCAGACCTGGCAGTCCAAAGCCCACTTGTGATGACAAGTGCAAGTTGGACAAAGGCAATCCTTGCAAGTGCAATGAAAACGGTTGTGACTCACAATCACCTGCCTGCTGTGGAAACAAAAGTTGTCCAATGTGTGAGTGTGGAGAAAACAACTGCTCCCCCAGCTCCCCAGCCTGTTGTATGACCAACACATGTCAGTGGTCATGGACTGGTGGTGGCGGAGGTGATGGAAGCGGGAAACCTCCTGGTCCCCGTATTGGTAGTTTGCTCTTTGCTTTGGATGAAAGTTACCGCTCATACCCTGGTGGTGATGTGTGGACTCGCTTCTGGAAAGTGTTTGGTTCAGAACTTGATAGAAAGATAGATGTGTGCAAGGACAAACCTCTTGAACTTGCAGACGCGTCCTCAGACCCAGAGAAACGCCCTCACTACCCCCCATCAATGGAATTTAGAGCGGAGGGGCATGATTGCAAATACACAGGAGACCCAAATGGAGCTGGCATTCTGAATTGTGAGGGGTCTCTAACTTCTTTTTGCAAGGCCAGGGATTCAGAGGACAAACACACTTGTATAATACCACTACCAGGCTCAAGTCCGACAACTTACTACATGGCTGTGGATTGTAAGTTCTAGGTTGAGGGTGTTAGGGTTATAAATACAGTCAAAACAAATAATCAAAACATTCTTATAGATATGAATATTTCAAATGATCATTTAAATGTGGAAGAAATAGATTTTGAACAACTATATCTGTCAGAGGTTGAACCCCTATATGGTTATGTGAACTCGGGCTAGCCACCCAAACAGACTAATAGCTCCCGCGCTAGTGGCTAGCCCTCGCTTGCAATCTGTGCTTAGAGTGCTTTTCTACACACTTTTTGCACTTCTTTCTTTTCTTTCTCTTTTCTTTCTTAAGCTTTTCTTCTTATATATTAAACATAATATAGTTCTTTCATACCTAATTGCTTGTTGTAACGGCGGCCCGTTCCACGCCAAGAGCTGCGCACGTGGTCTCACGTGATCAATCGAATACTCATAGAGTGCATCAAGCCTATCATATTGAACTACCTAACTAGCTAAAATATATATGTGTGTGTGGGGCATGTGACCCGGGTAGCCCTAGTATCACCTAACACCCCCCCATGCTAGGGCGCCCCAGGAGCACGCACACAGGCCACGCCATAGGCATCAAAAATCAAAATAGCAGCTAAGTACAAAACTTTTAGTTAAATCCATTAAGCAGATCCCCCCGAACCAATCAAGCCAAGATTAGCCACAAAAGCATTGAATGCGGGCCTAGGCAGCGCCTTCGTAAAACCATCCGCCTTATTCTCCGTTGAGCTGACGTGCCGAAGAAGGAGCTCCTTTTTAGCCACTAGATCGCGTAATATATGGTAGCGGACTTCAATATGCCTCGAGCGCTTAGTTAAAGACTCGCCGTTAGCTAGATCAATGGCACCTTTATTATCAATATGCAGATTATTGGAAAGAACATAGCCATCCGCATTCTCAAGCAGTCCCGCATCATGCAGCATATCTTTAAGCCAAATCAGCTCGCACGCAGCTTCGCTAGCAGCAATATACTCAGCTTCAGTTGTGGACTTCGCCGTAGAGATCTGCCGCTGCGAACGCCATGATACGGGAGCTCCATTGATCATTATAATATAGCCCGTAGTCGATTTATATTGGGGGTCTGCACCCGCCCAATCTGAATCCGCGTAGGCCATGGGAGCCAGCCCTTCGTCCCCTATATTCCTCTTATACAGAATGCCCGTAGTCCTAGTCTTCTTCATATAGCGGAGAACATGCTTCAAAGCAGCCCAGCACTCCTTATTTGGGCGAGAATTGAATCGCGATAAATAATTTACCGCGAACATTATATCCGGTCTGGTGCTTGTAACCAGATATTGAAGAGACCCAAGCCCTTGACGATATCGCGTAGCCGTAAAATCATCATCAAGGCCCTTATCCTCATCCGGCGAGAACTGGAGCTTTGTGCCAGCATTCATGGGGGTTGGTGCCGGATTGATTGCAGTCATGCCAAAATCATCAAGGATCTCATCAATATAGCGTGTTTGCGTGACCAGTAAATCACCATTACGGCCCGCAATTTCCATACCTAAGTATGGCTTATCATCGTCGATTCTTTTGGTGTCAAAACGCTTCGCAATCTCATCGAGAACCCAGTCAATATCATGCTCATTGGGCCCCGTAACGCGGCAGTCATCAACGTGCAGCGTCAAATACACCTTACGGATGGGGTGATATAGGAATCCGCCGTCATACGGTGATATGCGGAAACCAATCGAAGTGAGATGCTCAGTGGCAAGAAAATACCACGTCCTCGCAGCTTGCTTCAGCCCATACAGGCTCTGGCGAACCAGGCCAACTAGATTGCCCCTGCCATGTTTTATGCCCGTCGGGAGCTGCATATAGATCATTTCTTCCTGTGGCAGCACGCCATTAAGGAATGCAGACACGTAATCAATTGCCTTCGATTTCCATCCCCTAGCCGTAGAGATCGCGAATAGGCTTCTGGTTGTAGGACCAGAGACAACGGCAGCGTAAGACTTCGTATAATGGACTCCTCGCTGCTGAAGGAATCCGCGAACCACCCATCGTGCGCGAAAGCGGATGGTTTCTCCCTTATTATTTAATTTGCGGTCATATACCCATTTACCCGTAAGAACATCCATATCCGGGGACCGCTCAGTAATAACATATGTTTTCTTTTGATTGAACATATCGACCTCCTTCCTCATTGCTTCGAGCCAATGATGCCAATCAGGGCTCCGTCGAGCCTCCGCTAAGGTCGTGGGACGGTCCGTAAGGGTACTAAGCACGGGCTCATCACCATTATCATTAGCATGCTCGTCAGACTCATTAAGGAGATCAACATCACTGTTTATAAGATAGGTAGGCTCAATGGCCTCCTCCAGATCCCCATTGACAAGCATCTTCATGATGTGCGGCCGCTCCCTTGCCAGGCGCCGCAGGAGACAGTGCTGCCATCCATCCGCAGGATTCAAAACATCGAGCTCATCCGGTATGTTATTTGGCTCATGAGGAGCCGGAAGAGCGGCATTAATGAATGACACGTCCTCCACGAGAGCTTCATCAAAAACCACATCTCGTGCTATCTCCAACCTGCGTGCATCAGGGTCCCATATGCGAACTTGATGAAGGCCCTGATAACCCACAAAGATCCATTCTTTCCCATCCGTTCTATCCGCAAGCTTATTAGTAACTCGCAGATCCTTCTTGTAGACCTTGCAGCCCCATCTATGCAGCCAATTCGCCGTGGGCTGCACCCCCATCCATGCTTCAAAGGGGGTCAGCGGAGACCCCTCCTTGCACCCGTAAAGCTTCGTAGAGGTGGGAGACATATTGATCAACATAACGGCAGCCTGCATGGCCTCACCCCATAGGTCCCTAGGCTGCCCGCTATCGAATAGCAAGCTCCTAGTTCTTTCGATTATTATGCGGTTCGCACGTTCCGCTGGACCATTTGATTGTGGGGTATATGGCGTAGTCGTCTCATAGGCAATGCCTCGCTGTTTACAAAAAGCTTTTAATTCATCGCTCTTGAATTCTCCACCACCATCCCAGTGCAAGGAGCCCACGCATCGCTGCGCAGTGGTCTCAATCATTGTTATAAAATCCCGTAGTTTCGCGGTTGCTTCACCCTTGGTGGCCATTAAAATGGCCCACCGATATCTCGTGGCATCGTCCGTAATACTCATCCAATAATCAGCCCCCCCATACGTGGGAACGCCATCCTCATTGAATAAGGTACGCCCACCGCCCGCAAGATCAATAAATAATCGTGCAGCAGGCTTCACTTTTCTAATCATGGGCTCAAAAGCAGGACGAGCCATCTTAGCCTGCACGCAGGTTTTACAAAAAGGCAGAGCCTTGGAGCCTTTAATCCTCATCCCCATGCGCGGATCCGCGGCCATCTTCGCTATATCCATGTGGTTAAGATGACCCAGCTTCAAATGCCATTGCAGCATCGTGAGCTCTACTGGTTTTATATTCATTGATGGCAGAGCCAATAGCGAGTCATCCACAGCATTTACGGGCCGAAAATCACCATTAGGCATGGCGAATTGAATCAAATCTCGGATTTGCGGAGGCTTTTCAATGACATAGATATCTTTCTCATTCAAAACAGCAGTGAAGCTGACCATTCGATCGGGAGAGGTCATAATAATCGAGTGAGCTTCTCCATATGCCAATTGCTTGAACGTATAGCCCTTGCGGACTAATTTGCCAAAGCTCACGATATTTGCTTCTAATTCGGGGGCAAATCGCACACCTTCCAGGCACACATCCGCCCCATCAACCGCCAGTTCAACCGTACCAACGGCCGCAGCTGGAACAATGGTCCCATCCGCCATTTTCAATTTAACATTGGAGCTCATTGAATGGCATTTAACAAGCTCCTTGCGTGGTGTTGCGTGAGCGCCAGACCCCGAGTCCAGAACCCACTCATCCGCAATATCATCATCACGGACGATTTCACGAGCATGGAACACCTTCTCAACCGTACTGTGTACAGGAGCAGAGCCGTCATCGGGGCTCTTGGAAGAATCCTCATTATTGGCCTTCTTCTTATCCTTCTTGGTGCCACCACGCCTTTTTCCATTAGAATAACCTGACGGACGCTTCTCTGGGTGCTTTTTCCAACAGCTCTCCTCATTATGGCCCACAATCCCGCAATGTGAGCATTTTGGCCTGCCTGATGCAGATGGAGCAGGGCTCTCACCCGCATCATCCATACTGCTCGCATTATTTACGGGCGCCTTTGTGTTCTTTGAAGAAGAGGAACTGCCGCCAGAGGGCAATCGAAGCAGAATATCACGGCATAGACCCACAAAATCATCCTCCAGGAGAGTATCTTCACCACTCTTTTCAATATCATCCATCCTATTTCGTATGAGATTGGCCCATCTACTGTGAATCCCCGCAAGCAATCGATCAAAGAAGACGGAATCCGGCATATAAAAATCTAATCGCTTATATTCAGTTCGTACGGCTAAGAGACGCTCAATAAACGCACGATCCGACCCGCAAGACTCAGCCGTCATACCCAGGAACTCATTGAAAAGACGAAACCGGCGAACTACGCGGCGTTCAGCGAAGTTCTCCTCTACTATGGACCACAGCATATAGGCAGACAATTGATTCTCCTTCGGTATAGTAAAATGAGTTCTAGCCTGTGCGGAAATCGCTGACCACATATAATTACGCAGCCAGCTATTCCGCTCCCTCCAGAGCTTCGCAACGTCCTCACTGACCCCCTCAGGCGGGGCCAGCTCCTTATTTAACAAAATATCATCTGTTTCTGAATCCTTCGCCGCGAGAAGAACCTCATCCCTCCACATGGGATAGTTCATGGAGCCCAGCAGCAGAACTGGCTTTTCAAGAAGCTTAACTGTAAGTCGAAACTCCTTAATGGCCTTCAAATAAGCCGTCATATTGGCGCCTGCGAGCTCCCCCGCACCAGCACCAGCCTTAATCCGCGCTGTTTCATTCTCCAACCTCGCAATCTCCAACCTCGCCCGGGTCTCAGCGCTCAAGGAGTCATCATGCTCAACCTGAGCCTCCTGGGTGGGTTCATCGCGATCTGAGCCCGTATCCGACATATCCGACATTGGATCTTCGAAATCAGCACTTGACTCCTCCGAAGGAGCTCTTGCGGGCAATTTACGGGCTGTAATGGGGGTTGGAAAGGGCTCGTTTTCAATATTCTCCGGCGTACGTTCCGCTCGCCTAGTCGGCTTATTTTCCCTCGTAAGATCAGGACTGTTGCCTGACCGTAAGTTCACCATGAGAGGCAAGAACTAGCTGTATAAGAGAAATAGATAGCAGTAACGCAGCGTATTAAACAGAGGGCCTCATAACCTCATAGAGTGCATCAAGCCTATCATATTGAACTACCTAACTAGCTAAAATATATATGTGTGTGTGGGGCATGTGACCCGGGTAGCCCTAGTATCACCTAACAAATACAACCGCCCGATCGAAAAGGGGTGCGCACCATGCCAAGCAGCTGCGCACGTGATTGCACTAGAGAGTGCAGTCATATATATTCATTATCTAGGCTTCCTCTTCATGAAGAAGGTTAGCAAACAGTTCATTTTCTATTCTATATATACATTTGAATCTATCAATACAATTTTGTGTATCTATCTCCTCACACTGTTCCAATCCCTTCATGGCTAGAATATACATACTATATTCACTACGCCATTACAGTTCTGTTTGCTCAAAAAGAAAAGGAACAGTCCGTCAAGACAGAACAAAAAGAAAAACAAATCAACATGCCTCCCAAGAAGCAAAACACCAAGAACACAACTGAAGAAGTTGCAGATGTGCACTCACCAGAGAGCTTGTGCACCACCCATTCCACAAGATGTCAGTCAGAGTCAGAGAATGAACTGATGTGCCTTCCCTCAAGCAATCTCAAATCTGTGAGAAGTGCATCAGCAGAGTCCTCCACATCTTCATCAAATGAGATGGAAGCTTCAATGAAAGAGCTTTCAGCTTCAAACAAGAAGAAATAAAAAGAGAGAGAGAAAACATCTTCTCTTTTCAAAAATCAGAGTATGAGACTCTTGATGAGGTGAAAAGAGGAACTTGAAGAACAACTGTGTCATCAAAAGCTTTTGAGAACAATTGTGTGATTGAAATACTGTCTTCAAGAAAACACATCCTCTGAAGAAGATGCACAGGAACAACTGCAGCAGATGATTTCAGAAGAGAGAGATGCTGTCCTTCCTTCTAAAAATCAAAAATGCTCACAGGCGGATACTACACAGCTCCCCACGCGCTCTATACAACCCCCACGACTAGATCTGGGAGACAAATATAAAGGAAAGAACATGTCAGAATACAAAGCATTTGTTAGCAAGATGGAAACCCATTTTGAAAGAAATGACTGGTATTATGAGAGTCAGGAAGGGAATAAAGTGCACAATGGAAGTCTGATGTTGGAAGAGAAGTCTGCAAAGAAATGGAATATCTTTAAGAGAAATCATGTTCAGAATGAAACAGCTGTGCAGTTGAATTGGTTAGATTTCTGCAGTCATCTTCAGAGGCAGATAAATGATCCAGAGACCATTCAGTGTCAAGCAGAACAGCGTTTCACAGATGCACGGCAGAAAGATAATCAGACTAGCCGTGATTTTGCAAAATACCTGAATGAACTGGAGTGCCGCCAGATGAATGCGTTCACAGAGAACCAGCGCATGTCCAACTTATTGACACGCGCGCACTCAGTCCTTCGGGCGGAGTTTCAAAAACACTCAAACCGCCCCAAAGAATATGAGGCTATGTTGACACAGTTGCAGGTGATTGAGGAAAATGTCCCAGAATGCATGAATGCAATCAAACATGGGAAATCTTTCAATCATACTCATGCATCACCTGCAAACCAGTTTTCAGATGCCAAACAGGCCTGGACTCATGTAAATGCGCAGTTGGGAACCAATCATGGCTGCTCTAAAGAGCAGAATTCTCGCGGGAATCGCGCAGCACTGAAATACAGTCACTGCCAGAAACCCGGCCATATATCTGATAATTGCTATACACTGCATTCTGAGAAGCGACCTGCCAGCCACACAGCAAAAAACTAGCAATTCCAGTGATGGACGCTGCAACTGTGCTGGGAGTTTCTTTCAAAGAAAAGAGGAGCAGTGAAAAGGCTTTAGCAATGAATGTTTGAATTGAAACTTCAAAAGACATGGCCATTGCGCGGGCGCTCGTGGATTCGGGTGCAGAAGGTAACTTCCTTAGTCAATCATGGGCAAAGGCGCACCTTGCTGCACCCCCTGGTGCACCCCGCAAAGTGAAAGCCATAGATGAACATCATGTCTACTCATATGGTCAACACAATCTATTTCTCTGCGTGATTGACGATGGAAACCTCTCCCGTGATCATAAATTTGGTTTTGACGCGGTGACCTTGGAAGGATATGATGTAATCCTGGGATATCCCTGGTTACATGACTCCAACCCTGATATTCATTGGCCTGTACGGAAATGGTACTACCGGTGCGCAGATACTGCAGATCAGGTAGAAATCATTGATGCAGACACATGTCTGAAGGCCATTGAGAAGGGGTGCGCAGCTTATGTGATACATCCCCGGGCGCTTCTAAATGATGAGCCCATGGCACTGTTTGGTGCTGCGCTTGTTGGAGAGCCTTCAATTCCTGAAGACTATAAGAACTACTTAGATGTCTTCTTGAAGGTTGAGGCTGGAATTCTCCCTGCACATGCGCAGCATGATCATGCCATTGATATAGAATCAGGAAAGAAACCCCCTTACTGATCTATTTACAATCTTTCCGCCAAAGAGTTACAAATTCTGCGGGAATATCTTGAAAATGCCTTGGAGAAAGGATGGATAAGACCTTTCAAAAGCCCAGCAGGCGCATCTATCTTCTTTGTCCCTAAAAAGGATGGGAGCATGCGCCTGTGTGTGGATTATTGTGGATTGAATGCTATCTTCATAAAGAATCGATATCCACTACCTCTGATCAGTGAAACAATGGACCGCCTTGCAGGTGCGCGTATATTTACGCAACTTGACCTACGAGATGCGTATCATTGAATTCAGATACATGAGAGAGATGAATGAAAGACTGCCTTTCACACTCACTATGAACATTTTGAATATGCTGTCCTGTCTTTTGAGCTCGCAAATGCACCCGCAATCTTTCAGGCCTATATTAATAAGGCGTTAAGTGATCTACTAGACACTTGCTGTGTGACTTATCTTGATGACATTGTCATTTACTCCAATTCCATAGAGGAACATCGGAAACATGTGCGCACTGTGCTGGATTGTCTACAGACATTCAAACTATATGTCAAATTGAGTAAGTGCACTTTTTATATGAAAGAAATTAACTTCCTTGATTTCCTCATTGATATTGATGAAATCAGAATGAAAAAGAGTCAGATTGAAACTATTCTCTTCTGATCAGAATCTATTTGTGTCAGAGACATTCAAATCTTTTTAGAATTCGTCAATTTTTATTGACACTTTATTGAAAACTTTGCAAGAAAGACTGCACTCTTGTCAAACCTAATCAAGAGTGCAAGTCACAAAGAAGAGAACAAAAAGGCAATCAAATTAGATGTCAAAGCTCAAGAAGCATTTAAAATTCTAAAAGAAGTCTTTATAAAAGTGTCACTGCTTGCGCATTTCAATCCAGAGTGGAAGACTTGAGTGGAACCTGATGCATCTGCATTTGCCATCGCTGCCATTCTGACTCAGTTAAATCCAGCAGATGGTCAATGGCATCCTGTTGCATTCTGGTCTCGGGGCCTAATTGCTGCAGAGCGCAACTACACCACCGGTGACCAAGAACTACTGGCCATTGTGGCAGCCTTTAAACAATGGCGTCACTATTTGCATGGTGCTGCGCATCATGTAGTTGTTCTATCTGATCATGCCAACCTGCGCCACTTCATGCTAACGACGGAGTTAAGCGGGCGTCAGATAAGATGGATGGAGATGCTCAGTGCGTTCGATTTCACTATTGAGCACTGTTCAGGGATAAAGAACCCCGCCGATGCGCCCAGTTGTCACCCTGATTATGAAAGAGCCGCGCCAAAACGCACCTTGTTGCTCACAATTCAAGAAAAGCTCTTACAAGGAATCTTTAAAACTCAGAATTCAAATCACATCTGAGAATCTGGAAAACTTGATCAGAAAATAGCTAAAATGATGATGCATCTAAATCTAAATCTAAATGAAGAACAAGATGCTGAAAGCATTAATACAAACTTTACCTGTGTACTTCGAAACACATGCGCGGATGAGAGTAGCACTGAGGGTGATACAGGGAGGCTAGCTCACCTGGTGCCCCGGGCTCTAGCGGCTGTTGCGCTAGAATCCGATACAGCCTATTTCATGGAACTGGGGGAACCTATAGTAGAGTTTCTACTGCGCATTCAGTCTCAGAACACTGAGACAATTCAAGTGCACATGAAACTCAAAAAAGAGGAAATGAAAGAAGCTGAGCACTTGCACTGAAGAGTTGATGAAAATGATCTTCTTCAGTTTCAAGAATGTGTTTTTGTCCCCAAAGACAAGGCAACAACTGAGAAAATTATGAAATTGAATCATGATGATTCTCAGGGAGGACACTTTGACATAACACACACCTTGGAGAATATCTGTAGAAAATACTATTAACATGATATGATCTCGGATATCAAGAACTATGTGAAAACTTGTGACATCTGTCAAAGAGTTAAGATTCACCGGCACAAGGAATATGAACAACTGAAACCACTACCAATTTCTAGCTGCCTTTTTGAAACAGTCACTATGAATATGATAGTCAAACTTCCCCCCTCAGAATGAAATGGAAAAGTATATGACTCTATTCTGGTTTTTGCAGATAAACTTACAAAGATCACTATCTACAAACCCACAACAGAAGAGATAGGCGCAGAAGAACTAGCACATATTATTTTTGAAGTCTTCACAGAACTTTTCAGTTATTCCAAGAATTGAGTAACTGACCGTGCGGGTATTTTCACTAGCAAGTACTGGTCTACCCTTTGTCATCTTCTAAAGATGTGCAGATATTTAACAACTGCTTTTCATTCTCAAACAGATGGTCAGACAGAAAGACAAAATCAAACCTTGGAACACTATCTGCGCGTTTATACAAACTACTACCAGGATGACTGGGCACAATAGTTACCACTTGCTGCGCACGCCTATAATCACTCCATGCATAGTGTCCTCGGCATTTCCCCGGCGGAAGCCTTGATGGGATACCGATCGGACCTAACATTGGACATAGAAGTGGATGCGCAGCTAGCAGGGGAAGCACAGAGTGCAACTGAACAGGTTCAGAAGCTGCATGAAATAAGACAGAATCTTCTAACAATCTTGACCCATGCACAAGAGTCATAGAAGAAATACTATGATCTGCAACACAAATCACAAACCTTTGCAGTGGAAGACTGGGTAATGCTGCACATCAAAAATATAAACACTCTATGCCCAAGTCTGAAATTAAATCACTGCCTACTGGAATCTTTTCAGATTCAGGATAAATGAGAAAAACAGTTCTATCAACTGAAGTTAACTTCACAATTTCAAGATATTCATTCTGTTTTTCATGTTTCTCTTCTAGAATCATATCATGTCAGAAATGGAAAGATTTCTGAGACAGAACTCATAGTGGTGGATGAAAATAATCAATTTGAAGTAGAAACTATTCTAAACAAGAGAACTCACTATGAAAAGATTCAATATCTAGTTAAATGAAAAGAATTTACAGAAGCTGAAAACTTCTGAAAACCTGAAATACATTTGATAGATGCACAGAAGAAAGTGAAGAAATTTAATACTAAATTTGATTATAAATCTCTACAGCAAAAATGGAGGAAAACCAGAAAATAAAAAGAAAACTTGTTATTAAATTATGATCTGAAGACAAAAAAGAAAAGAAATCACTACACAACTTCAAAAGAAGCACATCTAATGCTCAAACATTATCTAACTAATCAGAATATTTATCAGTATCTCATTCAACATCTGTTGAGCATTACTCTGTCAAAATTTCAATCAAAATCCCATCTCATCATCTGCAGCAATAGCCGCGTCCGTCCACCCAACACAATTAACGCGCAGCATATTGCCCGCGACGCATACGCGATCCAAGAGGACAGCATCAACATGCGCACGCGCCTATATCTCTATTAGCAACCATACCTTCAAAGTTAGTTGAAAGAGACAAATGCGCATCTTGCAGCACGCGCGATTGCCTTGACTGCACTGAGTGCAGTGAGTGGTGCGAGAATCACCCCCAACCACACAAACTGGCAATGCAGACCAGCCATTCTGACACCATGCGCGCAAACAACAGGTGCACATGATGAAGTGCTCAGTCAGCAACTTTGAATTATTCTCCTCCCTCTCCTTCTTGTTGTCATCGTTGTCTTCAGAGGGGCTCAATCCCCCAGACATCATCGGAGGGGGGGGGACAACAGCAGCAATGTGGGGGCAGGGGCGAGGAGCAGGCGTGGGCGTAGCGGGGGCGGGAGAATAAGCAACCATGTTGGAGACAGAAGTGGGAGTCTCAGTCACACACAGCTGCGCGAATGCGCTGGCAGGGGTGGAAACCTGCCCACGCACCCGCACAGGAGTAACAACATCAATGGGGTCAGGGGACGAGGTCCCCCCGCGCGTGGGAATAGTGAGAGCCATTTCTTCAAGAACTGCATAAGTTAGTGATTTTCAATGCAAATGGACGCGCCATTTGCCAGACAGAAACAAGAATGAGAATCAAGAAACACAGATCTTGAAAACTTGAACAAGTTTTCAACTGCAAAAGAAACAAAACCAGGCTGGTTAACAATCCTAATATGGAGATAAAGAGCAACTATTCTAGGCATATTCAACAGGCAGTTTCCATGCGCAGATAAAAGAGTCCAAGGTATATCCATCGGGCAACATTATAGCACGGCTGTGCAGACGAAATCCAAGCATCACATAACATAATCACTCATGACAGGCAGAAATGCGCACTACGCAGGAATTCAAGAAGCGCAGTTGACATTGCAAGAAAGACATGTAAAAAGACCTACTGTTTAATAGTGAAGAAAGAAGAAGAAGAAGAAAAAGAAGCAGCAGCAGCAGCAGATGCAGAAGATGTGGTGATGATGCTGTAACTTGCAAAAGACAAAACCGCGCGCAGGAACACTTCGATCCTGCGTCTCTATTGGCCTGATTAGCGAGACAATCTCAGTATGTTACACAAGAAGTGATCTGGTTATTTTATGTTGTTGATTCACCGCGTTGTTGATATCTGGGTGGTTACTGGGCGGCTACGGGGCTAGCCGCAAAAAAGGGGGGGATAGTTGTAACGGCGGCCCGTTCCACGCCAAGAGCTGTGCACGTGATCTCACGTGATCAATCGAATACAACCGCCTGATTGAAAAGGGGTGCGCACCATGCCAAGCAGCTGCGCACGTGATTGCACTAGAGAGTGCAGTTATATATATTCATTATCTAGGCTTTCTCTTCATGAAGAAGGTTAGCAAACAGTTCATTTTCTATTCTATATATACATTTGAATCTATCAATACAATTTTGTGTATCTATCTTCTCACACTGTTCCAATCCCTTCACAGCTAGAATATACATACTATATTCACTACGCCATTACACTTGTCTCTTATATTAGAAAAGCTTCGTTTTTACTCCTTACTAAAGAAAGACACAGAAAAGCTCAGAAAGACACTGACATTGAAGTGGAATAAGGGGTTGTGCGCTTTTGGCGGCACGTGGGCAGGAGCAGCGGGATCGTAAGGAGGTTGGTAAGTTCGCCGTGTATACAATATTCTATTCAACGAGCTATCCAAATAGCAATACAAAAGAACACGTAGGAGATTCAAATATAGAAGAAGAACAAGCAATCAATCACATATCAAATCACACAATCAAAAAGGAGCAATCTCACTGCTCTGCGTACAATCAATCTTCGCCGAATCCACACGTGTGTCAAAGGATAATGGGAATATGAGGCAGCCATGCCAAACAAATATATGAGGCGGTCTCGGCGAAAAGTAATACCACGCCGAGATTCCCCACCACACATCTCCCCCCCCTATAGCTTGCCGACCCGGCAAGTAAGAATGCGATCCGAATGAATGAAAACAAGGAATTGCAGGAAAGAATCAATCAAGAATCAAGAAAATGAAAGACAATCAATAAAAGAATATAGAAAAGAGAAAGAAAAAGTGAACAGCAGAGAAAAGAAAGACAAGCAAGAACAAGAGAAAACAGGGAAACAAGTAAGCAGAATGTGATCAACACAGCGACAGTGGCAAGATGCGGCAAATTGGCAACAGCGCGATCGTGATTGGTCAATCTTTTGACGGCCCGGGGCCGGGAAAACATGATTGGCTGATGACTGCGGCTATTCGGCGGGCGCATTCTCGCGGCCATGCGCCGGAATCTGCATAGCCTCGCCCTCGGCGACAGCGCGATCTCCCTCAATTGAGGCGAGGGGGATGTTCCTCTTCAGACAATAGAAACAGCTACATTCTCCAAATAATTCCTTCTCTGTAGCCATCATGATCTTGAAACACTGGATCTCTTCGGTGACTGCTCTCTTGCGCCACTCCTCAATGTATTCTTGCAGCAAACTGCCCTTGCCGTTGAAGAGAATATCTTGCTCGTGCCTGACCATAGGATCATCCCACTTCCGTCGACCCACCAGAGCATCCGAAATCGCTCCAAGACCCGTGACCGGAACAGCAGCAGGGTACCGATATGGAATACTTCCATATAATACTGAAAGGCCAGAGGGTGTTGACAGCCCGGCAACCAAATCGCGATGTGCTCAGGAGAGCTGCTCCCACAATCTGCTTTCAGGGACTTCAAGACAGTGCCCGTCATCCTGAATTCCAACATACCACGGCAGCATTGTCTTGCGTTCCTTAGTAGCAGGCCCGGTGCTTCCATGAGGAAGATGCGGCATGGTTATTCGAGCATCGCCTTGCTTGCATGGGACAGTCGTCCACTGCGTTCTGAAGTCGTTGAGATTCTTGTTGATGAGCATCTCAGATGTCACCTCTTGAATGATTCCATCATTCAGGAGATTGCAAGCACGCAGGCATCTGTTCCATTCTTGAATATTTTGATGCATTCCCAGGACTATGGTGGTGCAATTCCTCCCATCTTTGTCGCTGAAAGAGACTGATCCCTGAATCATATTCGCTCCATGATTTTCCTCCGCCAGGCGTTTAATATTGACATCAATATGGCGGAAGTAAGTGCTATCCCCAGACAAGGCGTATTTTGCATAATAGGGATAGGAAATCAGGTGCGTGCGATGATCGGGGCGGAGAGCAACATACCACACATAATACAGTGGATCTTGACGGACGATCTGTTGAACAATCCCGTGCAACATTGTTCGGAGCCACCCCCAGGTCTTCTTATCTTTTCGCTGATGGAACCTGTACATGCTCCATTCGACTGTGGCAACCTTCGCCAGGGTGTTGTAATTATTGTTGACCCCTGCCGCCTTCATCGCGTTCATCCATCTAAATATTGGCAGGATGACGGAACCATCCTTCTTCCATTGCTGAAAAGCTGCACTGGAATTGAAATCAAGAAAAGCAAGTCGGGCCAGTGTTTGTTCCCAATTTGATGATGTAACCGGCGGTAGGCGATTATGGCGCATTCGATATACCTGTAGCATATCTTCGGGGCGAGGAGGTCGGCGATCAAGGCGGAAGAAATGATATGTGTCATCAGCAGCTCGCATCCGCCCAAGATTCTGGCGATTATTCACCACAAGCCCGATTCTCTTTATCAGCCCCGCATGGTCAAGATCGCGTGTAAGGAGTCCAATCTTGCTGCCGAGATTTACTGAATGCAGATAGCATATAGTCAAGCCTTGTCGCGGAAGCCTGGCTATCTTGTCCAGAAGATGCACCAGCTGACATTCTTCTATCTTCTTTGCATCTCTAAGCTGCGCTTTCACATCCACAGGGACATAGGGAGAACACCGGCATCCTCTGTTCACTGTTGTATGCTGCTTGTCAGTTGCCTCTACCAAAGCAGGGCTATCTTGATCAACCCCCATATTCTCAAATTCCGCAACTTGGTCAGGGCTGAGAAGTTCAGCAAGATGGGTGTCTGACAAGGCTGCAGACAGGCTGCTGACGTCCGAAAGCAAGGATTGGCCGGAGACGCGGCGAGAAGTACGCACAGGAGGACTATGTATAGAACCTTGAGGAGATCCAAGCGAGGGTGCACTGGGGCGTATCACGTTCAACACACGGGGAGAAGGTAGAGGAGACTGGCCAGTCATATGTTGATCGGGAGGGGATAGGACACGTTCTTGAGGCTGGGGTGAAGCAACTGTCATAGAATCTTCAGTGAGAATTCCGCCAGGACCAAAGATAAGACCTGCAGCTTGAAGATTTCCTTGTGTGATCTCTTGGCCAATAAAATTGGAATCGGCCGCTGCTTCGATATCTGCCAACATGATCGTCTTATATCGCTTAACTCCTCGTCGAGGTGGCTGAGTGATGCGAGCCCACATTGCTTGATTGATCCGGCCGATTGCAGAAGCATATTCGTGATGTAGGGCCAGGGTTTGACAGGCGCGTTGCATCCGCTCTGAAGTCATGATATGCCAGAACGAATCCACGCGAACTTTTCCCCACATCCTGGTGCATGTAGTATATGCTATGGCGCAGCGATCGCGCCGTTCAGCTACCTGAGCAGCAACTCGTTGAAGCTCCGCCGTCTGGTTATCAAATGCTTGCTGGGCCACCACCTGGCGCCAGGATCCATCATTTCTCATCCACTCATAGAATGCGGCAACCTCATCTTGAGCCGCCTCATGGCGCCCCATGAGTAGATTACCGATCTCACATTGTGCTTGGTAGCGAACCTGCGGATTCTGACCCAGAGAATTGACATAAGCTTGCAGCTCCATCGCCGTATGAAAAACATGGTTATCATATGTCACAAGAGCGAGCTGGCTCGCTGGTCTCGGTACCAGAGTGTGTTGGCTAGAGGGGTTCGACATCTTTGTAATGAAATAAGGAAATATAGGGAAAAATCAATGAATTAAAATAGAAAAAGAGACTTGAATGCCAATTTGAAAAAGAAAAATGATTATCTGGGCAGAGCAGGTCAATAATATAATACTTCCTCAAGGTGAATTTTGGAAGATAATGTGAAAAGCAGTCAACATGCAGCGAGGGTGACAGCAGTTCATAAAATTCACTGCCAGCTTCAATCTGACCCAGAGAATTGAATATCAAAGAGAAAGTAAACAAAACAAAGAAAAGACAATATCAAGAGATTAAAATTAGAAGGAACTGATATGATGCATGAAAAACATGCAAGAAAGAAGCAGAATCATGAAAAATAGAGACTAAGAAAACAGCAACTTGAATGAAGAAAACAACAACAAGGAAATCATTATACAAAGAAAAACAGCAGTCAGATAATGACTGCAAACTCCTTACCATGAGGGATCCATGACTGCAAGTCATCCTGACCCCCCCTCAAAGAATTCTTCTTATCAGTATCTTGCATATCCACCTCTTCCTCTTCAATATCATTTGCTTCATTGATATTATTCTCTGCAACCGGCATTTGATTGTCTCGGAGATAGAACCTTTTTAACCTATTACCTGCAGTAGTATTTCGAAACGGCGAACCATCCAGCTCTTCCAGATGATAGGTCCCTTTCTCATGGTTTGCTTCTCGGATTCGATACGGGCCCAGCCATCGGAAGTTGAGCTTGGCAGAATAGGACGTTTCTAGCTTGGTATCATGCAAAAGCACCAAATCACTTATCTGCAATGGTTCTCGGACTAATTGCTTAGTTTCATCAAATAGATCTCGGTTCTTCTCTCTCGCACGGCGCAGGTGATGAGCGGCCTCCTCCAGATCTTCATCTCTCTTTTCCAATTGTCGAATACGCATATATATCAAATCAGCACGGGATTGCACTGTCTGCCAGGGAAGTGTTTGCCAAGTTGGAACGTCAAGCTCTATTGGAAGGATAGCATCGTAGCCATATTGCAGGCGGAACGGGGTTTCACCAGTAGATTGCCGAATGGTGACGCGATCTGCCCATAGCGCAGAATGGAAATGATTAACCCAGCTTCTTCCATCTGCAGCTAGCTTTGAAAGCGCATCGGATATCGGGCGGTGACCGCGTTCGACCATGCCATTAGCCTTCGCATTGTATGGTGAGATGGTTATTTGATTAACACGATATTTGGCGGTGAGAATCTTAGTCCATTTTTGATTCTCCGGCCCGCCATCACACACTAATTCCCGAAAGCAGCCGTGTCGGCAAATGATATTCTCATAGATGAATTGCGCCACGTTCTCAGCTGTTCCACGAGCGAGAGGGCGGCCTTCCACCCAGCCAGTGAGATCATTCCGAGCAATAACAGCACATCGCTTGCCTCGGTTCTTCGGAAACTTGACAACATCGATACACCACTTGTCCCATAGATAATTGCGGCTTGTTGGATATAGTGGTTCTTCCAAGCGAGCGCCATCCCTCAGCTGGCACACTGTGCAGCTTTTGCAATAATTCTTGACGGCTTTCCAGATACCTTCCCACCAATATCGCTGCGTGATCTTGTGGTTTGTGGCCTCGCGGCCCTTATGACCAGATTCATCATGCATCCGAGCAACGATATCCTTTTGCTCAGATGAGTTATCAACCACGCGTCTCAGAGGAATTCCCTTGCCTGATCGTCGGAATAGATGTTGACCTTGGACGATATATCGAAGTGCATGCTTGCGCCATTTAGAAAAGACGGAACGTGGTATATCATCCGGCCGCTTCATGGTGGTGAGAAACCTCGCAATTGATTCGCTGCGATCAGAATAATCAGGCGAAAGAACACGCACACCCGATGACTCGGAAGCATCCACGCCGCTGACATCGAAATCAGGAACCGTCAAAGATGCAACACTAATATAGTTGAGTTCTGCATCTATGAAATCATCGATATCTTGATCCTCAGGAACCTCACCCTCAGCAGGAGGTCGACGAGATAGCCCATCTGCAGCAGTATGCTTCCGACCAGGCACATGTCGAACTTCGAAATCAAACATCCGAATCCAGGCAAGCCAGCCAGTAACGAGAGCACCAGGCAGGTCAGTGGCAGATCGATTGAGCTGTGCCACTAGAGTCTTCGCGTCGGTTTCCAGAATAAAGTGAACGCCATACAGGTAATAACGGCATTTCTTTAGCATCTTGAGCACAGCGCGGCATTCTCGCTTTCCTGCATCATATTTTGCTTCGGCGGGGCTCCAGATTCCGCTCTCATATCGGCAAGGGTGTAGCTTTCCATTCAATTTATCCCGTTGGCTGAGCGTTCCACCCCATCCTTCAAGACAGGCATCCGTGGCCATCACGATATCACCGGCATCTTCAGAATAATCAATGCAGCAAAGTGCAGGGGCAGTTGTCAGGGCATTCTTCAAAATTGCCATTGCATTCACTTGTTCAAGACCCCAGGTAAAAGGAATGTTCTTCTTGAATAGAATATAGATAGGTATAGAAATGATAGCGAAATTCGGAATCCATATTCTATAGTAAACGCAAACACCTAAGAAAGCTCGGGCACCCGTGACATCTGTCGGATCCGGCCACTCAACGATTTTGACGATTTTCGCAGCTTCGGGGCGCCTGCCGTCAGCATCCACAACATATCCGACTAGAACCATACCGGAGCAGGCGAATTCTGACTTTCCAACCTGGATACACGTGTCCGCGAGTTCTATGCTGATGAGGGTGGCATCTAAGTTTTGCAGATGCTCCAGGACAAATTTCCGAATACCTGGCATCACTTCTTCATCATTGTAACGCGTCCGCGGGCCTTTCACACCAATATCATCCATAAAATTGTCTGCTTGATGCGGTATGTTCGATCGAAGAATGCGTGCCATGATTCGGCAGAACTGCGCAATAGAATTCGTCGCGCCTTGTGGCAGTGCTGTCTGACGAAGCAACCCGATCGGGGTAAGGAAAGCTGTCATATCTCGGCTGTCTTCGTGTAAAGGAACTTGATCATATCCAGAAAAGAAATCCATCATGCTCGTTATCTTCATTCCCGCGAAATCCTCAGCAAACGCGTCCGCACTAGGTGGAATATACGCATCGCGAATAGTGACAGCGTTCATGTCCATGCACGCGTTGACAATGCGATATTTCCCAGCTTCTTTCTTCTTGACGAGGAACCACTTATTTCGATACGGACCATGGCAATGTTCATAAACTCCAGAATCAACGCGTTCGCGAAGCATATTGATGATTGTAGGGACGAGCTTTCGAGGAATAGGAAATCCTGCCGCTTGCCATGCTTTATGCGGAGCAACGCGAATCTTGACAGGTGGAGAGACTTCTTTTGCAAGCGTTCCGCAATCCTTAAAACTCCACGCGAGGGCTTTTTCTCTTCTAAGCAGAATCTCAATCAAAAGTTCGCGTTCCTGTGGGGTGAGCATCGATCCGATCCGCAGATTCTTGATCCTTTCCTCTGTGAGTCGCGAACCTCGCGGGCAATCGGAGAAACGGGGTGTAATGAAATGATCGTAGGGCGAAGGCGGATCCTGCTCCGGAATCACATTGTCTTTGAACCATTGTTGGCGAATTTCTCTCCACTTATCTGTTCCGCCGGGAATCCCGCCACCTGTAGTTGGCACATCGAGAGGTTGAATCTTATCGGCTTTTCGCTTGTATAATGTCGCAACGACTGGACCGCGCGATCGAGGAGAAGATCGTGAAGAAGCATATAAAGACAAATCATGAAGCTGCACACCACGAACACGGCGTGATTCGGATATTGAATAATTAGAGAAAGGAAAAGATGAATGTGTAGACGGGTAAAATTGTTGATGTAGGATGGCGGGGAAAAACCTGTGAGGTTCTCGGGCGTTTTGGGGCGGCGTTCTCTGATTGGCTGAATCTTTTGGCGGCCCGGGGCCGCCAAAAGTCTGATTGGCTGACGCACCCACACCGCTTTCAAAACACGGCAGAATATTTGCCCCGCTATCCACATCGCGATCGCTGAATCTGATATCATTTCTTTGCCCACCACATTCAACATCGCAAAGATCAATCAGACTCAGCATATCTAGTTTAAAGTCTGCACTTTGCCACAAAGATCATCTAACTTTCGATCTCCATGGTCGCCGGGAGAATAACCAAGAAAAGACACCTGATTCTTCTCATCCTTCGGATCAAAAACGTGAACAAGAACACCGCCTTTGTTATCTGTAGTTCTTGCCAAACGCGTCGCGTTTTCATATGGTCGGCCGAGAATGCAATCATGAGAACCGCGTTCCATGATGAAGAATGTCTGAGGCACCATAACAGATCCAAGGCGAACAGGAACATCCTTGCAGATTCCAATGACACCACTCTGCTGACCCCCAGCTCCAAGAATAGGTTTGACAGCATCCCTTTGAATGATGAGACCGAGATCTAACGCAGTTCTTTCAACAAGACAGTTAATTTCCGCACCTCCATCAAATATCGCCTCAGTTTCCCCCTTTCCAATTCCGACAGTGAACTTGATGTGTCCAACCGAAACGAGATTCCAACGAGGATTATACTCAGCAACAGAAGTGCCAGGTTGAACCAGGGCAACGGTGGCTGCATCATCCCGAATCATATGCTGTTGAACTTCGATGGGAAGATTTTGAAAGAACATGTGCTGGAGTTGGGTGGAGCATGCCATGAGATCTTTAATCTGAATTCCGCCGATTTCTTGGCGCATGATCTTCTCAAATATTCGCCGCGTCGCGATCGCCATATTGTCTTTATTCTTCATTTCTGCAGAAAGCTTTGGCCCTTTGAGTTTCCGAGGCCTGCAGAGAACAGTTTTCTTCTGAATCTGCGGAGCATCTGCCATTTCTGAATCTGGGACAATTCCACCGTCTCCGAGCTTTGGACTTCCGCCCTGAAGCTGTTCATCATGGAGAGGTTGAGAATTATCATCCTCATCATCTTCCTGTGAAGCAGAGATCACATCTTGAGCAAAAGAAACTGATTTCCCATCTGAATACCTGCCATTGCGCCGAGAATGTGTTGTTGGCAGTCTCTTCTCCTTCTCAATTCGTCCGGAAAGCGTTGCTTGATTTTTATTCATAGAAGAGGCCTTATCCTTCTCAGTAGAAGTGGAAGCAGCCATTACACTAACAATCTCCTCCATCTCACTATCGGTCATATCACCTTCCTCAGGGCCACTATCAAATCCAATATCACATATGCTTACGGCATTCACCGATGGCATCGGGGATCCGTCAGGAAATACCCGGATACTACCATCATTCCGAAGTTTATCCGCGGTTGGGACAGTCGGCGGTGCAGCCATTTGCTTCAAAAGTCGTTCAATTGTAACAATATGGGGCTCAAGTCGGTTGACAGCAATCTTCGGGCCTTTTCTCATCACATTACCCTCATAGTATTCTCCAATCATATTCCGATGAATCTTGCCCTGATCGATGAGCCGGCCGATTGCTAAGCAATTTGGAAGCATATGGTTTGAATCTCCGCAACCCCAGCATGACATCGGCGGTCGATCGTATTGAACAAAGCTTCCAGATCGAGATCGAGACGGGCCTCCAGGTCCACGTTGAGTTCCATAGTAAGACA
Organism: Emergomyces orientalis; assembly: GCA_002110485.1. Lineage (NCBI taxonomy): Eukaryota > Fungi > Ascomycota > Eurotiomycetes > Onygenales > Ajellomycetaceae > Emergomyces > Emergomyces orientalis. The sequence continues at coordinate 7,534 of MOWL01000027.1, read as the reverse complement.
CATTTGGCAAATCCAATGCAGGATCACGTCCTCGAGTAAGAAGAACCTTTGGAGCAGTCACATTTTGCTGCATGTTTCCCTGGTTTTGAATGCCAGCGATCGCCAGAGATAACGCGTCCATTCGGTTGACAAGGTTCTCAAGAATGTTATCACTCGGATTCTGTGTTTTCGCATCCGGAGCAGGCATCGCCGAAGCGGTCGGCACAGGCACATTCAATGTGGGCGGATTAAACACGGGCTGAGCAGACGGCTGCATCGATGGAATAGAGTTGGGGAAAACATCAGGTGCCAGAACTCGTGCAATCTCTTCCTTTGTCTTCTGCATTTGAGACACAGCATCGCAGATCTTCGGCAGTTCCCATCCAGATTGACTAACCTTATCAAATCCAGCAGTGCGGAAAGCTTTTTCACGAATACCTTCTGAAAGTCCTTGAAGAAACCAGATACAAGCAAGAGATTGTTGCAATTCATTCTTGCAAATGAGAGGCATTGCAACTGCGCGGAATTGACGGCAGTAGACGAGGATCTCCTGGCTGGTAGAATGGGTTTTGTTGCACAATGCATGGAGGTAAGATTGATTATACATCTGTTGGTGAGCATCTTCGCGCCAGAAATCGGCAAGCAACTGCTTTTTAACCATTTCCCATGTCTTATGATCCAAGACAAGCTGATCGATATGGCCCTGCAGTTCCATGGTACAATAGTTCCGTAATACCGCCAGAGCATCGATTCCTGCAACGAAATGCAAGGTGCACATTGCCTCATATCGATCAACAAAAGCAGTAATGTTTCTCCCATCAAAGAATGGGGCTCCAGGTGCTCCAGGAATCGGCATCGGCATGACAAGACGTTGATATGGCAGTCCACTATTGGGAGTCGGCTGACCGGACGAGGTAGTAGTGGGTGTAGTCATCTTTTCTTTGCTAGCTTCTGTCTTCTCTTTGCTAACTTCTATTTTCGGGGGCGCTGCAGAGACCTTTCCTGACTGAGTTTGACGATGGGCAATAGAATCCGACCGAGAATGCTTGGAAGACATATATTGAGAAAGAAAGGAACGCACAAAAGACTTCTGTTCACATAAGAGAAAGAGTTCAACAATACTATCAATATCAATATCCTTTTTATATTCAAATCTCAAATCCTCAAGAAAGAGAAGGAATTTCAACATCCACTTTAGATCTTTTTGCTGAAGGTCTTTTTTCTTATCACTTTTCTCAACATTTCTCTCTTCTTTCATTTGTTGAATAGGGGTATGGGTATTCAAATTGAGCTTATCAGTGGGGCGTTCGCTCGCATCCTTCATTATCCACTGTCGATATCGGCCATATCGGCCAATCAGAGGCTTCCACAAATGAACACTATTGAAAAGAATGCTCAACAAAAGCAGAAAAGACAAAATGTTGAGAGAAATCATATCAGTCGTAGCTACCGCCTGCCCATCCATTTTGAATTGCCTTCCCAGGGACGCCAATGAAGTGGAATAAGGGGTTGTGCGCTTTTGGCGGCACGTGGGCAGGAGCAGCGGGATCGTAAGGAGGTTGGTAAGTTCGCCGTGTATACAATATTCTATTCAACGAGCTATCCAAATAGCAATACAAAAGAACACGTAGGAGATTCAAATATAGAAGAAGAACAAGCAATCAATCACATATCAAATCACACAATCAAAAAGGAGCAATCTCACTGCTCTGCGTACAATCAATCTTCGCCGAATCCACACGTGTGTCAAAGGATAATGGGAATATGAGGCAGCCATGCCAAACAAATATATGAGGCGGTCTCGGCGAAAAGTAATACCACGCCGAGATTCCCCACCACAACATCACAGATCAATTATTAAGAAAGAATAATAGTGTGACAGAGTAGCAAGAAATCTCTGCATCTATAAGAAAGTTCAGAAGAATACTGACATTATAAACTCATTTTTTAAATAAATCATGGTGTGACAGAGTAGCAAGAAATCTCTGCACTTATAAAAACAAAAACTCTGATGATTATCTTTAAGATTTTATCAGATGAAGATGAATTTGTGTTAGTCACAAGCAGTTATAAATTACAGAATGAAGAAATAATCATCAATCTCACTAGAGAGAAGCTTGCGGAGCTTCTTCAAATGAAGAAAAGACTGACAGTTTAACAAGTGAAGCTACAGAATCAATAACAAGAGCTTGAGAAGCAATAAATGATCACTGAAACTTCAGACTTAACTGAAGTTATAACTATCTTTCTCTCTATTGAATTAAAATGATCAAAAGCAAGTCTTTCAGACTCTGTCTATTATAATTATAATAATCTCTTCTATTTTTCACAGTTTCTCAGCAATCTCAAAGCCAAGATCATGATCAATGAACAGACTATTAAAAATGAACAAGCTCAAGTGTGATATACTTTTGAAAGACTGAAAGACAAAGTATCAGCAAGAATTCACTCTTGAGTGAATCAGTATTCTGAAATCAATAGATTTATTATCAAGAAGTTCCTAAAGCTATTCCACGACGACTAACAGCGTGAGTCGCCGATTCCCTCACCAAAAACCCATCCGCGCTACGCCCGATCCGGGTTGGCGTCCGCTGAAAGTCACCGCTGAAAGTCACCTCACTCAGAACATCACTGTGGAGCCTGTGTTTTTCAGTGATCTTGGTCAAGAAGATGTCATGCTGTTCTCAGTTGCTCAGATCATCTTCACATTCAATCATGACAATGCTTGGTTGATGGTGTGGTCGCCAGAATCCATGGAAGGACCTGCGTGCTATTCTGTACATGGAGTCAATTTTTAGGGTTACTGTGAAACATGAGATTATCGCCACACATTCGTTGGCTAAGACATACGCACATGTTCAATTGCCACACTAATTGTCACACGGCGAACTCCGATGGAATCTCCACCAAATATGCCCTCATCTTCGCTGATCTTTAATATATTCGCCATTACATTGATTTTTCTACAAAGTCAGAGGTATTCAGCTGAGAATATCACGATATGATCAATATAGCATGTAAATCACTCATATTATTGATGGATAGTCATTGGGCAGCCTAAGATGGATTCACGGGTATAAATAGCCATGGAAAACCCATAGATATTTAGCTAGAGCAGAGCTCAGAGCACACAGACCACAATACCATATATCTCAATATATTAATTCCTCCCTATATATGTGCATATTATGCTAGCTCCACTCTCCGTCTTATCCTCCGTTTCATAGTTAAGAGCCCGGGTGCAACTACTGCTCTAAAAAACATTGATTACTGCATATAATATTGCTGCATTCTATACGAACCCTCCCCATTCGCATACGCTCTATATTAGACCATTCAACACGCCGAAAAAATCGAAAAGATGGCTGTAATGACTAATGAGATCATTCTCAGAACTAGCAAAGACTGAGATAATTGATATGAAGGAGTTCAAATGAAAGCAATGACTCTAAACTTCCACAAATATACAGATTTAGACGCCAAACACATAGCCCCTTCTATGGAGCCAGAACCTTATGAACCAGATACAGAAGAAATACACTTGGAGATGATGCATATGCACTTCTACTTATACAAACAGTGTACGGAGACATATAAGATCTATATGAAAGGCGTCAAGGAACTCTACAATCATATATCAACGACCATAGACCCGAAGCTACGAAGAGCCCTGACAAAAACACTAGATTCATGCCAAATATTGGAGGAATTAAAGAGCTTCATTGCTCTGACAAAATGCCAAAGAGAGGTTGAACTCACTAATCTCTTTTTAAAGCTTTCCAAGCCATCAGAGGTGTGAAAGCAAGCAGCCAATGAATAGCTGCTAGAATGAGAGGACTGCCACTGATTAGTTCTCAAATATGACATTGATGGATTCACCAGCGAACCAGGCAATCTATATAGATTCCTTAATGCAGTGCAAGTCATACATCCCGAATTCTCGGACTTCCGTCGCCAGGAACTGGAGAACGCCCTAGAGAACAGTGACAAGTCATTAAGTGTATAAAAAATGATCAATCACTTCAGATCACACTGTCGGACACACATCACAGAAGATGAGCCTGAATACTCTAAAAACAATGCAGTATTTGCTACATATCAAGACCAATCCATGAAGGAAACAGCAGAAACTCCTAGCAAGAAATTCACTAAGAAATCAAGAGAAAATCAACAAAATAAATGTGTGTGTGAAGAACCACATCTCTATGTCAAATGCTGAATCATGAATGCTGAAGAATGCTCATCCAGGTGAACTTCTCAAAAAGAAATAGAGAATAAGATTAAAAAGACTCTAAAAAACAAGCAAATGAAGAAATCTGTTGACAATACCTTTGTCAGAGAGAAGAAAACTCTGATAGTAATCACTATACACTCTTCACCAAAGAATGAAGAAACTGATGAATATACAGTTTTAATTACAACCACCTTCACAGCTGAACATGCCAGCGGATACCAATACCCTCTGCAAGATAGCTTTATATATGATACAGAAGTCAATAAGCATGTATACAATGACTGCAGCTGCTTTGAGAACTTCGAACCTTGCGAAGAATCCTACCTATATACAGGAGATTCAAAAATAGTCATTCAAGGCACAGAGCAGGTGTGATTAGCTGTACAATCATCAAAGAGAGTAAGACAAATACTTCTATTAAATGTGACATATGTTTCTGATTTTCACACAAATCTTGCGGCATCCCCTTTCTTCAAGAAGAAGGGATTGGGAATTGATGAACTAAATCACACTATAATTGATCAAGATGAGGTTGCGCAATTCAACTTAATCTATGTTCATGAGAAATACGTTCTGGAGTATAAACCTCTACCTGAGAATAATACCGCTTTCGCCGTACGATCGGCATTACCGCGGCCACCCACCAACGCCACGGCAGCCCTATGGCATAGGCGCCTGGCACACGCCGGGCCGGAGGCCCTCACACACATACCGCCGAAATCGCGGGCTCCGAGATCAACAGGCCGAAAACATCAGAATGCGAAACATGTGCATTAGTGAAGATGCACAATATCATCTCTCAGAGGCCTATGGCTCGCGGAAGCCGCCCATTCGAAGCTCTACACTTCGATATTATTCATGTGGAAGAGGCATACAATGGCCTTTGATATATTGCTCATCTATATGATCTGTACACACATCTACATAGAGTAGGGTGTTTAAAACAGAAATCCGATGCATTCAATTTCATACGCAGCACAGCACTAATAATCAAAAAGCAACTAAATCTCAATGTTCTAAGAATTCATACTGATGGTGAAAAGGCATTATCCTCGCTGTTCATGCAGTGAATAAAAGAGGAAGGCATTCTTCTAGAGTGTTCGGCACCCTATACACCCGAGCAGAATGGAGCCGCAGAACGCTCAGGGGGTATGATTACAAGAACTGCTCAGGCACTACACATATCCGCAAGATTCCCACATAATCTATGGCCTGAAACAACAGAGGCCGCCGCCTACTTACTAAATAGAACGCCCACTAGAGCATTAGAATGGAAATCACCGAATCAAGTCCTCTATGAATACATGAAGAAGAATACAGACATCAACAAAGGCATAGAACTAGCTCATCTGCGAGCATACAGGTACAAGTCATACATATTGAATAAAAAGATCCCTAGAACAATGAAGCTAACTGCCAGAGCAAAAATTGGATTTCTAATTGAATATTCTTTCACTAACATTTTCTGAATCTGGCTTTCATAATCTCAGGAGATTACAGAATCTCAAGATGTTCTTTTTGATGAAGATACATTCTTTGATTCTCAGAACTTGCCTGAGAAGAATGTACTTGAACTGCTGATTCCCAGAACCAATTCTACATCACTCAGATCAATCAAAGGTATGAATGAAGAGGAGAAGAATGTTCAATTATTATTAATCAGACTGATGCTGAGAACAGTGAATCTCAGTGAACATGGAACCTTCATGACAGAATGAGTCACCTCAAAATCAATGCATAATGGACCTCTCACGCCCGAACCAACACCTCCACGGCATACCGAGGCTAGCATGCCACGGCATGCCGATTCACACCTACCACCCTACACGCCGGGCGGCTTTCCGGAAGGCGAGCCCGCACACGCACCACAAGCCATGGAACCTCCATCCATGAGCCCCCCAACGAGCGGAATACCCGCCATAGACGAACCATCTAATCAGTTAATGGAGTCATTACATGACACAACGATTAGAGCTTCTAGTAGAGAGATAATAAGCAATGTCTCTCCTTCTAATATAGTGCAAGGAAAGTGAGTGAGAAAACCCAATACAGAACAATCTTTGGCTTATATAACAAGCATGAAATCTTCAATATATACCACATTTCATGCAGTGTTCATGGGTGGCACACGGGCCGAGCCCACGCCATTGAACCCCCCTAACCTGCCGAAAATCCATAGGGATACGCTGCCCCCGCCGCCACGCGGCTGGGCCGCGGCTACAAAACACCCTTTTGCCAGAGAATGGCGTGCGGCCGCTGACATTGAATATAAGGCTCTAGAACAGCGCCAATGCTGGCAAGAGGTGGAAATACCTTCTGAACCAGAAGTCCGCGCTCTGTCATTGATGTGGGTATACACCTACAAATTCGACACGGATGACTATCTAGCTAAATTCAAGGCATGGCTTGTTGTACGAGGGGACGTCGCCAGTAATGAAGCAACAGAGATCTACTTCTGCACTTTAGCAATGAAAATCTTTCGCGTTCTAATGACCATGACAGCAGCCTTCGATTTTGAAGCTCATCAATTTGATGCCATTAACGCCTTTCTAAACGCATGAATTGATAAACGAATCTATGTTGTGCCAGCTCAGGAATACGGCCGCCCCGGTCACTATCTTCTATTAAAAAGAGCTCTATACAGGCTGCCCGAATTCTCTCTGTTATGGAATAATGAACTCGGATCTCAACTCAACTTAAAAAGCTTGAACTACACTTCATTAGTGAAGAGTCATGTCTCTATACTAGTGAGAATCTCATGTTATTCTTCTATATGAATAATATAGTGATTCTATACTATAGAGATCACCACGAGGCATTTAACTGATTTAAGCAATCACTAACCATGACATACAATCTAAGGAATATGAAAGATTTGAACTGGTTTCTAGAAATTCGCATCTTACAGGACCGCAATGAGAAAAAGCTCTGGTTATGTCAGAACAGCTATATGGCTAAAATAGCCGCAAAATTCAACCTAGAGTGTTGAACACAGTATTGAATGCCTTTATCAAAAAATGAATTTTCTACACACCAATTCTCATTATTATTATTATTCTTCAATTATAGATATATATGCAGTCAGAGACTATGATATTTACCTGAGACTCAAAGAGTCTCAGGATTTTTCTAACTTTAAAACTAATTACTATACATTTTTTCTTCAAACAAATAGCACTTGCAATACTTGAATTCCAGCCCAGAATAGTCAGCAAATTGATTTTTCTTTTTATTTATTTATTTATAAATATCTTTAGGGTTAGGGTTAGGGTTAGGGTTAGGGTTAGGGTTAGGGTTAGGGTTAGGGTTAGGGTTAGGGTT